>CM070482.1:41270864-41385864 GCA_036324585.1 Champsocephalus esox
AGGCTGTCAAGTTTACAGTGTTAACAAAATAAAATATACTGCTGTTTCTGGTTTAGTTTACGACGGATATATTTAGTTATTGTTTTGATATTTTGTAACACAAAAGCGATGGAAAAAACCCACAGCAACACAGAAAATATGGTCTTAACATGACCCAGTGGTCTAGTAGTTAATAAAAAACAATAATATCAAAACAAAATATGACTACTAATTTATCGTGAGATTAAAACAGAACGGTAAAAGAATAGTTTCCGGTCTATTCTGAGCCCGATCTCTGTCGATAAATAAAGAACTAAGACAGATGTGTAATATTTAATGCAGCCAAACCATGTATTACAATGCATTCATGTGATGACTTTCAAAGAGTAAAGCAAGCACTGCTGAATAAAATATGATTTTCTCTTTTACGAAACCTTTTTTTGTCATATGGAATGCAGTTGGAGGTCAACCAATCAAAGAGCTTGAGGACTGATCACGGGGTTTGTCAAGCACATGGTGTAGTCCCAAACGATAGCTGAGGATTCTGGGTAGTGTAGTGTCTTCTGCCATCCAAAAACTATATCTATATCCGAATCGAAGGGGGAAAATACAAAAGCATTGCACACAATTTAAACCAATCAATGTTGTGTAATTAACAAGGATAATCTGGTGTTTTTTAGTCGATGAGTAGTGCAGATATCACTGTAAAATCAATCGACAGTAAGGAGAATACTTACTTCCGGGTGTAAAATTCTCCGTTATCCAATGGGAATGGACGCTCGTAATACAATACAGGGGACATGAGATATGTTATCTATCAAAACCCAGTTAGATTAGCATTCATTGTATTCCACACTTTGTTTGTTTGTTTGGATATGTAGCAAATTAACATTTGAATAGCACTTAATGACTGACTGAATGGAAATGACAATAAATGAAAATATAAAACGAAAAAAGCGATCATGAAAATGTTTTCAATAAATGAATAAAATGATTTTTGACCACGTTGTTGTTCAGATATATCACATATTTGTAACTAAATGATACATGAATTGAAACAAAACATGGTATAAACTGAGGAGTGACTCTTGTGAGTTTCATGTGTTTTCTTCACTCTGCTCTCATGTCAAGAAGCATCAGATCAGTGCATGCACTGGGGGTGGGGCGAGTGTCTGAGGATTTAATCGAAGGATGGTCTGGTGCAGTGGCGGTTCTAGAACATTTTACATGGGGGGGCAAAGGGGAGGCAAGAGGTCATGCCAGGGTGGCATAGGAGGGCGGACAGTACGTGATATTTTACACTGTATATAACCTATTTATGGTTAATTCATGCCAGAACACAAGTGTTCTTAATGCACAAGAGAAACAAGGTGTTCAGACAAACAATCGGGTGCCCTTTGAGTCCCCCAAGCGTACCTCAACCATTTTAAATGAAAGGAAACTACAAAATGTATTTTAAAGCAATGAATTAATGGAACAGGTTGTTTTGCATTACAATGTAAAATTAAATATATATTTAGTTTTAAAAAAATTGGTTGTCAAAATGGCCAATTATCCCAAAATGTTGCTGCTAATATAATCATATGCTTGTCAACGTTTAACTGATCAAAAATCAATTCTGAAAAAATACTTGAATTATCTATGAAATTGCAATATTGTCCCTCAGTTTGTTTCAACCCCGTCACGCCATACCATTTACCCTCCTATTAAAATAATGGATCAGTCCATGTGTGATCTGCATTGAGGGAATTACATCACAAAAGTGTCAGTTTCTTCTCTTACCTATATTTCAGTTTTTGTATTTTCAGATTAAGATTGACAAGCTCAACATTTCAACTCTGTTATATGAATTAATAATAGTAAATAATTAATAGTTTTGAAAAATATTACAATTTTGTAATGTCCTTGACTTCCATGTGGTCAAGGACGTATCTTAGCTAAACAAGGTCTCATGCCTACTTTTTGTCAAAAACTTCAACCCTGTTACTTTTTTTTCAAGGAAATTCCTAATTATTTACATGTTGTGCCTGAGGTCCGAACATGTAAGTAGTCCACTAGTTTCATTTTTCAAAGATATTATAAAGACCCAAAAGGCACCCGATACAGAGAATACTCAGAATTCTGCATATTGTAAGTACTTAATTAAGTACACAAATAACATCACCCATCTCTTCAGAGAGCTACAGGTGACCTGTGCAGCAAGTTCAGCAACACATTTCAATCAATATTTGTCAATACTAAGAGCTGCTAGATTGAGCTGCTGTAATGGAATATGTAAGGAGAATAAGAACATACCATGTGGTCCAGCTGGAGTCTCCTCTGCCTCCTGATTCCTGCCTCTGGCCCTCTTTCTGATACTTCATCTTTATTCCTCACATATATTTCTTCTTCTTCACTAATGTCTTCATCTCCTCCTCTTCCTCCTGCTCTGACCCTCCTAGTCTCTTCAACTCTCTTTTCCTTTTCCTCTTTCTGTTCGTCCTGATCTCTTCTCATATGTATTTTTATTGTTGTTGAATCACTCCTATACTCTGGCCTGCAAGAGTCTACTTGTGAAAAGCACTGGTACAAATGCTTGTATAACTTTACACGTTAGGGCCATGTAGCCTTGCTAATATGTAACATATCATAAATATAACATCAGAAAGTATTGATCAAGCGCACACAGGCAGCTGTGTTTGGATCCAGTTTTTACGGTATAGGATGTATCCTGGTTTCATTGATCTGGCCTCATAGCTCTGATGTGTAGTTTACGTGGATTTAATAGTAGGCTACCGCATAGTTTCGCAAAGTGATCGATCTCCCAGCTAACGCTGTCTGCGTAGTATTTTGTAACGTAACGCCCCAAACAGCGCCCGTCTGTTAAACGCTATCGATTCAAATGGCAGCGTTTTATTAATATTTAGTTTCAAGCTCTCGTCCTTAGTAAAAACAAAACTAGTGGAAAGTCAAATGCTCCCAGGGGAAGCTGATCCATAGGTGCTAGGACAGCTCGCTCCCTCTCTGCAGCGGTGTGAGCCGCGGTCTGTGTGAACGCCGCTCCGCAGTTTAATGCAGGGCCGTAGCTGCGTTTTTAACGGGCCTAAAATGATATTTAAAATGATGAGCTGCCCCCCCCCGTAGATCCGCCCCTGGTCTGGTGGTTCCTTGGTTATAGCTCCTCCATTATCGCTCCTCGCTCCTTGCTCCTCCGCCAAAAATAAGGCCATTGGCCAATGTTCAACTGTTGAGGCTCGATACTTGGCATCAGCCAATCAAATCATCAGTACAAGCGCTAGCCAATCAAACCGTGTGTATGCTGGGAGAGACTACGCAGGTCATTTCCTCATATTCAAAAAAATGGAGCGGTAGTGAATCACCCGGTGCTGTATGATCAGTCTCTGTTCATCTCCCGGGATACAAACCGGAGGAGCGAGGCATGGAGGGAGGTGGCAGAGACAGTGGATGAAACTGGTAGGTGTTCGCCTGTTTGGGATCCAGTTTACTTTGTTTTAACATTGCTATTGCTTTGTATGTCGGGGGCGGGCGGGAGATTCCTGATTGGTTGTTGGTTGCCTTGGGCGCGAGAAATCGCCAAGCCTCAGAAACGCCCAGCTTCAAGATTTTTTGATGCCTGTAGTGTAGACGGGCCGTTAGTCATTTTGTCTGACTTGCTCTGGAGGCTCGCCTACACGTTGAAATCTCGCGGGACAAAGATGCCCGCAGCCTTGAGAGCGAGGCGCGGCGAGGCGGCGCATAGACATATAAAGAGTAGACGCCGCATTGGCTGCTGGGGTGCAAGAAATACGGCCGCCATCTTGGACCGGTCATCCACCGGTCATCTACCCGTAGACAACAGAGGTTTCAAGATGCCAGAGCACTGTGCGGCGTATTGCAAATCGGCGGACGATTGCGAACAGGGGTCGGGGGATTACTTTAAGATTCAACATTATTATTGGTTGTATTTTGTAAATAGAATATTATTGTACTGTATTGATGTCCGCCAGCGAAATCGTAGCCAGCAAACATTATGTGTATGGCCAACTGAGACTTTATAAATCATATGCTGCTGTAACAAGTGAATTTCCCCGTTGTGGGATGAATAAAGTAAAATCTAATCTAATCTATCTAGAACAGTGTTTCTCAAACTTTTTCATACCAAGGACCACTTAACCAATAAAAAAACCCTCACGGACCACCTAACTCCACAAATATCCCAAAACAAATCGTTTTTCTAGAACAGATTATAAATCGCCTGAAAATGGTACAAACAAGTGGCAACATGTGTGACGAAGGTGTTGCCCTAGGCTATATCATGCAATAGACAGTGAAACTTAAGCTCATTCCATTGCGGAGATATTCCCGCGAGAGTGCGGAAAACTTAAATGTATCTATTTATTTAAAATGTGAGATGTTACCAATATACTCACGGACCACTAGGGGACGCTCACGGACCACCAATGGTCCGCGGACCACACTTTGAGAAGCACTGATCTAGAAAGAAGAAGGAAGAAAATAAGCTTGACCTCCTTCTTAAAAATTGTTTGTGTTGACTCTCTCAAATCTCCCGTTTTTATTTTGAAGGTTTCCCAATGACAAAGATATGAGGAAGAAGTGGGAAGTTGCTTTGAGGAGGGAAGGGTTCACTGCAAGCGAGTCATTCGTGATTTGCAGTGAGCATTTTAAGCAGACGAGTTTGACAGGACAGGACAGATTGTCCGTCTCAGAGATGGTGTTATTCCCTCCATCTTCAGCTTCCCGGTTCACCTCCAAAGAGTAGGTGTATCATCATAAGGCTATTAGCATTCATAAATGTAAATATTCTATTATCAATAACAGTACAGGGTGAAATACCTATACCTGTGTGTGCGTGTGTGTGTATATGTATATATATATATATATATATATATATATATATATATATATATTCTTTTCAAGTATTATGATTCTTCATTTTAGCCGGAAAAGGGCAGGACTACGTCTACTTCCAGAAAAGCTGAAGAGAGCCTGTCTGTGGCCCCTCAGGACGACCCAGAAGCTTCAACGTCACACTCCTCAGCCTAATGATGTGAGTATTTATATTTTCAACATCATATCATAATGGACAAAGTAAAATCTCTCTTATTTGCTGCCACTCATATTAAACACTCACAAATAAACCCATACACACACAATTGAAGACATGTTGAACATGCATTCCTGACACACACACACACACACACACACACACACACACACTCACACACACACACACACGATGCTGGCAGTGGCTTTGACAGGTGATGACTATAAGAAAGAATGTGGGCCATCTAGTTGTGTCAAAGTGTTGTGTGTGAAGTGAAACATCACTCAAACCATGTTCATCCCTCTTTCTTCTAGGATCATAGCGATGTCTCGCCTGCTTCTCGTACTGCTCTTAAGGTCAGACTCAATGCAGCTTTAGCAAGAGTGGAGAGTCTCGAGCGAGAGAGGAAGAATGCCATGGCTAGAGAAAAGAGGGCAGAGACCACAGTGAGGAGTCTTTTGGGGGATTTGAGGGAAAAGAACCTCATTAATGAAGAACTCAAAGAGGCTTGATTTCTACTCAGGTAAGATGATATTAGCACTTTGAAATGCATGTACATCTTACTCTTACACTCTTTATTAAACTCCTTTGTTATTATATGAAGTGGATTTATTAATTTTTTCTCATACAATTTCAGATCTTCAAATAGACTTGAAGGCAAAGCAGGGCCATGAGTACTCAAAGGACCGCAGAGAGCTTGCCCTCACACTCCATCTACATGGCCCAAAGGCATACGAATACCTCAGAGAGACTACAAATCTTCCCCTCCCTCATCCACATGCATTACAAAGGTCGTCTTAATGGTGTTCAATTTCAGTTTTGGAAATTACGGTTGCAAATACCTTAAATAGCTACTTCTCAATTTGTGTACAGGTGGCTGTGTTCGGTGGATGGCGAGCCTGGCCTGAACAAGATGATGCTGGATATGCTGGAGAGAAGAGGCTAGGAAGACCAGGCTGAACATGGATGTGTTGCACTCTTGTTGGATGCCATGGCCATCAGAAAACATGTGCAATATAATCCACATAACCGTCAATGTCTGCTTTTGTAGACATGGGTGATGGAAACAATGAGACCGATGTTGCTGCTGAGGCTCTGGTGTTCATGGTGGTTGGCCTACAAGGACATTGGAAGGCTCCCATTGCATATTACCTGACGAAGTCTCTGTCACCTGAAACACAAAGTGTCCTTCTCAGTCATGCTTTGGAGGAGCTGCCTGCACGGGGCATTCGGGTGGTATCTGTCACGATGGATGGGCATGCCTCCAACGTCAGCATGTGCAACCGACTTGGGTGTGAGCTGAAGGGAAACCCACAGGAGCCGCTTCAAACCAGTTTCCCGCATCCCTCGACTGGTGACAAAGTATTTGTAATGATGGATGCATGCCACATGCTGAAGTTAGTAATATGTTGCAGGTAGGGTATGATGATTGTTGTAGACCTGTTTGTGCAAGTTATGTCTCTGCTGCTAAAAGTTGTATCTAAATATTGTTGTCTGTTCATTTGCACATTATGGCTGGACGTGACGATCAACATGTTGCTGTTTGTACTTGTTTGAGCAGCGACTGAATCTTTCTCTGCAGGCATACAGTCCAATTGCAACGACCACCGGACGGATCAAGTGGAGGTTCATCAATCATCTCAATGTTGTGCAAAAAAAAGACGGACTGCATGCTGCCAATAAAATCACAGACAAACATGTCTACGTTGAGAACCACAAGGATTTAGATACTTCTTTATAGATTATTGACAGGCTGTTTGACACAATGAATGGACGCAATCCTCCTGCCAAAGGATTCAAATCTCCCTTGGGTGCTTTGAAGTGGAGAGAGAGGAAAGCATTTTTGTCAAGAGCCAGGGAGTACTTGCTCACTTTGGTGGCAAAAGATGGAGCACCACTTCACCGATCTAAGAGGTCTATTCAAATAGTGCTTGTTATTCATGCAGGAAAAGTTTACGACATGAGTTCAACGATACTCTGTTCCGTTATGCATCGAGTTCATAAGATGCTCTGCTCTCTCCATCAGGTTCATATGATGCTACTGTTACAACGTGTTTCCTTTAGTTTGGTCTGCCAACATGATGCTCTTTTACTTCAATGTTTTTCTGTGTTCAGTTTTGTTTGTTGGACTTATCTTGTATTCATTGTTTGTGAGGTCCCAGATGCTTCTAAATAGTATGTATTACACAACATCAAGTTTTGCAGGTGTCAGAAGGAGGGTATGTATGTTGAAATGATGTTCTCTTGTTTCAATGTTTTTCAATCTGCAGTTTTGTTTCTATTTGAATGATCTTGTATTCAGTGTTTTTGAGGTCCCAGATGCTTCTAATGGTACGTATTACACAACATCAAGCACATGTCGGTGTCAAAATGGTATGTATTGCATGTGTTCTTGTTCTCAAGTTATCCCAGTTCTGCAATTACATTGTTCCTAGTTAGCTAAGTGTCCTACAAGTATACAGTATATGTTTTGCCATGATCAGAGTGTGAGGAATTGCAGTCTCTCCTTCTCCTTTTTTCTGTTTGTTTGTCTATCCATTTGTCTGTCTTCCTGGCTGGGCGTGGTTGACCTACTTTCCGTTTTCCGCCAACTCACCTCCGCTCCTGTTTCTCATCATCACTGATTACCACTACTCACCTGCTGCTGCTTAAAACTCCGGTTCGATCATCAGACTTCGCCAGTTCTTCGTATACTCACAGTGATACTCCATATTCCATTCCGTCCTGCCTGCCACGTCCAGCCCAACCTCCGTCTCATCCCTGCTCCACATTCTTCCCACTCTGTTGAGAGTTTGATTTGTCTCCTGCCTGTTCTTTGAGGAACGTAAATAAATCCAATTATTTTGACACTACACCTAAGTCTCCGTCCCAAGTGTTCTTGCATAGCGGGTTCAAGTTTTGAGTCTCTTTACGAGGAGCGTAACACAGAGTAATACAATGTTTTTCTTTTGCAGGTACTTGTCGGTCATCGGATTTGTCATTAACATCGACACGTTGATGCTGATGATTCCTGAACTGCTCCAAGTTCAGCGGTATGTCCTCACCTGCCGGTTCAGCCAGGATCACTTGGAGCTCCTATTTAATTCCATCAGAGCGTCAGGTAGGGTTGATGTTCTTTTAATTGCAATAAATTCTGAAAATGACTTATGAGTAATGTATGTATTGTGTGCCTGTTTTCCAAACAAGGTGGCTGAATAACAATCCATATGCACGCCAGTTCCAGGCCATCTTCCGCCGTCTGATGGCTCGGTGTTCCATAGTGAGACAGGCAATGTGGCAGCCCAAGACCACACCGTGTCCCAGTCTGAGGGAGAGATGTCCTCTGCTGAAACTGCTGAAGAGCACCCATCTCCATTCGCCAGCATTTCGGCTGTTGTGAGTGACCGCAGCTATCTTCCCACTCGGTTCGGTGGTATGGTGGAAAATGTCTACATCGCAGGATTTGTAGTCCGGCAGATTCTGCGAAAGCTGTCCTGTGATGTGTGCCGTGTGATGTGTGCCGTGTGATGTGTGCCGTGCAAGCTTGGTCAGCTTGGTCAAGCTTGCTGTACCTTCATCAATTGATGAGAGCTACCGCCTTCTAGCCCTGAACAACAACGGTGGCCTAGTGATTCCATCACAAGGCACAGTGAAGGTGCTGAGAGGGGGATTCGCCAAGCTTCAACAAGGCAAGCTCCAAAGGAGTCGACAGTCACCTCCATCGTCCGGGAGGAGATTGGAACGGAGGATGTTTTTCAGCTTGGGAACACATTGAGGAGATGCAGTTTGGCATCGACAACCATTATTCCAACTTGTTGTCATTGGTTGTGTTTCTGAAAATAAGACCACCACATTGCCAGACTCACCTCTCTTGACCTGCAGAAAGGGAGCACGAGAAAGAAGCTCTGCAAAACAGTCCTCATTCAGGGGTGTTAGCTCATTTCAACTTTCATGAGCAACTTTGTGTAAATATGGTTTGGGGCGGGGTGGTGTCATGTTCTTGTGTTTAACTTGAAAATGTACATTTAGGGTTAGGGTTAGGTAACCCTAACCCTAACCCTTATATAGATATAGATGTAGATTTTTATTGTTTCTGACATATTGTTTCTGACATAGATATAGACATTCATTTGTATTGATATATAACTTCTGTTCATGTATAATGTATTATTGTTTCTTCATTTTTCAACTTATTAAAATAGCTGAGTAGTAGGCCTACACAATCTGCTTCTGCTTCTCTATCATATAGACCATTAGTATTTTTTTATATTTGTGTTTGTGTGTGTGTGTGTGTGTGTGTGGTGTGTGTGTGTGTGTGTGTGTGTGTGTGTGTGTATAATATATATTAGCCTATATTATATATTGTGTGTCTTTTGCAAAATACCTATCATATATAACATATAAGCTAACAAATACCAGAATATTCTATTGCTGTTAAGCCTACTATGAATATTAAAATACGCCGAATCATGTGTCCGGTATCATGCCTACATATGATGTTTGCAGAAAAAACCCCCCGTGAAAATCAGTTTTGTATTCAGCGAGTTATGATTGATTAAATGCGCTGACACTTCATTGTGCCTGCCAGACAGATTACACTGAGTGGAGCGGGTGACCGGTCCAAGATGGCGGCCCCGCGGCTCGTCAGCGCCAATAGGCAGTAGCAGTCGATGCGGCGTCTACTCTTTACATGTCTATGAGGCGGCGCAGTTCCTCTCCACGGGCTGCGGAAGCGAAATGCTTGATGGGAAACGACTCGCTGGTATCTCGAGCTGAGCGCTCATTGGTGGTTTTTACCACGTGCTGCTGATGAAACTCTCCAATTGGCTCGGCAAAAGTTTGTTGTTGTTTTGTGTCAGTTTTACGTCGCCACATCCATTCCCATTTTCCATCATTGTTCCACAATGTTTATCATCATGAAATGAATATCTATATATTTTATACTATACTTGCACTGCTTACCGTTTTCATACTTTATATCTTAGCATATTCACACACTGTTAATACTGAATCTGTGTATCTATCCAATTGTTTTTCTTTATTAAACACGTAAACGGAAGAGCGTTTGAGAGGCCTTTTTGCTTTTTACCTTACTAAATGGCCAAAGCAGTAGGCTATACTATCAGTGGCGGCCGGCCCATAGGGAGCGCTAGGGGCCACCCCACCTCTTCCCAGATACAAAAAAAAATATTTAAAAAAAAATTAAATAAAAAAATATATATTTTATATTTTTATTTTTAATGAACAAGGTAAATATCATACAATTTGTATCAGTAAAATGTATAATCTACAATAAAATGTCGTTTAAAATTGTGTTACGATGTCTAAAGTTACTGATAAATCACATGTTTCCTGCCTGGCCTTGCCCTTGGCATTAGTTTATCATTACCGGACGCCGTGCAAGGAGCCCCCGAGCCAAACAGCAGCAACCAGCACGTTGCAAAAGTCTCAATAGTAAACTGTGCCGCCGAAACATAATTTCAGACAATCAGCGGCGTCAAATATTTTGGTCACCAGGGCGCTCACGTTGGCGCCCACGTTGGCGCCCACGTTGCTTACGTGCGTTGACGTGAGTTGTTTTTTAGACTCGTGAGTGACCAAGGTGACGCAGTAGTTGGATGAGAATGGCTTTGTGTGCAGGTGGAGTCGCTGGACCTCGGTCCGCACCCAATTCCGTGCAAGAGCTACTCTCCAATCCTTTCGAAAGGAGACGTTTGGGAGATAAATTGATACTTAAAGACCTTGGACCGGACCAACCTGATTTGTATATATCGCAGCAAGCTCGTGAAAAAGACAAAATGTATCAACGAGGCTTCTCACGTAGCTGGTACACCAGAAAGGCATGGCTAGCTGAATGCAAACAGGTAAATGCTGTCTTTTGTTTCCCATGCTTGCTCTTCAAACAGCCGGGGACAGATACAATCTGTTCAGAAACTACACAAAAGTTAAACAAGTACAAACCACAGACTGTCTGTGTCACGGAGAATACATTCGCTGGTTTATTTAGGTCTGTATAGGCCGTTGTTGTGAGTGTGGACGGTCGGAGCATATATAACGTTAGCTTAACCAAGCTCCATTTCGAAAACACGCATTTTAAAATGGTTTTTCGCCTGCCGTCTGTCTGCAGACTTGTCAAAGCGTTAATTCATGGTTTTTACTAACCGGTATCAGTATGTTGTTAATTCGTAGTTTAGCATACTCAGCCCGACTCAGCCTGGATGTTCCTGGCCCTAGAACCATGATTTTAACAGAAAAACTGTGAATTAGGACCCGCTAGCCTGCACTGGAAACACGCCATTACATCACCAGAAGTCCTAATTTAAGGGGTCATTTCTCCCAAAAAAATTGTTTTACTCACTATATCAACAGCCCCACCAAAAATATTTTTATTTTGCCGCTAAACTGCATGATATAAAATGGTGGTCTTCAAAGTGGATGTAATCCTCATTCACAATAATAATATTCAAAGTAATACTGGGCAAGTAATGGGCAAAACTTACCGTTGATTGGCGCGTCATGTCAGCGGTAGCGACACGAACCGTTAGCGAACCGTTAGCCCCGCAGTCATCCGGTTCGACCTGACTGTGGCTGTGACTGTGTGACTGACCCAAGCCCAAGCTTCGTTGTTCTGATAGCTCCGCCCCTTCGCTCCAACCCCCCTCCCTCCCCCACATCTACAGGTGAAAATTACTTTTGCGACACATTTATCGCAAGAAGTGTAGTTCAAGTCAAGACCGCAGATTCGTCGATTTATACTGCCACAGAGCAGATTCGTCAAGTTGTAATGACTGATTTGAGAGGTTATAATAACCAAGTTGCAGTTGTAATGGAAAATATATTTTAAAAATATGTATTTTTCTGCAAGTGAACATTTCATCACTAAGTTCATTTTTTTTCTACAAGCTACAAAACTGTTTTTTTCTTCTGTGACTTCAAATTTGGTTCACAGTTACGTGGATATTTTATACAAGTGTAAATGTATCCACACAAGCTCAGATTTCTTTTCTGCAAGTGCTAACATCAGGTTTTACACGCTCTCGCATTGTGCACCATATCTACCTTCATAACAACACTTTCCTTTTTTATTTCAATTCCAACTTTGGTCCTGAAGAATATGTTTCTCTGTTGTCCACGTTCATAAAGCAAATCAGCAGCATCAGAGCACGGAGCAGAGTCTCCAGATGAGTTTACAGTAGTCCCTCGTTCTTATTGAACATCCATGTTGTAGTCCGCTGTATAGAAAACTAGTTTCCCCACAGCAGCAGACGCACATTCATGACCTCCGCTGGCGCATCATAAATACGTCGGATAGTGAAAGTGCATTCGGATTCTCTAAAGTACCGCAGTCTCTTCTCCTAAGTCCTTTTGAATTCTCCTATCCACTATCCCTTAACCCCGTGACGTTTCACTCAGAGGTCAAGGAATTGGAGATAGGGTTAGAATTTAGGAGCTGATTTTTTTTTGGGGGGGGGATATTTCTAGTCTCTGATAGTGTTACGTTATTATGAGAGAGCTCTGATACTTATTTGATTCTGAAATTGTATATATTTATATAAATATATGTGTGTGTGTGTGTGTGTGTGTGTGTGTGTGTGTGTGTGTGTGTGTGTGTGTGTGTGTACTGTATCCGCATCTGTAGCCTGTTATTGTCTCATTATACCGCACTGTGAATGAATCAAAGTAAATATATAAGTTGTCATGAACACATGTGTCCATCACACAGAGGGCTGCTGCCTCCTGTCATCATTCATGGACGTCTCTTTAAAATGACCGCTCAGAGGAGAGGAGTTCTCATTTCTCTAACCGCCTGCTGCTTCCCCTCCTCTCTCCTCGGTTCCCCTCCTAAAATAGATCAAGGGGAAAGGTCCATAGAGGAGAATACATTTGAAAATAAACTGGAAACTATCAACAAAAACCCATAACCATGACAAAGAGTCTTATGGGTGTGATTTTATTTGTGTTTGTTTGTTTCTTGTGGAACTTTAGCCCTAGCTTTGAATAAGTCAAAATACAGTAACTCATGTGCTGAAGGACAAAAATGTAACCATTAAAACTAAAACCCCATTTTTCTTTTCAGACACTGCATAAAAAATGCAAATGAAAAATCTCTCACTGTTAACTATTCACATAATCCAGACTGTACTACATTCCCCCTATCATTTCCTAGCTAGCAGTATACAAACAATTAAATGGCTGTGGGTTATTTTTTCATACAGCTTTATAATGAAAACAAACTAGCATTTAAAGGGTTCAAATTCAAAATACAAATTAAACTATTAAAATATATTTGGTAGATATGATCAGGCCTGCTGCTTGTAAAAAGAGTTTTAAGTGAAACTGATAAAAAAAAGCCTTAATTTTTTCATAAGGACTTAAAGAGCCTGTGACACCATCCCAACAACTGTTGTGCAATGAAATATTGGGCTACTAGTCATCTCGAACCGTCAGTTTAAAAAAGAAAAAGCGATACCGTTCCGTTAAATATCAATAATTTCGAACATCGCGGGGAAATTCCTTCGACTCATTTTGAAGTTTTGGGGGAAGCCGGAAGTGACGTCAATGCGGGAACGCTTCCCTGTGCGGCGAGAGAGCCAAACACGGACAACGTGAGTTGTCATGCGTAGAAATGGTGAATTACTGAGATTAGGCACGTTAATAACGTTTTAATGAAGTTGACTACAGTATATTCATATTTGTCAGTGCTTTCATGTCAATTCAGTGACATAAACATACATGATCGTGGTGAAGATGATGATTACATTAGGATTAAAAATCGGGAGTGAGAGCTGCTGAATTTCCTCCCGTCGGATGTGATATAAAAACAAATCGATTATTTTTGTGGTTGTAAACTCAAGTGGATGAAACTACATTTATTAGTGCTTTCATGTCAATTCGGCGAACATATGATACATTAAATGATCGTTTGTTTGAGCCGGTCTGCATTTCCTGATGAGAAAACAAACCGATGCTTTTTGTAGTTGTAGTACACCAACAACATGGATTAAACGTGTGGTTTTTTTACCACAATGTTGGGGAAATTAATGGATAAAATGCACGGATTATTATTATTATTCCCACTCCGATCGGGACACTAGGTCCACCGTTTCCCCGCAGCGAGGCTCCCCCCGTTGACAATTTACGTGGGCTGGGTGCAGTGGCGGACTGGCCATCAGGACGAATCCCGATGGGCCGGTACCGAAGTGGGCCGGTCGGATAAGTCACCAGCACATCCCCCATAGGCGGCGCGTGAGGCTCAGGTTTGAGAAGGCTAAATAACTTCTTTTACCTGACGCTGCCCGCCTCCGGCGTCTATAGAAAAGAGATCAACTCAGTGTGCGGAGTTTAAATCTCTCAAGTCATATTACAGGATAAAGGAAATACAGTTTAAACTGCTGTATGCAGAGAAGACGCCGACGTGTCGCACTTATCATTCATATCACATCATCAATCAGATCATCGATCATATAATATCATAATATATCATATATTTCCTTATCTGAGTCAGCTTCTCCAGCCTCATCTGGCCGTGCAACACTCACAGTGTCACAGACCGTATGCAGAAGTATTATTTAATACATTATGTTGACGAAACACTCGAGACAAATGTAATTAAAGTCAGATCCACGCGTGTCTTAGACGTGAACGCGCTCTCAGCTGGAGAGAGAAACTCTGGCTTGATTTACCGAGTTGATAACCAGCGTCGTAGGACCGCTTAGTGAGATCTCGTTTGTTAGTTTGTCGTTGTTAGTTTGTTTGTTACTCAAACATATCCAGGGTCTGTTGAACTGGCTTCGTAGTACAGGGCACAGGTGGCTAGCAGCGCTGAGGTCAAAGACACAGACATTTTACATTATATTTGTATTTTACCAGGATGCAGTGACACAAATATTTACATATTTACATTTACTATCTACAGCACCCGCCTCCCCTGACATCCACCACTCCCCCCGTTGACAATTTACTAGCGGTACCGAAGTGGGCCGGTCAAGAGTCCCGGGATGATTTTTAGTCCCATTCCACCACTGGCTCCATGACCATATGATCGCCCATATTGACGCACCTCATTCCTAAACTTCTAACAGATATCATAAACCGATCCTTCAGCCTCATGAGCTCTCAGATACGTTCAACATTAACCTGTCATCGCTGTCTGAGCTTGCTGCTGTGTGCACCATCGTGCGTTTACATCTGACTGTATATATATAAAGGTTTACATGCAGAAACTGGGATCCTGGACGGTGCAGCTGGAGCGCTGTGCCCGCAATGACGTCACCCATCATTTGGCGGGACTTGAAGAATCCGCGAGAAGATCCAGAAAATTGTCAACATTGAAGGCAGATTAATGGTTATCAAAGTACAAATATCCAAAATCAGTTCAGTAACGGTTTTCAAGGGGACAATATGTACTCAAATTGATGGGTTTGGATGATGGGGGAAAACCGTGTCACAGGTTCTTTAAGAGACATATTTTAAAGGAATACAAGACTTAAATAAAATAGAACAATACAAATAGCTTACATCAGATTAAACAAATCAAACTGAAAAACAGAAGAATACAGACAAATGTCCAGAGAAAGGGAAGAAGTAAAAGAGAAACAGACATGTCCTCGACTGAGAGGTCAGAATGCTTCCTAACACGGCAGCAGATCAGAAATATAACAAGTATCTGTCAGGCAGAAACTATAGGTTACTTACGTAACCCCAGGGGTCAGAGTAACATGAAGGTTTCTGTCAAATTACTTGTCCCAAGTTCTCATTCATAACACTCCGTTCGATGTCTCACTATGGGATGCGCCTCATCGCGGAGCAAACAGAAGCATCAATCTCATTACGCCAATCCTGATTGGCTGGTGATCTTGACGTCAACGTCAGGGGAAATCACCCCCTATAAGTAGCCTGCGCCACGACGCATGCGTCAATCAAAATAAGCACCTCTTCTCGCTTCACCATAGCAAGGAGGGCCGTCTGGTGAGACATCTCATTTCATGTTACTCTGAGACTGGGGTTTCGTAAGTAACCTATAGTTCTCATTCATAACACTCCGTTCGATGTCTCACTATGGGATATTGTAGCTCCCGTATTGCCAGACGAGCTTATCTCGAAGATCACAGATCAACCAGAATTTAACAGGTGGAGTCCCGACTCAACAAGCTGCCCAGCACTGCTCGGGCCACGCTTGGAGCGGAGACGTCCAGCCTGTAAAAGCGGACAAAAGTGAGCGGCGAAGACCAGCTTGCCGTTGCACAGATGTCTTGGATGGAAACACCCTTGAACAAAGCCCAGGATGTAGCCAGGCCTCGAGTCGAGTGAGCCCGCAGACCCGAAGGTGCTTGCAGATTCTGACTCGTATAGGCCAAAGCAATTGCCTCCACGATCCAGTGGGAGAGCCGTTGCTTAGTAACAGGCTTACCCTTGTGAGGTTTAGGCCAAGAAAACGAAGAGTTGGTCATTAAGACGAAGCTCTTTTGATCTGTCCATATATGTGTGTAAAGCCCGGACTGGACACAACAGATCCTGCTGCTGCTCCCCGGAGGAAACCAGCTGCGGAGGAAATGCCTCAATGTCAATTGGGGTACAGGAACCAACCACCCCAGGGTTGGGCTTCAACAACACTCTCGTTTGCCCTGGGGCGAACTGAGTGCATGAGGAATGTACAGACAGTGCATGGATATCGCTGACCCGCTTGGCGGATACCAGGGCCAGTAACAGCACTGTCTTGAGTGACTGATGTTTCATGTCAGCTCCCTCCAGGGGTTCAAATGGGGTCATTCTGAGCCCATTCAAAACCACTGCCAGGTCCCATAAGGGCACCAGCGACCTGGAGAGTTTTATGAAGGGAGCGCGCAGGCTCCTCCTTTCATAAAACGGCAAACCAAAGGATGTTGGCTAGCCGTCTTACCCTCAAAGCCCACATGGCATGCAGCAATAGCAGCCAGGCACACCTTGATCGTGGAGAAAGCTCTGTGTTTATCGATCAAGTCCTGTAGGAATGATAAAATCAGCCCGACAGGACATTGAAAAGAGATGTGTCCTTCTTGAAGGCACCACTCCTCAAACACCCTCCACTTACAGTCGTAAAGAGACCTGTTGGAGGAAGCTCTCGCACTCTGAATCGTGTTTATCACCTTCTGAGGGAGTCCCACTGTATTCAGATTGTACCACTCACGGGTCAGGCCCATAGTGCCCCGCGCTCTGGGCGTGGGTAAAGGATCGCCCCCCCCCCGCCTGAGACAATCTGTCCCTGCGTGGTGGGGGCTGCCATGGCTGCCCGCACAACAGCTGATATCTCTCCGCCAGCCCGTACATTGCGGGCTAGGGCGGAAACATCAGAGTAAGTTGCTCCTTCACTCTGGCCAGAGTTGGGGGTAACGGAGCCAGGGGTGGGAACATGCGCAGAGGACCCGGAGGTCGATCGTGTATGAGTGTGTCCCCGCCTAACGGTGCGTTTAAATCGTGCATTAAAGAGAACAGCTGTCATTGAGCATTTTCTCCTTTTGCGAACAGACTTAACGCGGCTCCGCCGTAACGCACCCACAGCGGACTCCCGATCCTTGGATAAGGAGTCCAGTCTGCATAGAGTGGTGCACTTCTGGACAGTAGTTCTGTCCCTAGGTGCATAACTCCCAGTACCTGTGTCGCTCTCAGAGAGAGGAGACGTCTGCCGCTCCGTCTGCCGTTCCAAGGGATCAGTTTGTGTGCCAGTGTGTGTGACTGGAGACAACGCAACCTCCCCTGGCGGTTCATACACGATATTGTGTTGTCTGTCCTCTGAGAGAAGGCAGGAAGCGTTTTAGGGTGGGGAACACCGCTAAAAGCTCCGGGTAGTTTACGTGTGCCCGCTGGAGGTCTCTGCTCTAGAGACCTCTCACCGGGCGACCTTCGTAAGTCCCCTGTCAGCCCGTCTGACCTGCGTCTGTGGTGACCACCTTCCGTGAAAGGACAGCACCCATAGGCACGTCCCGCACTAGAAAAGTCGGGTGTAGTGCCACTACGCATTACATAATAACCAAAACTCTCCGCACGCCGTGGCGCGCGGGGTTTAGTTTTATTATGAGGCCCATGCTTTACGAGGACATTTTTCCCCGTAATCTGGCTCCGCTCGGTGGGCTTTATAGATAAAACCCTTCTTTCTAGGAGAGAGAGAACCTCTCTCTCCAGAATATGGGTTGACTCTCTCTGGGTTTGTGAAAACAGATAAAGTGTAACTGTTTGGAGAAGCCCAGGCAGATGTCATGAGTATCTCCTGCTGTATGCTCCTTAGAGCCAGCTGAGATGTCACGCTTACGGCACCACCGGCACGCGCAGTGCCGGTGGTGCCCTTAAATCCCCAGCCGGCACTGCGCATGCGCGTGGCGGTGGCTTCACGGACCCGTCAATAATCCGCCTCTTGAGAGATGCCGTAGCTGCTCTCAAAAGGAGAAGAATTGGCGGGCTGTCCTTTCCAGCACTGTGCATGCGCGTGACGGTGGAGCCTTCACGACCCTAGCCGGCACTGCGCATAAGCGTGACGGTAGTGCCCTTAAAGCCCCAACCGGCACTGCGCATGCGCGTGGCGGTGGTGCCTTCACAGACCCGTTTATTTTCCGCCTTTTGAGAGAGGCCGTAGCTGCTCTCAGAAGGGGATTTATAGTTAACGGACTGTTTATTGTTTTTCTTTTCATTTTTTTGAGCTGCGCCCTTGGCCGAAGCCTGGATGCGTCAGCGGAAAATGGTTTATTTAAACAACAAAGATGTGACATGTGTTTTATGCGGACTTGAGGATGACGTTGAGGCATCTCTCGAGGCAGCGGGGACACGTTTAGAGCCGGGCAAAGAACTTCCAGCTCTGTCACAGAGGGGAGAAGGCCGCTCGCTTCTTCTTCCTCGACTGCTGGCCGAAATTCTGGGTTGGTTGCGCCTGGGCTGCAGCCGGAACCGGAGATTTTCTTGGCCAACTCGCCCTCGTCTCCTGCCTGGGCTGGGGACTCTGGGTGGGCTGCGACCTCTGCTGTCCTGGTACTTTAAACCTAGCAGGGCCGCTGTTGCGAAGGCAGCGGCTGGACCCTTCGAGGGAGACAGAGGTGGAGGGCCTCGTCTTCCTTCTTTTTCGACTCGCACTTCCTCTGCATGGAAGCGAGAGCGGAGTCGAAAATCCCCTCGGGAACGATGGGCATGTCAAGCACATCTTCCTTTTCCCGGTCTGGGAGGTTGGTGAGGTTGAGCCATCTAGCTCTTTCCTGCACCACCATGATCCCCATTACCTTGCCCGTGGCCTGGACGGCGCAGCGTTGGACACGGAGACAAATGTCTGTGACCGCGGCTATCTCGTCCAGAGTGGCCGGTCCAGGATTGCTCGACAGATCCTCACAGAGCTCCGCTTGGTACGCGGTTAGCAGTGAGGAAACGTTCAGAGCCCTGGCGGACGACGCTGCGGCTCTGTAGGCCCGTCCAGTCATGGTCGACTGGAATCGGTCCGTTTTTGCTGGCAGCGTGGGGTTCCTGCTTGGTGACGGGCCCATCCTCGGCAGAAGGTGGGCTGCCACCAGCGGTTCCATAGGCGGTATCCGGAGCAGGACGAGCCTCTCCATACCGTCACTGTCAAGGGAGGAGGCACCCTGGATTGGGGCCTTGTTGCTAAAGGGCCGGTCTCTCCACGAGACCGACACCTCATCCAACATCTCCGGGAAGACCAGAAGGAGCTGCCTCTTCGTCCTCGTTGTTTGGGGAAAATGTTTCCCCTCGTAATGGGACCTGGAGGTCTCCTTGGCCATTTCGGGCCACGGGATGTCTAGCCTGGACGCAGTGCGCTGACACACGGCCTGCAGGTCCATGCTTAGACAGGGCGAAGCTGGTGTGCTATATCGCCCGGGAGAGCAGCCATCGCTCCCAGCTTTGCAGCCTGAGCCGATGACATGAAGATGTCGTCTTCCTGCTCATCCGAGTCAGACAGGAGGAACTCAGAGGTATCCTCTTCGTCCTCCATGTAGTCTAACTCTAGGACATCTTCCGCAGGTGAAACCATGGTGAGGTCCAGCCGGGAGCCCCATCTTGGTAAAGCGTGGGGCCCCGTTCCTGCGTCTCTTGCCGCCACCGGGTCTCGGCCTGATATGGTGCGGGATTACGGTTCTGCGGCTGCCGCTGTCGATGAGCCCCAGACCGACCCAGTGAGGGGCTCCATCTCTGCGGCGGACGCCCCCGTGTCTTGATTGCCAGCCGGCAAATCAGTGGACATGAGGGGATCCTGTCCCGACAGGCTAGCTTGTTGTGCTAACCTTCGGCGGAAGCTCTTCATAGTGAAGCGGGCACAATGCCCGCACGAGTCGGGGTTGTCAATGGCCTCCTGGGCGTGTTCCAGCCCGAGGCAGGACGAACAGATCTGGTGTGAGTCTGTGCCTGACACTTTCAACCCGCAGCCGCAGAGCCGAGCCTCCGAGTTCCTGACTTCTCTGTTGTGAGGGAGAGAGGCGTCTATCTTATACGCTGCGTGGCATGAAGAGGACCCGCTCGTAACAGGTACGTCGAGAGAAAAAATAGTTCCCAACCTGTCTTTAATCCGTAGAAAAAGGATGGTGTGGGTCTTTTTTCTCAAAGAATATAAACTGGTGTGGTAATATCCTTTTAAATCCTTTTTCTCCTTCGTGGAAGAAAAAAGTAAAAAATCAGTCCTCGCTACCGTGGTGTCGGCAGTGAGGGAAAAAACAAACTAGCAGCTGATGTGTTGCTAGCTTGAACAATCAAAACCTTACCTTAATTCCTGAGGAAGAATGGCGAGGTTGATTATAATACTAACTGGTGTGTTAGTACTATACTCTTCTGCGAGGCAGAATAGGGTAGCCGGCTAACGCCCGTCGGCCGAAAATAGCTTTTGGTTCAGTCTGTGGACTGTTAAGCTAGCCCGGCTACCGTTAGAGATGTGCTCTGAAGCGAGAAGAGGTGTTTGAATGACGCATGCGTCATGGCGCTGGCTACTTATAGGGGGTGATTTCCCCTGACATTGACGTCAAGATCACCAGCCAATCAGGATTGGCGTAATGAGATTGATGCTTCTGTTTGCTCCGCGATGAGGCGCATCCCATAGTGAGACATCGAACGGAGTGTTATGAATGAGAACTTGGGACAAGTAATTTGACAGAAACCTTAAAACTGAACTAACTGACTGCTAGGGTTAACTTTGATTTAAACATTTGTATAATACTAAGAGCTTTATTGAGTAGGTGTAACTGTATTAAGGGTTAAACTCATAACTTTATAACTTAGGGTTTAATGTAATTGTAAAACCATTGGGCCACTGAAAAGACGATACCAACTCAGGAGGGAGCCAGTCTCGATTTCCTTTTGAGGGCCACCAGCTGCAGATTAATATTATTATTGTATTATTATTATTATTTTGTTGGTCGAACGCACTTATTGTAAGTTGCTTTGGATAAAAGCGTCAGCTAAATGCAATGTAATGTAATAACACGGCGTCATGCCGTGAAGCCAACGTGGCGTCAGCTTTTCACACAAAGAGGATCTGAGAACAGCAGGGCCTTGTAAACCAAACTCAGCGTCTTCAGCCATCGCAGAACAATACACTTTACGTACTGCTCAGCTACAAGTATATTCTTCTCCAGTTCAGATGTATCATACTTTGTGTTTGCATGAGGGCCCTCATTAAGGCACAACCCATCTCACGGCATTTCATGTTCACCATCACGATTTGCCCCTTTTTTTCGTGTTGCACAGCACGATTTTAAAAGCAATGTATTTCTACTGGTAACGTGTTTCGTGCCTGCAGGCTGCAGCACGTCTTTTTCTCCGGTCGGGTCGTGGAAGACTGGAAGCTGTGTGGTTCATAAAAACATGTTCTTACTCAATATCAAGCCACAGTTATTGCTTTTATTTTAAATCGTATAATTTCGGACTTTTGTTGCCGTCTGTGAGGAAAATAAATGGGGCTCAGAGCCTCAGGATACTGAAATCTGTATTTTTTTAAATCTTTTTTTCCTTCTAATTTGTTATTCTTTTCAAAATAACACACTGTTATTTACTCACCAATAACACACAATTATCCTTGCTTTTATTTATTGGTTTAATTCCATAATCTCGGGCTTTTTTGCTCGTCAGGACTGATTTCAAAATAAATATAACAGGAAACAGACGTAGGCATTTCGAGCGATTACCCAAGATCCTCAGCTATGGTTTTAAGCTCACTGATTGGATGTGTTAGCCGCAATGCATGCTGGGATTTGGTGTTTATATTATATGAAATCCGGAAAACATTTTAAAAGTATAAAATAATACTTAATTCCGAGTGCTCTTGCTTTTCTCTTTGAAAGTCATCACATAACGGCATTGTAATACACGGTTCGGCTGCATTACATACTACAGATCTGCCGTAGTTCTTTATTTAAAGAGCCCTGATGAGAAGACCTTTGGAAAAACTGGAAGAAATGGCGCCGAAACTGAATACTTGACGTAGATCATAAATATATCAACAATTAAACAACATCTTCAATTTCTCTTCACACAATACGTCTCCTTGCAGTATCAACACTAATTCGGCTGACTTTTACATTTTATCTAATTCATAGATAGGTTATATTTACACCATAACGGTGCACAGCTGATAGAAAAGGACTGTAGTTTTCAAAGATATTACTGATTTTCTTTGAATGTAAGAATGTAAATACTGAGTCTGAAATAGTATAGCAATATGCTGTAAAATGATGTGAAAGCATGCATAAAACTACACATCTTCAGATGTTGTACATACACACTAATAATACAAAGTTATTATGGCTGTGTGTACCTCGTGTGTACCTCCTAGTGGTTAAAGCACATTATTAAATTATTGTTTGTATGTGTTATATTTGATTAAAAAAATATTAAGAGTACATATACTTCCATAGGGGGAAAGTATAAATATAGAAATATAGAATATACAAAATCAAAAAGATACTATAAGTGATCTCTACAATAAAACAGTTTAGTGCAGGATGTACACAGATATTAATAGGAGGAGGTGCAAAACAGAACAACGGATTAACCTTTATTTAAACATTAAATATTAAATATTAAGCCTGACAAAGTAATTAACGTCTAATATATTGCTTTCCTGCAATGTTAACTATGTTGAAGCACTTATTTTAACTGATATTATACACATTAATTATACTCTTATGTATGTAGATAGAATAAGAAATGTGCAGAATATGACAGTTTAATGGTGGAGGTACACACATATTGATAGATGTCTTGTAATGCACTGTTGAGGAACCTGTGACCCAAGTTTTTCATTCATTGCATAACTACACCGTAGTTGTGTATGATATGTCAATAAAGCTTTGCAAATCTTGAAGGGGATGTGCAAAATAGCCATAATATACAGTCTTTAATTCACTATTAGTAGAGAATAACGAGTAATGAATATACTTTATTACTTGTTTCCATTCATGTCAATTGCAGATACATGTTTAGTCTTCTCAAGCACCAACTATCAAATATCTCTCCTGATTGTTGGCACTTGACAATCACCTTACCTGAATTTTACTCAGGTGTAACTAAAGTCTGATTTAAGGGTTGTTTATATTTCACATCATTAATCAGAATCTGCAAAGTAACTCAAATAAATGCAGTGGAGTAAAACATACCAGGTTAACCTCTGAATTGTAGTGGAGTAGAATTACAAAGTAGCAATGAGCTGTCATGTGGGTATATATTAATGCTGCGCATTATGGACACAAGTGATTTTCACCCATTTATTAATTATATGTTTTACATTTGATAACACCAATGTGTTTAATAATGGCAACTTCTAATTGTGGGATAAACGAATACGTTCAGTAGAGACGTCCCATAGAACATTTTGCGAAACACAATAGCCAGCATGTGTAGTTCTGGAGGGGTGTTCGATTCTAGTTTTGGATAATCTGGCGTGGTTTCGTTCCATTTCACACAGCTGTTTGACGCTCTGCGTAACCTTACGGAACTGTAGTCCTAAACGATAGCTGAGGATTATGGGTAGTGTAGTGTTTTCGGCCATCCTAAACTCAGAAATGTTGACAATCGCAATGATGCTCGAAATGTCCCTTACAGGCCTACGTCTGTTTCCGGTTATTTTTATTTTGAAATTCAGTTCCTGACGGACGCCAAAAAAGACAGAGATTATGGAATTAAACCAATAAATAAAAGCAAGGATAATTGTGTGTTATTGGTGAGTAAATAACAGTGTGTTATTTTGAAAAGAATAACAAATTAGAAGGAAAAAAATATTTAAAAAGACAGATTTCAGTATCCTGAGGCTCTGAGCCCCCGTTTATTTTCCTCACCTTAAAGTCATGGAAATCATATTTTACCACATGTTTATTCCAAAATAACGCAAAAGGATTTATCACACCAACATAGCAACGATGCCTTGTAAACTAAATCTGAGGAACATTGTTAAACAATGATCTATTGCAGTGTTTAAAGACGGTTTTGGAAGTTGTACCAAAGCTTTAGGTCCTCTTTTTGTCATGAAAAAGGCTCGCCTGTAGCCGGCAGTAGTTGTTTTTCATGTGGATTGAATCAGAAAGGATTCTCCCAGCAGGGGAGTATGATGAGATCCGCACTGTAACACACAACCTGCTACAGCTGGGTAAGCCATTGCAGTTGAAAGAAGCAGCAATTTAATCCCAGGTTGGTTTTAACCAAGTCTTTGGAAAAGGCTGCTAGAGGAATGAATCTCACTTGTTGGCCTTTTCGACAGATACAAATGTATCTTCAGTGTGAGTATATGGTTGCTTTTTAAAAGCGTTCCCATATACTACACTGGCTTTACATTTCGGTAGCCTATAAAGGTATTAATGTCATGTTTCTGCTCACACCTCGAAAAGCCTTGACCTGTTGGCCTGTATCTTGCGCCAGTCTTTCTTTGCTCATGTCTGAAGAATAGTCCGATTTATTCTGTTCTAAAGGGTTTTACATGAGCATGAAATAACTATTGGTACTTTGTTAGGCCCTTACCTCTTCAATAAATGAGTGTAAAATGTATGTCTTTTTAATGGAAATCAGCAGGGTAACTTCTACAACAGCTTATTAAACACTTGCATCGTTTATATAGTAACTATACTAATCATCATTTGCCATAGTTTGTTCCTTTTTCCGGGACAAAAGATTTAACGTGTACTTAGCGGGCATGTTAAGCTTTGTCATTGGTCATTCATTATCAAATCAAATCAAGTTTTATTGATATAGCACATTTAAAAGCGACTTTTGGCCGAGCCAAAGTGCTGTACATGTAATAAAAACACTTTACTCCAATCACAATAAAAGACAATCATTTTCAACAGAAATATAAAAAACAAAAACACAGGGAATAGTCAAGAGTCGTGCTCCGCTCTGACTAGAAGGCCAGAGAGAAGACGTGTGTCTTAAGAGTAGATTAAAAAACCCCTAGGGTCTGGGCCGACCTCACATGGAGGGGCAGAGTGTTCCAGAGCCTGGGGCCAGCTGCTGCGAAGGCTCTGTGCCCTCGGGTGTTGAGCCTGGTCTTGGGCACTATCAACAGCAGCTGGTCAGCAGCCCATTTAGGGCTTCAAAAACAAATAAAAGGATTTTAAAATCAATTTGGAACCGAACTGGAAGCCAGTGCAGTGAGGCCAGAATTGGGGTGATGTGGTGACGCTTTGTGTGGCCAGTCAGAAGACGTGCAGTAACTAAAAAAATAGGAAAATAATTGACCTGGACACTCCATCCTGACTGTTGAGGTCTGTTATTAATTATCTAATGTTAATATAGAATGTTCTTTTTGTCTGCGCTTGGAAATGAAAAGTCATTTGAGACTTTTGAAATGTTGGACTCTGCAATGGTTTCAGAAAAGTTTTTTAAAAAGCATAGTTGTTCCCTGGGGTGAAAGTCTTCGAATTTAAAAATGATATTCCCACATTTGGTTGCAATAAAATGAAATAAATGCATAGAAATGTCACACCTTATGCCTGGTATAGAACATAAAGCCTGAGAACGGGAGGAATCAGGAATGCAATCTTTGTTCTCTAAAAAAACAACAACAATGACAACAGAAAGTGAAAAACTGTGAAGCACATTATAGTTCTGTCTGTGGTGCCAAGACATTTTCCAAAGTGGAGGAAAACTGTATGCAGCCATCAGCATCAAAGAAAAGGAAGAGATCAAAAGGGATTGAAATAGAGAAATCCCCAGCAGCGGCAGACAGGATCATTAGAGAGTTAAAGAGAAAGAGTCTTCCTCAGCACTGTCACTTCATGCACTGAATCCTCCAATCCTCCAAATATACTATTGTCATTTATTTAAAGGAAACAACGATCTTAAGGAATCTGAGGGTGAAATAACGGCCTGAATGAGACTGGACCACAACACACTTCTCACTTCAGGTCCAGAGAAGGTCCTCTGTGTGTGTTCTCATGTTGACTTGTTGTGATAGTCAGAAGTCAGTCTCCACATACGGCTGTATCGGAGATGTGCAATATAGCACCCAGTTGTGGTTTACAAATATTTTGGTAGAACAGTCCACACTCAGAGGAGGATCTCAGTGTTGTGGTGGGGTTTAGAGTAAATACAGGATATGAACAAAAGATGTCTGAGGGGGGAGACTGAGAGTGATGACTAAGGCTAAGCTGTCTTCACCGTTGGACAACATGTCCCCCCCCCCTCCAGGACCCTGTCTGCAGTGTGTAGCTCCTTCAGTGACAGGCTGCTGCCTGATGTTTCATAAACCGTATGTCCTCCCTTCATTCAGCGGTCAGACCTCTCAATACATAATACAGAGTGTAAAATCACTGATGAGCAATAATACTGACTGTTAATGTAAAACTGTTGAGCAATGTAGAATGATTGAGGGTCGAGTATCTTTTATGACTCAGGTTTATTCATTACATTACATCACATTACATTTAGCCGACGCTTTTATCCAAAGCGACTTACAATAAGTGCGTTCGACCAACACAATACAAACTTGAAGAAAACAGAATCATATAAGTACATCAGGTTTCATAGAGCCAAGCATTTCAAGTGCTACTCAACTGGCTTTCGATAAGCCAGCCCTTTATTAGTATATAAGTGCTCTGTTAGCAGTTCTATCGCTCGAAGTGGAGTCGAAAGAGATGAGTTTTCAGTCTGCGCCGGAAGGTGTGTAAGCTATCTGCTGTCCTGATGTCAATGGGGAGCTCATTCCACCATCTTGGAGCCAGGACAGCAAACCCACGTGTTTCTGCTGATGGGAACTTGGGTCCCCCTCGCAGCGAGGGTGCATCGAGCCGTTTGGCTGATGCAGAGCAGAGTGCACGTGCTGGGGTGTACGGTTTAACCATGTCCTGGATGTAGGAAGGGCCAGATCCATTCGCAGCATGGTACGCAAGTACCAGTGTCTTGAAGTGGATTCTAGCAGTTACTGGAAGCCAGTGGAGGGAGCGGAGGAGCGGAGTGGTGTGGGAGAATTTAGGAAGGTTGAAGACCAGACGAGCCGCTGCATTCTGGATGAGCTGCAGAGGTCGGATGGCACATGCAGGTAGACCAGCCAGGAGGGAGTTGCAGTAGTCTAGTCGTGAGGTGACGAGAGCCTGGACCAGAACCTGCGTGGCTTTCTGGGTCAGCTTGGGGACGTATCTTCCTGATGTTGTAAAGCGTGTATCTGCAGCAGCGGGTTGTAGCAGCGATGTTTGCAGTCAAGGACAGGTTGTTATCTGTGTCACACCCAGATTCCTTGCAGTCTGAGTCGGGGAAACAACAGAGGTGCCGATGTTGATAGTCAGGTCAAGAGTGGGACAATCTTTTCCCGGAAGGAAAAGCAGTTCAGTCTTGTCAAGGTTGAGCTTGAGATGATGAGCGGACATCCACTGAGAGATGTCAGCTAAACAAGCAGAGATGCGTGCGACGACCTGGGTCTCTGAGCGGGGAAAGGACAGAATTAATTGGGTGTCGTCAGCGTAGCAGTGGTATGAAAAACCATGCGGGCTAATGACAGATCTGAGCGAATTTGTGTACAAGGAGAAGAGGAGGGGTCAAGAACAGAGCCCTGAGGGACCCCTGTAGTTAATTGACAAGGGTCGGACTCCGACCCCCTCCAAGTAACCCTGTAGGTGTGGTCTTTGAGGTATGAGGTGAGGAGGGAAAGTACAGAGCCTGAAACTCCAAGTTCTTGGAGAGTGCGAAGGAGGATCTGATGATTCACCGTGTCCAATGCAGCAGACAGTCAATTCAGCAGTAAGTCAAGAGATTACAGTAGGCAGAAACATGACTGTCACTACCCGATCTGCAGTGCGCATGTGCGAGATGGTCCGTCATATTGGACAACTCCGTACGGCAACTCAAGTAGGACACTTGACACAATGGTTTTTGGCAAATCACAAAAAGAAAAACTCGAGAGAGATGAGTTATTGTTATTACAACGTGACTTCACTATTATTTAACAACTCTTTTTATTTGGGGTTAAGTACATTGTCAGAATAAGTGAGAAATGGATTTAACTTCTGTTAGACAGCCATATGCCATACATTTTTGCACAAATTCACAGTAAATATTTAGTCAGTATGATCGCTGTCTAACAGATTGGCGGATTTACTCTGTAGTAAAGCAGTACTTGCAAATGCCGTAAAGCATGCTACAATACTGTCGTAACAGTCTTAACTCTGTATGCATTGCATGCATATGTGACAGGCAATATCTCTATATTTTTACAACTTATTTACAATTTGATAATGTTATGTTTATCTTTATTTGTCTATGTTCAAAAAATAAATAAAATATACTGCTACTTAATTTTAACCATGGTGCATTGCATCTTATGACATACAATGATTTACACAATGCCCAACTTTTGAACCTGTACGGAAACAATTCTTCCCAAAACTCAAACATAAGCATCCTCAATTATTTAAAAATGAAAATGAAAAACTAAAAATACTTCTCGGGGAATATAAAGAGAGCTGCATTGTGGCAGGACAGTTTGTCTCTGCCTGCCACAGTCTGAGGGAACCGGAATGAGAAGATACACCAGGTCTCACATCTTATGTATCATATTCTATTTTGTATTCATGTATTATATGAATGAAATGAATCTGTATTCAAAAACAACAACAAAAAAAACATGTTCTTAGCAGTTTGTTTTTAACTGTTAATTTGTTTATTTGTATATATTTTTGTATAGATGTTACAACTATACATAGCTTTGGCAATACTGTATGTAAATATGGTCATGCTAATAAAGCTTTTGAATTGAATTGATTTATTTTAAATCACGGGAAATTAGAAATAAAGCAAACATTTCAAAAATAAAGAAAGATAAATAAAGAATAGAAGAAACATACTATAACATATGCTAGAGCTACTACTAGTGCTTTTTTTTTATATTGTTGTACATTTAATTATTTGAATGTTGTTGGTGGTGTTTTGTTCTTGTTTCTCCCACATGAGAGCAGCAACGCCTCTGGCGGGCTCCTAATCTACCGCTTCGATCCACAGCGAAGAAGAAGTTCCCGATGCAACAGCTAGGCATCAACATGCCTGCTGCTGTGATTATGGAGGAAAATTATGATAAAGTATTGGAGCAGTGTGAAGCTCAGGAGCTGGAGGTAAGCACTGAATCCCAAAATATATTATTTCTCGCGACAACAATAAATGTTGCCTTACAGGTTACCTTGAAGGCATGACAGTAGTGTTTCTGACAGCCAGTCCTGCACCAGATGTAGCTAACGTTATGGCTAATGAGCTAGCTTGTTTTCACTTCTCTAACCCTGATTTTGCTCTCAGTCAAAGTCAAAGTAAATTATTCTATGAGTTCTACGACATAAACGAATCAGTGCTATACTCACAATGCCAGCAAAACAAACAGTACGTTTAGCTTTACAACTGAAACAAGCTTGCTAGTTAGCTTACATTTGATAGCCAGGCGTTGTTTGTGAAGAGAAGCAAAACCTAGTGTATTTATTTATCTGCATAACGTAAAAGATAATTGCTTGGTTCACTGTAACCTTGTGACTGACTCATTACTTTAAGGGCAACATTGTAAGGTAACGCTATGGAGGCAATGCTATACTGTTAGCCACAACTAAAGAACACACTAACATGATTTAACAGACTGAACGGTATGCCCCAGCTACACTACCGCACGCAACGGAGCTTAGTGAATGACAACTTTATTACAGACTCAGGGTCCAGATAAAAGACAAGACATTACATAGATAATGTCTATCAGTGGATTACATTATGGATTGATGTGGGAAATACTCTTTTGGTTTGTTGCTAATATGTAGCTTCACTATTTAATTTCTCACCTGCATTTGTGTTCACCAGGCTCCAGGGGGCATTGCAACACCTCAAGTGTACGCTCAGCTGCTGTCGCTCTATTTACTGAATAATGACATGTAAGTACCATTATGTCTGAGGGTTTCCTCTTTATTCACACATTACATATTATGGGTAGGGGCATTATCGCCTTTGATTCTAAGACTTTTGCATTATGTTGTACTCGAATGTTGTACTTAAGTAAAAGTAGAAGTTCCAAAGAGCAGGTATACTCTTTTACAAGTAAAAGTCCAGCATTCAAAGTCTTTCTTAAGTAACAGTACAGAAGTATTGGCATCAAAATATAATTAAAGTACCAAAAGTAAAAGTAGTGATTGTGCAGATTGGTCCATTTCAGAATAATATATCTGATATGTTTTATAATGATTGATCATGAAAGTGTTCTCAGAGCTGGTGAAGGTGCAGCTAGTCTGAAGTACTTTGTAGACTGCAGGGTAGCTGGTGAAGGTGCAGCTAGTCTGAAGTACTTTGTAGACTGCAGGGTAGCTGGTGAAGGTGCAGCTAGTCTGAAGTACTTTGTAGACTGCAGGGTAGCTGGTGGAGGTGCAGCTAGTCTGAAGTACTTTGTAGACTGCAGGGTAGCTGGTGGAGGTGCAGCTAGTCTGAAGTACTTTGTAGACTGCAGGGTAGCTGGTGAAGGTGCAGCTAGTCTGAAGTACTTTGTAGACTGCAGGGTAGCTGGTGGATTCACTCCAGGTGGAACTAAAGTCTGATTCAACACTTGATTAGATTTCACATCATTCATCCACATCTGAGAAGTAACTAAAGGTATTAATACATGTAGTAGAGGAAAAGTACACCATGTACCTCTGAATTGTAGTGGGGTAGAAGTACAAAGTAGCATCATATTGAAATATTCAAGTAAAGTACAGGTCCCTCACAATTGTGCTTAAGTACGGCACTGTGCTATGACGTAGTACATGGCTAGCTTAACAACTAATACATTTGGTTTGGGAGTCAATGTGTGTGTTGCCACAGTCGGGACTGTATCTGAAGTCTGTTCAGGAATAACACTGCTGCCCAAACCTGCACATTTCAAAGTGTCTTTTCTGACCTGTTCCGGTTGGTTCCAACAGGAATAATGGCAGGTATCTCTGGAAACGGATTCCCCAAGCAATCAAATCGGTAAGCATTAAAAGACACCAGGAGACATTGCTAAAGATACACGTGTTTGTCCTAATTGTGCTGCTTCATATGGTAGTTACTAAACGTACCAATCTCCAACTTGAAGATGCCGTTCGTTCACACGTGTATCCGATGGTATTGAACTTCTCTTCAGAGGCTCAGCTCTGAAGGACGTTGCTCTCCACATCAACACCAATATGACTTGGTGTTTTAACGCTGTGAACCCATATTACGTTCAGATGGATTGTTTTCCTGGACACTGTAATCATAGTGACCTCATGTTTAACTGAGACATAAGTCATGTACACCTGCACCACTATTGGATAATAACAGCCATGCTTTAAAGCAGTAAGAGCTCAAAGATAATGTTGTTCAGTATCCCACCGTAATAATTCCATACCTCATAAGGAGTCAAAAATACGCAAGTTGGATTTCTTTGATAATTTAAACTTTTTAAAACAACTGGAAATAAATAGATTCAGCTGACTGGGTAACTGCAGACAACATGTGTCAAAGTGCTCACAACTGTTGACAATATTAGGGTGCTTCAAATACTAGACATATTGAAATATATATGTTACAACCTCTTCTCTGTAAACGGACTACAGTCGAGGTTTCACTGAATCTTTGTAACGTGACTGAGTCATTCAGGGTCATGCTGAGGACCGTCATGATCTGTATGGTACAATATGTTTTCAAATACATTAACTGAAAAGTGTAAAAAACGTTTAAATGTGCCGGCTGTTTTATATTTAATGGACAAGTCACTTGAAATGTTGAAGTAGTGTGATTTAATATCCTAGCATTTGGGCGGGACTGCATACTGAATGCTTTTAAGATGCCTTTCCACTTCCTGTTTACAGGCAAACCCTGAATTAACATCTATTTGGGCTGTTGGCCAACGCATTTGGCAACGGGACTTTCCAGGGGTCTACACAACCATCGCAGCCTTCCAGTGGACAGAGAACATCCTTCCAGTCATGGAGGCACTTCGAGGTACAAATAAGGTCTTCAGTGAAGATTCACTCTGATTCCTCTGTGTCCTTCAAGCTCCTAAGACACTTGATAGACAACACTTGATAAACATGATATTCACACATTTGGCTGTGACGAAAATGTAGCAAACTTCCATGTTGGGAAATTGATATAAATAGGATATTTAATTTCCTACACTAAAAACAGCTTAAAGGTGGGGTCTGTAATTTACTTCAGAAACACTTGTTGTTATCTTCCATGGAATGCTCTTAACGTCCCGATAGCAATGAATACATTACATGCTTTAACAATAAATACATAAAAACATCACCCGTGGAAGCTGTGGCGCTGTAAAAAGCACGACCAATCATCTGAGCCGGCCCGGCTAAAGTAACTGGATGGCCTACCTGCCTGCCAGCCTTCCATCTGGGCACAGACTGATCTCGTGCCCTCATTGGTCGTGTGCGCGTTCCTGTGTGTTGCAGGAGGGCTCTCTTTTCTTCGTTAAGCGATCATTTAACCCAGGAGAAAATAACATGTTGGAATGTGGGAATAAATGAGACTCTTGATACACCTTTTCATTATCTGTCGCGGGGCACACATGTTGACGGCCAGTTCAGGTGGTAACACATGGTTGCAGTTGTTTGGGTTCCTGCGTCATGTGATGCTTAACTTGTGCAAGAGTTTAAGAATAGCTTCTCCTCTTGTTTACGGTTCTGCTTGTTGTTGTGCCTTGAATGGTGACGTGCAGCAGCCCATCATCTGCTTCCTGGTGGGCGTGGGAAGTTAAGAGTGTTTGAATGTAAATGCACACATTCTACTCTTTTGCAAATATTTTGATAAAGCCGTTTTAAAACAGGCATAAAGAACTGATATTCATAATGAACAAAGTACATTTGTATTTACAAGCATGCCATGTTGTAACATCTCTCAATTGGTCTGACAACAGTCCTCAACATACTTTTGTAAAGATAACCTACATCATTGAAAAACATTTACCTTCCAATAGTTTTTTTTTCCATTTAACCGACACATAATTTATGATTTAATAATGATGTTACTTTGGTTGATATACATTTATTACTGTCGGAAGTATAGAAAATGACAAAGTTACTACATTTTTGTTAAAATAAATAAATGATATTAATGGCAAACTAGGTAATATGCAGCAAATGAAAGAAGTGAAAACGCTGAAAACAACACAGCAGTCACAGGATGTTGACATTGACTTGTTTACTAATAAGATTGAGCTCCCTCTCTGCTGAGCCAGTCACATGGAGCCGTGTTGTCTCGCTCCGTCCACCACTGAGAGAGGAGACGCTGGGACAGGTGACATGCAGCACTTCGGAGGGGGGGGCATTTCTGTGAAAAGATCCCGAGGCAGCAAGCAGGCAGGAATGTGTGCTCCCGTTGGTGCAAGGTATCAGATGTCACCAGCTGAGAGGGGCTGGTATAAAGGACCGAGCTGCCACCTCCCAGAATAGATATCAGCTTTTCACAAGCAGCAGCAGCAGCACACGCCAAGGGGAGCTTCAGGAGTCTGACCTTGTTTTTGGTAACTTTTTAAAACCAACAAAGGGCACAACTTGTATTTGTCTCTGCTAAAAGAAGAAAACCTACTGGTCTAACGCTAGGCAGTGACATTATTATGGACGTCCAGAGGACAGGGTCTATTGTTCGGGCCCCAAGCCCAATGGATAGCCTGGAGAAGCAGCTGAGCTGCCCCATCTGCCTGGAAATGTTCACCAAACCTGTGGTGATCCTGCCCTGCCAGCACAACCTGTGCCGTAGCTGTGCCAGCGACCTCTACGACTCACGCAACCCCTACCGCTTCTCCGGGGGCGTCTTCCGCTGTCCTACCTGCCGCTTCGAGGTTGTGCTAGACCGTCATGGTGTGCATGGGCTCCAGCGTAACCTGTTGGTTGAAAATATTATCGACCTCTATAAGCAGCAGCAAGAAGGGAGCAACAGCGGGAGCACAGAACCCGCCCTGAAGCCTAAAGAATCCAAAGAGCCCATGTGCCAAGAACACGAGGACGAGAAGATCAACATCTATTGCACGACCTGCCAGACACCCACCTGCTCCATGTGCAAAGTGTTCGGCCAGCATAAGGACTGTGAGGTGGCACCTTTAGCAAGTGTTTACCAGACCCAGAAGAGTGAACTGAGTAATGCTATCGATACCCTGGTAGCTAGCAATGGCCGCCTGCAAGCCCTGCTCAACCAGATGGAAGATGCCTGCCGTGCTGTGCAGGAAAACGCTCAGTGTGCTAAGCAAGGTTTAGCGGAACGCTTCGACCTGCTATACGCTGTCCTTGAGGAGCGCAAGACCATTCTACTAGAGCAGATTGGAAAAGAGCAAGACGAGAAGGTGGCAACACTGCGGGCGCTGTCTCAGCGCTACAGTGAGCGACTGCAGGCCAGTTCAGAGCTGACGGACACTGCTGTGAGGGCGCTGGAGCAGGGGGGGGCTGCGGAGTTCCTGCTGGCCTCCAAGAGCCTCATCACGCAGACCAAGGATGCAGCTAAAAGCTCGCTGGGGGAAGACCGGCCAGAGCCAGGCTTCGAGAAGATGGACCACTTCACTTTGTCGACAGAGCATGTTGAGGCAGTGCTGGCAAAAATGGACTTTGGAGTGGTTGATGATGATGAGTTTGAGGATGCAGAGGAGGAGGAATAATGAAAATCTAACTAGTTGCGGACTATGAAAAACCTACCACATGTGCCTTTGAAGGTTTTTGACACAATTGTTTATGGCAGGGACTGCATTTGATGTTGGTTATGGTGGAGGTGGGCGCCTGGCCCATACGTTCAGTGCAATATTTTAATGACATATTCATTGTTTTTCTTAACTTTTTTTTTATACTTTTGTACTTCTGAGCCAGTTAAATGGAGAGATTGGTCGAGATAATTGTTAAAATAACATGTCTTCAGATCGATAACACATTGTTTTCCTTACATGTTTCCTTTGATGTTAGTTATTTGGGTTTTTCTCACTTTGTCCAAGTTTGTGTTGAACTGGTGATCAGCTGATCTGTAATCACCAAATGTGTCTTCAATGGAATGTGGAATAAAGCTGCATGATGTTAAGCTCCTATTTGCTTTATTTCCCAACCTTAAACATTACGTTTAAGGTTGGGAACATATAAAGGAAGGACACTTAAAAAGACCCAGTATTATTTTAGGCGTTTGGAGTGCTTCCAACTAAATAGTTCCCAGTCTATGCTGCTCTTACTTGGCAATAGTCTGAATTTAAAAATAAAAGCCCTTGCCATGTGTGCTTTGCCTTTGCTGGTTAAAAGTGGGGGCTATTTTTAAGAGGTGAGAGGGTGAGATGATAGCAGCCCTGGAATAGACTCGGGGAAGGACAGGCCAGGTCCTGTTTCTCCTCCATAAAACTCTGTCCTCCCACTCATGGACGTCTTGCTCAGCAGCTCTGCAGTGCCAGAGGGCCACGCTAAGAAAGGCCGCTCCATTTGCCACACGAGTCATCTCCCAGCGGTCAAAAGGCCATGGCAAAAATACATGTCTGCCTGAGGACTGGGTTACAGAAAAGCCCCCGGAGATGACATGCATGGCTGTGTTGGGAGCATTTGCTCAGTCCACGTTTTGTGTCTAATTCACAACCAGGTGCGAGGAAGTTACTCTAATACAGCAGGGAGTAGGGGTATGCAGTTTGATAGGTGCTGCACTAACATGGCAGTTTTATACTAACTAGAGCAACTCTTTCAGTCCTCTGTCAGACACAACAATGACTAGACAATACTGTTGTATCCACAATATTCTGCAACCAGACCCTTAAATAGTCTGCTTGAATCAGGCTGAGTTCCGCAGTGTCTCGCCAACCCCCACACAAAAATAATATTTATTTATAATATATCTACTGGCGAACTCGAAGCCTCTTGGACAGCAAAGTGCTCTTGACATATCTCCGGCCTTCCCCATCACAGCTGTCTTTTCTCATCCCACTTGTTACTACTGCAACAGACGTACTGTTAGTACACACACACCGTTGCTAGGCTATAAAATACCAAAGGCCACAACCCTGAGGCTTTTACGTGATAGCTGCAGGAGCAGCAGCAAATACGTGCCGGTGTGTGAGCTTTGTTGGGCCAGCCACTCTCAAAAGCTATCTCCACAAGCTACTGCACCATGTCAAAGTCAGGCAGGATAAAGGTGCCAGCTTTGACATTTTAGAAGTCTGAGCCAGTAGCTGTTGATAAAGCCTTCAGTGGTGTGTAGTGTAAGCGCTGCTCAGCTACAACATCCAGGTCCACATAGCAGTATTAGTCAAATAGCTACTCCTGCTGATTTTATATCTATATCTGGGCTAGGTTTAATTCATTTAAATGTGCGTAGTCTGTTACCTAAATTAGATTTTGTCCGTATTTGGGTGAGTTCGACGGATGCTGATGTATCTTGATCAGAAACGTGGCTGGATAAATCCATTTTGGCCTCTGACATTTACATAAATGGTTACAGTGTATATCGTACCGACCGTCCTAAAAAAGGTGGTGGCATTGCCATTTATGTGAAAAATAAGTTTTGTGTAACTAATATGGTTTCCAAATCTGTTAGTAAACAGCTAGAATTTGTAGCCGTGAATATTGAGGTAACAAAGGGTCAACAGGTCATGGTGGTGGGCTGCTACAGGGCCCCCTCGGCTGTCAAGGACTCTTTATTGTCATAGGCAAAACTGTTATCACAACTTTCCTACAAGGAAATAGTGCTGCTTGGTGATTTTAATTGGGACTGGTTAACTTCTGTGTCAGAGGATTTTAAAAACCTGTGTACCTCATTGAATTTTACCCAGATTATAGACAGTCCTACTCGCCCAAATATTAAGTCCCCAAATAAATCCTCCTTAATTGATCTAATTTTAACAAATGTTCCACATAAATACTCATCTGTGAGAGTATTTTATTTTTTTATTTTTATTTAACCTTTATTTAACCAGATAAAAGCATTGAGATATAATCTCATTTGCAATGCTGACCTGGCCAAGAAGGCAGCAACGTTACACATAACACAAACATATAAAATACAGAAAACACGACTAAGAAAACAAAAGATAAAAAAGCAGTCACTACATTGTGCACATTAGGACAGTAAGAAAGGTGCACTACTTATTACTGCGAGAGCAGCTGGTGGTAAGGACCTCAGACAACTTTAATTTAAAACATGCTATAGAGACAAGTGCCGTCAGTTTGAGGCGTGACTGAAGGTCATTCCAAGACCAAGGACCATAATAAAAAAGACTCCTTTTCCCAGCCTCAGTCCGCACAGCAGGAACCTGGAACCGTATCCAGGCACTGGATCTGAGGTTGTAAGAGTCACAAACTGGAGCAAATCTGGCACATATGTACAGTGGAAGCTTACCTAAAATGGCTTTATACATTAATAAAAACCAATGCTGCATCCTACGCATACTAAGTGAGGACCATCCAGTTAGGCTATACAGTTTGCAATGGTGAGTCCTATAGGGTGCATTTGATATATAACGCAGTGCAGCATGGTAGAGTGGGTCAAGTTTGGCCAAAACAGTGGGACAGGCAAATCTATAAATGGTATCACCGTAGTCCAGCTGGGACAGGAATAAGCCAGAGACCAACCTTTTACGGGATGAAGTTGAAAAACAACATTTAAGTCTATAAAGGAAGCCAAGAGTGAATTTCAATTTCTTAGTTAGAACTTCAATATGGTGTTTGAAGTTGAGATTACTGTCCAACCAAAAGCCCAGATATTTGTAGGTATCGACAAACTCAACAGAGACGCCATCAAGGGTGTCAATGGAGAAGCAAGAGGACGCTGACTTGGGAGCAAAAAGCATTGCTTTGGTTTTCTTACTGTTCAAAAGCAGTTTGGAATCAAGAAGTGCATGCTGCAGCGTGATAAAGTCAGATTTTAGATTGGAAACGGCCATATCCAGAGTAGGAGCACATGAATATACAATAGTGTCATCAGCATACATGTGATAGGTAGAAAATTGCATCTGATTACAAATATTGTTTACATATAATAAAAAGAGCAAAGGCCCCAAAATAGAGCCCTGTGGAACTCCCTTATTCAAGGTGACAGGGTCAGAGACAGTACTACCCAACCTGACGCATTGAGTACGGTCGGTTAGATAACTCTGAAACCAGCAAATGGCCTTATGACCGAAACGAGACATCAACATAACATTAGGCATAATGTGGTGATCTACAGTGTCAAATGCTTTGGCTTGGTCAATAAACAATGCAACACATACAGATTTGTTATCCAAAGCAGCCTTAATATCATCTAAGACTTTCAGACTGGCGGTCACAGTACTGTGCTTTGATCTGAATCCAGATTGCATAGGGTTAAGGATGTTGTATGAATTTAAAAAAAGTTTTAGCTGAGTAGAAACTAGGGCCTCAAGAATCTTTGATAACGCAGAAAGATTTGAGAGGGGCGGTACCAGAGCTTGCTTCCACACAGCTGGCAGTGTGTGAGTTGACAGGGAGAGATTAAAAATATCAGTTACTGGTTGTGCTATAATTTGAGCTGCAATTTTTAAAAAGAACGGGTCGAGGCCGTCAGGCCCGGCAGACTTTTTAGGATCAATTGAGTGCAAACCCTGTAAGACTTCAGAGACCGAGAAATAAGCTAAATCAAAAAGAGGGGAGTTCATCTCTTGACTAGGGCTGTGAGTACGACCATTTAGAGAGTCATGACTTTGCTCATCAAAAATGTGACCAGGTTTTTTGAAGTGAGCATTGAAAGCATTAGCCATACCATCACCATTACCACCATGAATCTGAAATAAAAGAATCACCGACCTTCAGTTATTTTGGGAAACTAGAAACCTTCTTGTTCTGAAGTGATTTAATTGTTTTCCAGAACTTAGAATGATCATTAAAACAATCAGTGGTTAAGCTCAGATAGTAATCAGCTTTAGATTTTTTAATAAGGGCTGAACATTTATTTCTGAGGACACGAAAAAGAAGCCAGTCATCACTAGTGTTAGACTTTCTAGCTAAGGACCATTGCTTATTACGATCATGAATTAGATCCGATAGTTCTCTAGTAAACCATGGAGTGTTCCTATTCTTGACTCTGAATTTTCTAAGGGGGGCATGTCTATTAATAATCGATAAAAAGTGATCAATAAAAAATTTGACGGCAACATCGACAGATGGAATTAACGCTATGAAGTGCCATTTAACCTCCGCCAGATCGTGAAGGAAAGCCTGCTCAGAGAAGTGTTTGAAGCAGCGCCTGAGCACAATAAGGCCCTTGGCTTTGCGCAACTTAGTGCTCCTAACGCATGCAATAGTGCAATGGTCACTGATATCATTAGGAAAAACACCAACAGACACGTACTTATGAGCTGCATTTGTTAGAATGACATCTATAAGGGTATCGTTATTGGGTTTGGCAGGGTTTATTCTAGTGGGACTATCAATAAGCTGAGTTAAGTTCAAAGAATCACAAACCTGCTTAAAGAGCCTGTGACACGGTTTTCCCCCATCATCCAAACCCATACATTTGAGTACATATTGTCCCCTTGAAAACCGTTACTGAACTGATTTTGGATATTTGTACTTTGATAACCATTAATCCTTCAATGTTGACAATTTTCTGGATCTTCTCGCGGATTCTTCAAGTCCCGCCAAATGATGGGTGACGTCATTGCGGGCACAGCGCTCCAGCTGCACCGTCCAGGATCCCAGCATCTGCATGTAAACCTTTATATATATATATACAGTCAGATGTAAACGCACGATGGTGCACACAGCAGCAAGCTCAGACAACGATGACAGGTTAATGTTGAACGTGTCTGAGAGCTCATATGAGGCTGAAGGATCGGTTTATGTTGTATCTGTTGTTAGAAGTTTAGGAATGAGGTGCGTCAATATGGGCGATCATATGGTCATGGAGCCAGTGGTGGAATGGGACTACAAATCATCCCGGGACTCTCGACCGGCCCACTTCGGTACCGCTAGTAAATTGTCAACGGGGGGAGTGGGGATGTCAGGGGCGGCAGGTGCTGTATATAGTAAATGTAAATATGTAAATATGTGTGTCACTGCATCCTGGTAAAATACAAATATAATGTATAATGTCTGTGTCTTTGACCTCAGCGCTGCTAGCCACCTGTGCCCTGTACTACGAAGCCAGGTCAACAGACCCTTGATATGTTTGAGTAACAAACAAACGAACAACAACAAACTAACAAACGAGATCTCGCTGAGCGTTGATATGTTTGAGTAACAAACAAACGAACAACAACAAACTAACAAACGAGATCTCGCTGAGCGGTCCGACGACGCTGGTTATCAACTCGGTAAATCAAGCCAGGGGTTCTCTCTCCAGCTGAGAGCGCGTTCACGTCTAAGACACGCGTGGATCTGACTTTAATTACATTTGTCTCGAGTGTTTCGTCAACATAATGTGTTAAATAATACTTCTGCATCCAGTCTGTGACACTGAGTGTTGCACGGCCAGATGAGGCTGGAGAAGCTGACTCAGATAAGGAAATATATGATATATTATGATATTATATGATCGATGATCGACTGATTGATGATGTAATATGAATGATAAGTGCGACATGTCGGCGTCTTCTCTGCATGCGGCAGTTTAAACTGTATTTCCTTTATCCTGTAATATGACTTGAGAGATTTAAACTCCGCACACTGAGTTGATCTCTTTTCTATAGACGCCGGAGGCGGGCAGCGTCAGGTAAAAGAAGTTATTTAACCTTCTCAAACCTGAGCCTCACGCGCCGCCTATGGGGGATGTGCTGGTGACTTATCCGACCAGCCCACTTCGGTACCGGCCCATCAGGATTCGTCCTGATGGCCAGTCCGCCACCGCACACAGCCCACGTAAACTGTCAATGGGGGGAGCCTCGCTGCGGGGAAACGGTGGACCTAGTGTCCCGATCGGAGTGGGAATAATAATAATAATAATCCGTGCATTTTATCCATTAATTTCCCCAACATTGTGGTAAAAACACACGTTTAATCCATGTTGTTGGTGTATTACAACTACAAAAAGCATCGGTTTGTTTTCTCATCAGGAAATGCAGACCGGCTCAAACAAACGATCATTTAATGTATCATGTTCGCCGAATTGACATGAAAGCACTAATAAATGTAGTTTCATCCACTTGAGTTTACAACCACAAAAATAATCGATTTGTTTGTATATCACATCCGACGGGAGGAAATTCAGCAGCTCTCACTCCCGATTTTTAATCCTAATGTAATCATCATCTTCACCACGATCATGTATGTTTATTAGGGGTGTTGAAAATAATCGTTTCTACGATGCATTGCGATGCGGACGTGGACGATTCGGTCTCGATGCAGTGACGGAAGATAATCGGTTATAGAGTAGTAACGTTGCTTCCTGATTTTCCGGCCGCGGCTTTTTTCTGTCACTTTAATATCAAATCGGTCGGTGACGCAGAGATCAGGGAACAGACGTGACAGCGGCACAGCAACACGGAGCAGTCTGCTTTATCCACCAACACAAGAACACCAGTCCAGAACCAGCAGCAGCAGGACCCGCTCTCAATCACTCCGTGTCGCTGCCGCTCAGAGACGCTGTGTCTCTGAGCGGCAGCGACACAGAGTGTGACAGGGATTTATGTTTTTCAAAAATAATCGCGTTACAATCATGTCAGGTTTTTGGTGGATTTCATTAAGTCTTGGATTGCAAAGTATGAATGTCCTCTAGCAATTTTCAGACGATATATATGTGTGTAAAGTTTGTGAAGGCAGGAGGAAAAAAGCTCCCGCGATCACCGTCTCCTCTCCGTTCCTCCAAGCCCCGCCCCCTCCCTGAAAATAATGAGTGACAGGCTGACAGTGACTCGATAGAAACTTTATTATTCACTTAATCACTGAGATATAATGAAGCTAACTTACCCTCATGCATTCATGGGATTTATGTAACAGTAAGACAGAGAATGTAAGTGTGCACCCACATGCACTATTTTAGTTTGTATATGCTGTTGTAAATACTCCTGTTGTCTGCTGTGTTCAGACTCAAGTCCTGTGTGTGAGGCCTCATTCAGGACATTCAGTGTCCTTTCTTAACAGAAGGCCGTGGCTAGAAGCTGCAGCTCGACTGCAGAAGCATTAGCTTTTTGTATTTGAGGATGGAACAACTTCACACACGGAGGCTAGACCTATACAATTCATTTATTTTGGTTTATAAATTAATGTCAAGACATTTATGTTTTTGATTTCTGAAGCACTTTCTAAATAATAAAAATAGAGTTCATATGTATTTACTGCATGTATGCATTGATGAAAAATAAGCCATGTGTGCAGTAATATAGAACATTGAGGATGCAACGCATTGGTATGAATCGTGATGCACCGGGATGCACCGGGATATCGAACCGAATCGAATCGTTGACAGGATAATCGTAATCGAATCGAAATCGTGAGACCAGTGAAGATGCACAGCCCTAATGTTTATGTCACTGAATTGTCATGAAAGCACTGACAAATATGAATATACTGTAGTCAACTTCATTAAAACGTTATTAACGTGCCTAATCTCAGTAATTCACTATTACGCATGACACAACACACTTTGTCCGTGTTTGGCTCTCGAAGCGTTCCCGCATTGACGTCACTTCCGGCTTCCCCCAAAACTTCAAAATGAGTCGAAGGAATTTCCCCGCGATGTTCGAAATTATTGATATTTAACGGAACGGTATCGCTTTTTCTTTTTTAAACTGACGGTTCGAGATTACTCGTAGACCAATATTTCATTGCACAACAGTTGTTGGGATGGTGTCACAGGCTCTTTAAACTGTGAAGATTTATCACTCAACCAATTGCTCACTCAATTTGCTAATGATGTGAGTGACCACTGTGTTGTAGGGCTGTCCCGAATACCATTTTTCGGGCTCCGGATATTCCGTAGTAATCAGCAGCAAATATTCTAATATTCGGCGCGGAGAGATTTGTATTTTTTTTTAATACATTTTTTTTTCACATTTTTTTTCTTTTTCCAAAAGGTTTCATAACACGCTCCGAATCCGAGACACCTGACAACACGCTGTTAAGCAGAAGCGCAGAAAGAGCATACTATTATGATTTTTATGTATTTATTGTCTCAGTACTCGCAAACATTAAAACTAAATGTGTCCTCTGCATTTAACCCAGCGCAGCACCCGGGGACCAAATCTGGTTCCACATTCCGTCTATAACATTTTACAACCTGAAGAGTCAAACAAAGATACAAAACACATATTTCTGTTATAACAACAATACTTTTAATAACATAGCCGTATAACAATAGGCCTAACAGTGTCATACTTGTTACCGATACAGTAAACTATTTAAATAAATGAAGAACGAAAAATAAATGAACGAACTGTAATAAATATAATAATATTACATTTTAATAAACGAACAATTTAAATACAAATAAATGAATGGCTTGGCTTTATAATAAAACAAACTGTAACAAATAGAACAAGGGAGGTAGCGCGATTGAGCTATAACATATCCATAGCGATGAAATCTTCTATGGCATCTGTTATCTCTATCTTTCTTTTCTCCGTTATCGGTTTTTGGAACTGTAGGGTCTGCTGTATTGTTGAGTATGTTGATGGCTGGGATGCACCTATGGACACAATTTATTAGGCTGAGCTACTCAACTTTATGCCAATAATTGCCTTAGCCCCAGATGTTCCCACATTACTCCTATTATTTTCACTATTCTGATCAAATTAAAAAACTAATATAAAAAAACTATTCGGTTGCTTGCTTGCAACTATTTTCCAAGCAAAGTAAGTGCATGTTTTTATCATGTTTAACGTTTACTACTTACAGCATCCAGGTGACTTTTCAGAGTTGTTCTGCCACCGTGGTAGGCCAGTTTCTTATCACATATTTGGCACACTGCCTTCTTTTTACCGTCGTCCAATTTAAAATGGTCCCACACAGCTGAAGTCTTCGGCATTTTATGGGTGAAGCGAGGTGAAGCGAGGTGAAGCGAGGTGAAGCGTGCCGTTTGCGTTCGTGACTGTGAACAGTGAACATGTCAGGAGCACAGGCTGAGATTGTATATATTTCCGCATTTTAACAGTGCAATTCAAAAGTATAAATATAGTATAAGAATATGGCAATTCGCCTTTATTAATAGCATACATTTAGAAAAAAATATTTATTTATTTGAAAACATATTTATTTGTTTGAACGAATATCCGAATAATGAAATTGAAGCCCGAATAGTTGGCCAACGAACGAATATTCGGGTACAGCCCTACTGTGTTGTAGCCACAATTAGGGACACCAAGGTCCAAAAGGTTAAACCACGTATCATCACAAAGAGAGACAAAAAACACTTTGTGGAGCAGGGTTTTTTACATGATCTGTTTGATTTTGATTGGGGTAGAATTAGGGATGCACGATATTGGTTTTTTCTCAAGACCGATACCGATAACCGATAATAAAAATAAAAATTACGCCACTAATTATTTTAACGCGATTAACGCATGTGTATTTTTTTTTCCTCGGCCGCCCCGTAGTTTCAGAGCGCATCGAGTTTAAAATATCATCTACAAGCTGATGCTGACAGCCCCGCTCCTGCCGCCCGCTTGTGGCAGACCACACTTCCACGCTCACCGACTGGCCATCTGGAGGACCGGGAGGGTGTGTGTACGTGTGGTCCGAGCGAGCAAGAGAGAGACCTTACGTGCATTGTTGTTGTTAGCATCTGGTGCTAGCTAGCTGCGCTAACGGATATAAGGAGCTGTTTAAATGAAAACAGAGGAGCGCTCTGTCAACACAACTGCGCCGAGCACTTGACTTTATGCAGGCAGCAGACAGCGGGACATTGTACGAAAAGTCAGCACACTCAGCAACATGATTGCAGCGTCCAGGCAGCTCCGGTTCGAGCATATACCTTGAGTTGCACATAGCTCCAACACGCACGCGCAGACACACACACACACACACACACACACACACACACACACACACACACTGTATTGTATTATTGTCTTCGTACGCTTTTAACACACCATCGTAGCGATGGCGATGTTTCAGGTGACTGATCAGGTTCGAAGTATTAGGGAGCGCTGGATTTGTGAAGAACTCCCCTCTTCCTAAACCACTAACACCACAGTACTGGCAAAAAGGGGGAGGCCGAGTAAAAAACAAGCGCCCTCATCCCAATCCACCCACACCGCAGTATTTATTTCTTTTTTATACCCAAAAAATATATTGTATATTATCGGGGCTATTACTACTGTTATCGGTTTATCGGGATGACGTCATAATTCCTAATATCGGACCGATAATTATCGGGCCGATAATTATCGTGCATCCCTAGGTAGAATCAATTTGTGTGCTGATGTAGAAACTGCATGGTCTTATTTTTATCTTGGTTTTATGAAAATTATAGATAGACATGCACCTCTGCGTACATTTAGAGTAAAGGGACGAAACAATCCCTGGTTTTCTACTAAGCTGTCCAGTCTCCTTCATGAGAGAAATAATGCGTGGGCTAAGGCTAGGAAATCAGGCTCAGAGGTAGAATGGCTACGTTTTAGGCAGCTAAGAAATAGCTTCACATCTCAAATAAAAAGTGCTAAATCAAAGTACTATCTGTCGGTTACCACAGAAAACCTGAATAATCCTAGGAAATTTTGGAAAGCCATACAATCGATTTCCACTGCTGATATCCCAAATGAGCTACCTCCGTGCCTCACCACAGCATCTGGCTCTATATCAGACAGGGCTACTATGCTAATTTGCTTTAATGAGCATTTTGTGTCTTGTGGCTCTCTGTTTGATTCTGTCACTGACTGTTCTTCTGCTTCTGTGAACACCCCAATCCTTGACTCTGAACAATGTGGTCTGGAAAACCCTTTCAGTTTTACTCCTTTAACTATTGGTATTGTTCATGACGCATTATCCAAGTTAGATCCTAGGAAACCGGCTGGCCCGGACAACTTGGAACCTTTCTTTTTAAAGATAGCTGCAGATTGTATTGCTCCACCTCTTACTTCTCTTTTTAACCTCTCCCTCAGCACAAATGCAATTCCAAAAGTATGGAAGTCTGCTTATGTCTTGCCTTTAGTGAAAGGAGGGGAGGCAACTATTTTAAATAACTATAGGCCAATCTCTAAATGTTCAGTTCTGGCGAAGGTGCTCGAACGCCTAGTGAGTGAACAAGTAAAGGAGTTTTTATGTATAAATGACATCCTGTCTAAACATCAGTCAGGATTCAGAAAGCAACACAGCACCATCACTGCGACAATGAAAGTGGTAAATGACATTACTAGTATTTTAGATAATAAGCAGAGTTGTGCAGCTCTATTTATTGACCTTTCCAAAGCGTTTGACACCGTTGATCATCTCATCTTAAAGCAGAGGCTACTCAGTATTGGCATATCCAGCCATGCAGTGGGTTGGTTTGTGCACTACCTCTCTGAAAGGTCCCAATGTGTTCACTTTGATGGACTGTCTTCTGAGTAGTTAAACATTTCTAATGGTGTACCACAAGGTTCTGTTTTAGGACCACTTTTATTCTCCATATATATTAACAGTGTAGGTGATAATGTGGATGAAGCTACTTTACATTTTTATGCGGATGATACTGTGATGTACTGTGCAGGTCCCTCCATTCAGGAGGCTGTTGTTAAATTACAGGCTGTTTTTAACACTATTCAGACTCAGCTCTCTGAATTAAAGCTTCTTTTAAATGTGGATAAAACCAAGGTAATGCTCTTTTCTAAAGCTAAAAAGACACCAGAGCCTGTTTTAGATATTGTCACTACGCAAGGAACACAACTTGAAGTTGTTGCCTGTTACAAATACTTTGGTATCTGGCTTGATGATTGTCTCTCTTTTAAACTTCATGTCAATAACCTGCTTAAAAAACTGAGGGTTAGGCTAGGGTTCTTCTACAGGAACAAGTCCTGTTTCTCGCTTGAGGCCAGGAAAAGGCTAGTCACTGTGACCTTTTTACCTGTGCTGGACGATGGTGATTTGTTGTATATGAATGCACCTGCCAATAACCTGAGCAAAGTGGATGCTGCGTATCACAGTGCTCTGAGATTTGTCACAAATTGTAAAGCGCTTACGCATCACTGTACCCTGTATACCAAGGCAGGTTTACCATCACTCTCTGTACGGAGGCTCAGTCACTGGTACACTTTTATTTACAAAGCTATGTTGGGCAAACTCCCGTATTACATCTGTTCTCTGGTAAAGCAGAAAGTTGTGGGCAGCTATTGTCTGAGATCGCAGGATGTAGTCTTGTTAGATGTGCCAAGAGTGAGGACTGTCTGAGGGAAGACGGCTTGTATGTGCTTCCACTTGCTTGGAACAGCCTACAGTCCAAATTAAAATTGAGCAATTTTATTTCTCTGAATGTTTTTAAGGCACGTCTGCACGAGATGCTTTCTGACACTATGGGTGTTTGTAAGTGTTGGTGAATATGTAAATATGATGTCCTCTATTGTTTGTTTTTATGTTTCATGTGGAACTAAATTGATGCAGGTAACAGAGATCCATGATCTCAAGGGACCTATCTGTCTAAATAAAGGTTTGAAATGAAATGCCTCATCTTTAGAATGCTTCAATTAACATGATCTATTTTTAAACGTTCATGATTGTGTAAAGTTGTATGTGCTTATTTGTTAGCTCATAAGTTCATCATAATCAGATCACAGTTTATTTAACAACAAATGCACCATTTCAATCAAACCCAGATCACATGCAGACAATCCAGTTCATGCTCTGAATAGCTATTTATTTCAATCTCAAACACTGTTGTTGTTTCTCAGTGTAAAACCTGGACCTGTCCCTTGTTGTTGTTTCTCTGTGTAAAACCTGGACCTGTCCCTTGTTGTTGTTTGTCTGTGTAAAACCTGGACCTGTCCCTTGTTGTTGTTTCTCAGTGTAAAACCTGGACCTGTCCCTTGTTGTTGTTTCTCAGTGTAAAACCTGGACCTGTCCCTTGTTGTTGTTTCTCAGTGTAAAACCTGGACCTGTCCCTTGTTGTTGTTTCTCAGTGTAAAACCTGGTGCTAATTAGAAACACGACTCTGAAGTAACGTGCACGTTGCTGTTGCCCCAGTACTGTATGCTCTTTAAATAGAGCGCAGCCTCAGCATGTGTGCATGTTAGTGTGATCTGAATGTCCCTTTGTTGATGCGTCCTTCAGAGAGCACGCGGCAGAGGGCCTACAGTCTGGTGGCTCAGGCCTACACCTCCTTGGCGGCAGACGACTTCGCTGCCTTCGTGGGATACTCTGTGGAAGAGGCAGTAAAGGGTACGTTTGCATCCACACAGGAAATGTCCTCTTATCACTGTTATCGTGTAAAAGATACATGACATTAAGATCTACAGGTTTCACTATAGAACCATCCGGACGAGGTAAGATCGTTCGTTGTGCTAACCCCACGGCGGCTAATCGAGCATTATGAATCTACTGGTAGGGTTATGGATTGTGACAATTCATGTTTAAATCATTCCTTGGTCGTGGTTTGTTACTGGAGCTCAGCATTTCATTCTGACACTTCAAGCAAACCTTCAGCAGATGGCTGACCGCGAACACATCGCACGTCTTGATGCCAACCTCCCTCGATAACTTTCCATTCTTTAAAAGAACTAAATGTAATCTCCAAATGATTGTGTTCCTTTATGTATTGTCACGGGGCGAGGGCTCCAACCAGTGACACAACAGTGCCTTCTGACCACGTTGGAAAGGCTTAGAGTGAATAGGTACACTCGTTCACTCTCCCAGTCAACAGGCTGCATGTTCCAGCATCCTCTAAAGCTGTCTGACTTCCTGTTAAGGACGTCACATTCCCAACTGCAATGTGTACGCTGATGAATTGCATCTTATTGTCATGAAACACACATGTGTTCATGTGCTGATGAGGCTTGTGTTCTTCTCCCGTTCAGGCGTGGTGAGTCAGGGCTGGCAGGCCGACCCCGCTACCAGGATGGTGATGCCCAAAAAGCCCGGTAGGTGGCAGTATTGCTCTCTCCAACTGTTCACATGTGTTCTGTTGCCTGAACGGTCTTCTCTTCAGGATGAAGGCCGAGCCCGCTTTCTCCGATACACAGTCAGACACGCCCACACTGTGGGGCGGGGATTCATTAAAGAACAATCAATTACATTTTATTTTCCTGGAATCTCTTGAAATATGTGATTAGCTAAATCTGCTCTTGTTTAAGGTCCATATTTCCCTCATCATTCCCTTCCTCTTATTCCACTGTTCTTTCTCCCACATCATCAAGTGTCCTCACGAGCTATTCATCGCTCTGTCTCCCAAGAGAAAGCTTCAGACCTATGCTCAGTGTGCTCTAACGGAGAGGAGGAGGGGGGGGGGTTAGGGTTGCCGTCTCTAAGCATCCAACATATTTGCTAAAGCATCTGCTGCGCACATGTCCGACTCAACAGGCTAACCCACTCCACATTAATCCTCATGCCCCCCCCCCAAACCATGGCTCCGCAGCTCGAGTGGTTCTAAATAGTGTTTAGGAATGGAGGTAGTTGATCTCACACAGGAAACCATTGTGATGATTCTGATGATATGCAAAGAGTAATGATCTCCAAGCACATGTACAGTAGGTAGTGTTGTTAAACAGGGCCGGGGGCAGTGAGCTCATATGTCACGGTGCGGTTAACTTAACCTGCTGAGTCAGGGTGAGTTAAAACGCGTGCTGCTGAGCCACCAAGTGAAGTGAGGGAGAAGAAGATCAACGGGTGCTCGGCACAAAGAGAACCCCCTCCTCTGACCCGGCCTCTCCTCCTCTCCCCACAGATCCTCCCCCCGTCTCATTGGTTCCAAATGAGCAGCAGTTGGCCAGACTCACTGACTACGTGGCTTTCCTGGAGAACTGATAACCCACCAACACCACAGCCACGCCTTTTCGCTCGCGCGGGACAGAGGGGATGTATGTGTGTAAGGACTCTTCTTTCAGCGGTGTACCAAACACACACCACCATCTGGTGAGCGCTGCCAGCTCCAACATGGCTGTGTGTCACTCACTCGCTTCCCCTGATAACGTACAGTCTTTCAGACGATGTATTATATTCTCCTTTCTTTGGCTCTGTGAAACTCAGCTGATGTATCCATGAATATAAAAGAGAACCATGTTTGTCATCACTGTCGGTGTGTTTTATTGCTAAGACAACACACAATAGAAAGCGTACTGGACAGGTGGTCTTAAAAGAATCCCCCTACACGTGTTGCCAGGCGACAGAAGGCTCTGCAGACGCACAACAGTGTGAGGATTTCAGTCCTCAGACCTCATATTTTGAACTTCATGTTTTGTTGAATAAATATTATTTTGTTTCTATTTAAGTATTCTTGTATTGCTTTAAGAACGGAGGATGGTTCATTTAAAGGTGTCCAACATTAAAATACAGTTGGCCTCCCTCCAAAAGAGTATTCGGCCTAGGCATCGGGAAATATGCTTTTCCAAAAGGTATTCCAACTATCGAGAACAATCGTTAAACTTTTGAGAATCAATCAAACTTGGAACGTATGCACACACGTTAACCATTACCTGGGCATTCATATGTTACTAAAGTAATAGATTGCTATGTTCTACATTACACCCATATAACTGGTAACATAACCCTAAGACACCTGATTAAACCATTGTTTGTTTGTAGCCTTGATTGAACCAGGTGATCAAAAGATCTCTTCTTCAGGGTGCCCTGCAGGACATTAGTTACACATGTAACATACAAACAACAGAACAACAATAAGGATGACAACTACATGATGTACAGTTTACAAACTCTGTTCACAGTGACAGGTACCATGAGTATCAGACAGCATGTCACCCAGCTGAGTTCCAGAGTGATGCAGGGGAACCAAAGAGCTCAGGTTCAAATATTTCTGCAGACTGTTCTAATTTAGTGGAGCTGCACAACTAAAAGCTTTCTTCCCTAAGACAGTCCTAGCACTTGGCACATTGAATAAAACCACATCATGAGATCTCAGGCAATACGTACTTTCAATTCGTCGAGAGATCAGAGAGCAGATATAAAAAGGTAGTTTACCCAACATGGCTTTATAAATGAACGTGTACCAGTGACTGAGCCTCCGTACAGTTAGTGAAGGCAGACCTGCCCTGCATACAGGGTACAGTGATGAGTAAGTGCTATATATAAAATAATACTGAATTCCGAGTGCTCTTGCTTTTCTCTTTGAAAGTCATCACATAACGGCATTGTAATACACGGTTCGGCTGCATTACATATTAAAGATCTGCCGTAGAACTTTCTTTATTTATAGCGCCCTGATGAGAAGACCTTTGGAAAAACTGGAAGAAATGGCGCCGAAACTGAATACTTGACGTGGATCATAAATATATCAACAATTAAACAACATCTTCAATTTCTCTTCACACAATACGTCTCCTTGCAGTATCAACACTAATTCAGCTGACTTTTACATTTGATCTAATTCATAGATAGGTTATATTTACACCATAACGGTGCACAGCTGATAGAAAAGGACTGTAGTTTTCAAAGATATTACTGATTTTCTTTGAATGTAAGAATGTAAATACTGAGTCTGAAATAGTATAGCAATATGCTGTAAAATGATGTGAAAGCATGAATAAAACTATACATCTTCAGATGTTGTACACTATAATACAAAGTTATTATGGCTGTGTGCACCTTGTGTGCACCTCCTAGTGGTTAAAGCACGTTATTGAATTATTGTACAGAGTACATACTTTCATAGGGGGAAAGTATAAATATAGAAATATAGAATATAAAAAATCAAGAAGATACTATAAGTGATCTCTACAATAAAACAGTTTAGTGCAGGATGTACACAGATATTAATAGGAGGAGGTGCAAAACAGAACAACGGATTAACCTTTATTTAAATATTAAATATTAAGCCTGACAAAGTACTTAACGTATAATATGTTGCTTTCCTGCAATGTTAACTATGTTGAAGCACTTATTTTAACTGATATTATACACATTAATTATACTCTTATGTATGTAGATAGAATATGAAATGTGCAGAATATGACAGTGTAATGGTGGAGGTACACACATATTGATAGATGTCTTGTAATGCACTGTTGAGGAACCTGTGACCCAAGTGTTTCATTCATTGCATAAACACCGTAGCTGTGTATGATATGTCAATAAACCTTTGAAAATCTTGAAAGGGATGTGCAAAATAGCCATAATATACAGTCTTTAATGAACTATTAGAGAATAACGAGTAATGAATATACTTTATTACTTGTTTCCATTCATGTCAATTGCAGATACATGTTTAGTCTTCTCAAGCACCAACTATCAAATATCTCTCCTGATTGTTGGCACTTGACAATCACCTTACCTGAATTTTACTCAGGTGTAACTAAAGTCTGAATTAAGGGTTGTTTATATTTCACATCATTAATCAGAATCTGCAAAGTAACTCAAATAAATGCAGTGGAGTAAACATACCAGGTTAACCTCTGAATTGTAGTGGAGTAGAATTACAAAGTAGCAATGAGCTGTCATGTGGGTATACGGCATTAATATAATGCTGCGCATTATGGACACAAGTGATTTTCACCCATTTATTAATTATATGTTTTACATTTGATAACACCAATGTGTTTAATAATGGCAACTTCTAATTGTGGGAAAAACGTTCAGTAGAGACGTCCCATAGAACATTTTGCGAAACACAATAGCCAGCATGTGTAGTTCTGGGGGGGTGTTCGATTCCAGTTTTGGATAATCTGGCGTGGTTTCGTTCCATTTCACACAGCTGTTTGACGCTCTGCGTAACCTTACGGGAACTGTAGTCCTAAACGATAGCTGGGGATTATGGGTAGTGTAGTGTTTTCGGCCATCCTAAACTAAAAAATGTTGACAATCGCAATGATGCTCGAAATGTCCCTTACAGGCCTACGTCTGTTTCCGGTTATTTTTATTTTGAAATTCAGTTCCTGACGGACACCAAAAAAGCCCGAGATTATGGAATTAAACCAATAAATAAAAGCAAGGATAATTGTGTGTTATTGGTGAGTAAATAACAGTGTGTTATTTTGAAAAGAATAACAAATTAGAAGGAAAAAAATATTTAAAAATACAGATTTCAGTATTCTGAGGCTCTGAGCCCCATTTATTTTCCTCACAGACGACAACAAAAGTCCGAAATTATACGATTTAATATAAAAGCAATAACTGTGGCTTGATATTGAGTAAGAACATGTTTTTATGAACCACACAGCTTCCGGTCTTCCACGACCCGACCGGAGAAAAAGACGTGCTGCAGCCTGCAGGCACGAAACACGTTACCAGTAGAAATACATTGCTTTTAAAATCGTCCTGTGCAACACGAAAAAAAGGGGCAAATCGTGATGGTGAACACAAATCAATAGATTAAAAATCGTGTTGGTGAACACGAAATGCCGTGAGACTGGGTTGCCCATACACATTAAATCACATTCAATATAATAATAATCACACTTACTAGTGGCCTCTCCCTCTATTTATACATATCAATAAACTCCGCGAATCTCCATCCAGATTTAAAGTCACACTCACATAAAATGAACCCCATTAATTTAACCCTCATACACCCAACACAAAACCATGAATTTACAGCACACTTACAATCAAAGCTCTGTGTCTGTAATTCACTTGAAGGAACACCATGGAGAGGTGAAGGACATTTCATTTTGCAAAGGCATATCTGGCTGCCATCTGTTTCCTCATTTCCAGGAATTAGATGGCTGGTGGTTAGAAAAGTCCCCACTTCTTATTTACTTGATTTGATCTGCATATAGCTTGAAGTGGCAGACATGTGATGTGATGTAGCGTGACATCAGAGCCGTTCCTTGTCTGTGGTGAAGCAGTTTATTTCATGACATGGTTTACTCTGTTTTCAAACGGTCTCATTAGTGACCACTGCACACACAGACATTGCCATTGTGTTGACCTTAACTGTGGAGGTTCTTCATTTGTAACTTAAAACCAAGACTGTACTTCATTCCTTTATCATTCAGTATTCATGTGTTTCAGTAATACAGTCAACGCATCAAACTGCTTTCACCTATTGATAGAAATGTGTGTGTGCTTGTTGGTTAAACTGGTGTTGACTTAGCCATGTGTCGCCTCAGTCAGTCAGCACGTGTGAGCGTGAGAAGGTACCTGACCCGATCCCTCCTCTGAGTCCGTCACATCCAGACTACATGTGTCCACAGACACCCCCCCCACTATGTTAGCCTGATGAAATGCTCCACTGAAGCTGCTCAGCCGGAGATAGGCGTATATCAGAACAGAAATACAAGTGACATGTTCCTCAATCTGGACATGTATGCACGTAAAACTCAAATCTAAATATCCAATGAGATGATGGGCTGTCCTTTGTGTGAGGCGTGTACAACTCATATTCCACTGCTAATAATGCAAAGGTCACAGGTCAATCCCCGTAGGGTCCAAATGTGTTTTATGACCATACAAAGGGTGAAAATAATTAAGCCATAGGCCTCTTTAATTATGGTGATGAATAAATGTTGATTTTTAATACATATATTTGTTTTTCTACATGTCTACAGTCTGTGTGGATGTCTAGTTGACATCACTTTCACTGTTATTAAGCGAGCATATCATTTCAAGAATAGCATAAAGTACATTATGTTTAAAACCTGATTCTCTGTCTGCAGTCATTTGAAATGTCAAACTCATAATGATGGTTATAAAATGTAAAACATCAATAATAACTGTTGTTGATGATAGAACCTAGATAATGAAAACACTTATTAAAAGTAGTATGGTTTTACAAAGCTAAAGCTCAATAATGTTATGTGTTCCCTGCATTCATTTCTTCTGCTAGACAAACCTTTCTCTGCACTTCAACGCGCTTCACAGGCTGAGAATAACACGTGTTTGTAATTATTAACACTGACAGGTAGACGAGTCACAAAGACAGGACATCTGGGAGGCTCAGAATAGGCTCATTTGAAAGCCCTGAGTGAGTGTCCTGGAAACTAAACGAGATGCTATGCTCCTTAAAAGCCTTTCAGAGCAGTAACAACAGACATAAAAACACACTTTTACTACTTCATATAATAGAATATGTCAAGGAGTGTTGTGAAGCAGCTGGGAGAATGCTTTGAAGCTAAGGTCCTTTTTTTCAGAATGGGCTCTTAGTGTATATTGTTTACTGCTGTGGGTCCAACAGCGAGTCAGACAGTCCGACAGCGAGTCAGACGGTCCGACAGCGAGTCAGACGGTCCAACAGCGAGTCAGACGGTCCGACACACTCTCACTCCCTAAGCGTCCAATAGCGACGTTTGGTCAGTGTCCGTGGCGTCCAATTGTGACGCTCCTAGGCTCCTTCAGCGTCATAAAGGGACGCAAATAGCTTTCAACTGATTGCAATGTATTCCCATCTGCGTCGGGATTTGACGCTCTTGGAAGCACGGCATTCGTTTGTGTCGGCTGCCCTTAAAGGTAATGTGAGCGTCCATTCCCATTGGATAACGGAGAATTGTACACCCGGAAGTAAGTATTCCCCTTACTGTCGATTGATTTTACAGTGATATCTGCACTTCTCATCGACTAAAAAACACCAGATTATCCTTGTTAATTACACAACATTGAGTGGTTTAAATTGTGTGCAATGCTTTTGTATTTTTCCCCTTCGATTCGGAGAAACAAATATTTGTTCCGAGTAAAGGATGGCAGAAGACACTACACTACCCAGAATCCCCAGCTATCATTTGGACTACACCATTCCAGTCCTATAGAGAGCCGCAGTGACGCGTCCTAAACCCCGGATGTAAACTTCTTCCGGTTCCTTCGTCAAAAACGCAATGCAATTTCTCCATAGGATTTTGGAAAATAGCTCGAAATAAGGTCTGTGGTTGACACACATTTAAGAGAAGGATCACGTCAGATCATAAAAAAGGTCATAAAACACATTTGGACCCTACGGGGATTGACCTGTGACCTCAGCCGGATAATCTCCACATGTCTCTCCTACTTTTATAATTTTTGAATCATAAATCTAGTCGCCAAAAGCTAAATGCTAACGTTATGCTATAAACGAACTACAAGCCAGTACAGCAGCAGGGTCGCACGACTTCAACGTCAGGCCAACTTAAGATCGTTTCAACTGACTTGCACTGAAACTGCACTTTGAACACTTTAAATATATTAACATTTTAAACTGTATACCCCGTTTATCTAGGCCCTTTTTGTTTTGTTTTATGTATACCACGTTTATCTAGGCCCGTTTTGTTTTATGTATACCACGTTTATCTAGGCCCTTTTTGTTTTGTTTTATGTATACATGTCACACTGTGGGAAACGATATTTCTGGATGTATAACACATGTAGAATTTGTTTACAATAAAGCTGACTTTGACTTCCGCGTGCTTGTATATTTTAACAAAGCTTTTCATTTGAGCCACACTGAATTCAACTAGAAGTCATGGCTGTCAATGACCAGTCTGATATCGTTTTAAAAAGATGACAAGAAGAATGGAGATAGAAGAGAGAACCACTCCAAGTCAGGACACGTAAAACAGTGCAGACTAGATGAAGGTGTGCTTACCGGTGTTGTCAGGACTAGCTTTATAGAGTGTCGGTGAGTAGTTATAGCAAGAGTACCGTTAACCTAGAGTTCATTTATTCACATTAATTCCCATCAACAAATCCATTTTGATGTGTCACATGAAATCTTTATTAGGCAAGGCAAGTTTATTTATATTGCACTTTTCAGCACATGGCAATTCAAAGTGCTTTACAAAAAATGAAAGACATTAAGAAATGGGCATTTAAAACCAGTCATTAAAAAGAAAAGCTAATAAAATAAACATTAAAAGAAAAAGTACATGGATAAAAGTTACAGTGCAGTTTAAGATGTGAATAGTTCAATTAAAAGCAGCGACAAAAAGAAAAGTCTTCAGCTGGATTTAAAAGTAGTCAGAGTTGCAGCGGACCTGCAGGTTTCTGGGAGTTTGTTCCAGATGTCTGGAGCATAATAACTGAACGCTGCTTCTACCATGTTTAGTTCTGACTCTGGGGACAGAAAGCTGACCAGTCCCTGAAGACCTGAGAGATCTGGATGGTTCATCATTTAGCAGGAGGTCAGAAATGTATTTTGGGCCTAAACCATTCAGTGCTTTATAAACCAGCAGCAGTATTTAGAAATCTATTCTTTGACACACAGGAAGCCAGTGTGAAGACTTCAGAACAGGAGTGATGTGATCCACTTTCTTAGTGTTAGTGAGGACTCGAGCAGCGGCGTTCTGAATCAGCTGCAGCTTCCTAATAGATGTTTTAGTGAGACCTGTGAAGACACCGTTTGCAGTAGTCCAGTCTACTGAAGATAAAAGCATGGACACGTGTCTCCAGATCCTGCTGTGACATTAGTCTTCTAATCCTAGATATATTCTTTAGGTGATAGTAGGCTGATTTAGTAACTGTTTTAATGTGACTGTTGAAACTCAGGTCAGAGTCCATGACTACACCTAGATTTCTGGCTCTATCTGTTGTGTTGAACATTGCAGACTGAAGCTCAGCGCTAACTTTTATACGTTCACTTGCCTCCAAAAACCATTACCTCAGTTTTATCTTTGTTTAATTGGAGAAAGTTCTGACACATCCAGTCATTGATGTGTTCAATGCACTTACTCAGTGTTTGAATTGGAGCATAGTCTCCTGGTGAAATGGTTACGTAAATGTGCGTGTCATCTGCATAGCCATAGTAACTTATTTTGTTGTTCTTCATTATCTGAGCCAGTGGTAGCATGTAGACGTTAAAGAGAAGAGGCCCCAAGATTACACATTTTACACACCAGAAAACACAGAGATATCCATGAAATAAAACATACAGTAGGCTATAAACAATTAAAGGGATAATTGGGAAGGCATTACAAATGTAAATATATTTTAAATAATAAAACAATCCCACCACCACAGGTATCTCCAGGGTGCTAGGGCAACAACAGGCCCTTGATGGTGTTTGGTCTGTACAGTGGGGGACTATGAATGAATGTGAGGGCGTCAGGGCATTCACCACTGCATCCCAGATGCAGGTCCATGAGTCAGGTGTGTGGCTCTCCCAATCAGGAGTGTTGGGGGCATCTCCAGATGGTCTGGTAGGGTCTTCCGCTGTGCTGGAGGTAAAGTGTCCCTACGGAGCCAGGGAAATGACAATTAGTGAAGCATTGCAAATCAAGGGCTTCTGTGTCAGTAAGGAGGGAGTAACATTCAGCCTGCGTGAGGAGCATCCTTACTGGCACCAAGTGCAAGGTCAGCTTCACCTCACTGCAAGAGAGAAGAAGACATTAAGAAATTGTGAATCGTTTTTAATTTACATTTACTCGCCTTTGCAATGTTGTGGTTGTTAGAGTGTTAGGTTTCCTGTCAGCTCGTCTGTTGGGTAAGATATCACAATATTAGTTTCATGGAAGTCACACCGTCACATATAAGAGCATTAAGACATACAGTACATAGGCTAAAACAAAACATCTAAAGATATAACGTTGCACTTTGTCTCGTGAACATTTTCACTATTTTGACATTTTTATAGATGAAAATTGAACTAAAGAAATAAAGGTAGATTAATCCATATTGAAAATAGGTGTCAGCTGCTACACTAATTATAATAGTTATATTTCTTAATTAATTAAGATATTACTGTATTGATCCCAATTGGGGAAATGTTTGTGTTGCAGCAGCATAACAAGAAAAACAAAATATAAGTTATTATATATACAAAAGTATGTTAGGGATGGAATATTAAATTGAATATAAATGTAAAATGTACATGTGATGTTACGTCCAAGAGAAGCTATGGAGCAGAGTTCTCTGCCAGCCAGAGGGTGATTTGTTATTAGTTCAATATGTCAAACTGATTTCCCTGACTACAATCTTTAGTTACATGGTGAAACGTTATGCTGCTTGTACTAATTAGACTTATCATATACGCCACACAGGTTTTAATAGGATGTATTCATTATACATTATACCTCTCTGAAGAACCAGCACCTTACCGTGGTAGAGAGGTTTGTGTGCCCTGATGAACCTGGGGGCTGTGTTGTCTGGAACCTTGTGTTCCTGGTAGGGTCTCCCATGGCAAATTGGTCTCAGGCAAGGGGCCAGACTAAGATTGGTTCAAAAAACCTCATGAAAGACGACACAGGAAGTGAGGATACCCGGCCCGGAGGAAGCCCGGGGTCCCCTTCTGGAGCCAGGCCCAGAAGGAGGACTCGTCGGCGAGCGTCTGGTGGCCGGGCTTGCCACGGAGCCCGGCCGGGCCCAGCCCGAAAAGGCAACGTGGGCAACACCTCCGCTTCTCCGTCCCGCGGGCCCACCACCTACGGGAAACATCGATGGGGTCGGGTGCGCTGCCAGAAGGGTGGCAGTGAAAGCGGAGGGTCTCGACGGACCAGACCCGGGCGGCAGAAGCTGGCTTTGGGGACGTGGAACGTCACCTCTCTGGGGGGGAAGGAGCCGGAGCTTGTGCGGGAGGTGGAGCGGTACCAGTTGGATCTGGTTGGGCTCACCTCTACGCACAGCGTCGGCTCTGGAACCTTACTTCTGGATAGGGGTTGGACTCTATTCTTCTCCGGAGTTGCTCACGGTGTGAGGCGCCGGGCGGGTGTGGGGATACTCACAAGTCCCCGGTTAGGTGCTTCGTTGTTGGAGTTTACCCCAGTGGACGAGAGGGTCGCCTCCCTACGCCTGCGGGTTATGGGGGGGAAAACTCTGACTGTTGTGTGTGCTTATGCACCCAACAGCAGTTCAGAGTATCCCGTCTTCTTGGAGACCCTGGAAAGAGTCCTGTATGGGGCTCCTGAAGGGGACTCCTTAGTCTTGCTGGGAGACTTCAACGCACATGTGGGCAATGATGGAGACACTTGGAGGGGCGTGATTGGGAGGAACGGCCCCCCTGATCTGAACCGGAGTGGTGCTTTGTTACTGGACTTCTGTGCTAGTCATGGATTGGCCATAACAAACACCATGTTCGAACATAAGGATGCTCATAAGTGTACGTGGTACCAGAGCACCCTAGGCAGAAGGTCCATGATCGATTTCGTTATCGTATCATCGGACCTGAGGCCGTATGTTTTGGACACTCGGGTAAAGAGAGGGGCGGAGTTGTCAACTGATCACCATCTGGTGGTGAGTTGGGTCGAGTGGCGGGGGAAGCCTCTGGATAGACCTGGTAAGCCCAAACGTGTAGTTCGGGTGAACTGGGAACGTCTGGAGGAGGCCCAAGTTCAGGAGGCCTTCAACTCACACCTCCGGCAGAGCTTTTCGGGCATTCCTGTGGAGGTTGGGGACATTGAACCAGAGTGGTCGGTGTTCAAAGCCTCTATTGCCGAAGCCGCGGCGGGGAGCTGTGGTCTCAAGGTCCTAGGTGCCTCAAGGGGCGGTAACCCTCGAACCTCCTGGTGGACACCGGTGGTCAGGGAAGCCGTCCGACTGAAGAAGGAGGCCTTCAGGGATTTGTTATCCCGGGGGACTCCCGAGGCAGTTGCAAGGTACCGACGGGCCCGAAGGGCAGCAGCCTCATCCGTGGCCGAGGCAAAGCAGCGGGTGTGGGAGAAGTTCGGAGAAGACATGGAGAAGGACTTTCGGGCGGCACCAAAGTTGTTCTGGAAAACTGTCCGACACCTCAGGAGGGGGAAGCAGGGAACCATCCAAGCTGTGTACAGTAAGGATGGGACGTTGTTGACCTCAACTGATGGAGTGTTGGGGCGTTGGAAGGAACACTTTGAGGAACTCCTGAACCCGACAACTCCGCCCTCTATGTTAGAGGCAGAGCTGGAGTATGACGGGGGATCAACGCCAATCTCCCGGGGGGAGGTCACTGGGGTCGTCAAACAACTCCACAGTGGCAAAGCCCCGGGGGTGGATGAGATCCGCCCGGAAATGCTGAAGGCTCTGGGTGTTGAGGGACTGTCATGGTTGACACGTCTCATCAACGTTGCGTGGAAGTCGGAAACGGTACCGAAGGAGTGGCAGACCGGGGTGGTGGTCCCCCTTTTCAAAAAGGGGGATCAGAGGGTGTGTGCCAATTACAGAGGCATCACACTACTCAGCCTCCCCGGGAAAGTTTACTCCAAGGTACTCGAAAGGAGGGTCAGGCCGATTGTCGAACCTCAGATTGAGGAGGAACAATGCGGATTCCGTCCTGGTCGTGGAACGACGGATCAGCTTTTTACTCTCGCAAGGATCCTGGAGGGGGCCTGGGAGTACGCTTATCCGGTCTACATGTGTTTTGTAGACTTGGAGAAGGCGTATGACCGGGTTCCCCGGGAGGTACTGTGGGAGGTGCTGCGGGAGTATGGGGTGAAGGGGGTCTCTACTCAGGGCCATCCAATCTCTGTACTCCCAAAGCGAGAGCTGTGTCCGGGTCCTCGGCAGTAAGTCGGACCCATTTCCGGTGAGGGTTGGCCTCCGCCAGGGCTGCGCTTTGTCACCAATCCTGTTTGTAATATACATGGATCGGATTTCGAGGCGTAGTCGTGGGGGGGGGGTCTGCAGTTCGGTGGACTAAGGATTGCACCACTGCTTTTTGCAGATGATGTGGTTCTGATGGCTTCATCGGTCTGCGACCTTCAGCACTCACTGGATCGGTTCGCAACCGAGTGTGAAGCGGCTGGGATGAGGATCAGCACCTCCAAATCTGAGGCCATGGTTCTCAGCAGGAAACCGATGGATTGTCCACTCCAAGTAGGGAATGAGTCCTTACCCCAAGTGAAGGAGTTCAAGTATCTCGGGGTCTTGTTCTCGAGTGAGGGATCAATGGAGCGTGAGATGGGCCGGAGAATCGGAGCAGCGGGAGCGGTACTGCAGTCGCTTTACCGCACCGTTGTGACGAAAAGAGAGCTGAGCCGGAAGGCAAAGCTCTCTGTCTACCGGGCCATTTTCGTTCCTACCCTCACCTATGGTCATGAAGGATGGGTCATGACCGAAAGAACGAGATCGCGGATACAAGCGGCCGAGATGTGTTTCCTCCGCCGGGTGGCTGGTGTCTCCCTTAGAGATAAGGTGAGAAGTTCGGTCATCAGGGAGGGACTCGGAGTTGAGCCGCTCGGAGTTGAGCCGCTCCTCCTTTGCGTCAAAAGAAGCCAGTTGAGGTGGTTCGGGCACCTAGTTAGGATGCCACCTGGGCGCCTCCCTAGGGAGGTGTTCCAGGCACGTCCAGCTGGGAAGAGACCAAGGGGTAGACCTAGGACCAGGTGGAGGGATTATATCTCTTCGCTGGCCTGGGAGCGCCTTGGGATCCCCCAGTCAGAGCTGGTTGATGTCGCCAGGGAAAAGAAAGTTTGGGGCTCTCTGCTGGAACTGCTACCCCCGCGACCCGACCACGGATAAGCGGGAGAAGATGGATGGATGGTATTCATTATCTTTACTGCTGTTGCGGTCTTTTCAGCAGCACCATCTCTAAAACGGCGATACACTACCCATCATTTACATTTCACCGTGACATGGACAACAATGTAACGTCAGCTTACCTCATGGCACGAATCCAGACTCTCCTTTGGAAAACATTGGCCGGGAAACGATAGAACGAGCACGTTTCATGCGAAGACCTGTGGCTGCAACCCGGAGCAAAGCAACAAACCATTGCGTAGCTAACTAGTAGCGCTAGCTTTAGCTAACGTTAGCCAACGAAACGAACTGCCGGAGTAAAATTGGAAAACACTGGTAATTAATTGTTCTATAATTTATAAAACTACGGTGTTAAAAATTACCATTTCAAAAATAGAGATTCTAATGGTCAGATATAGATATACAGATACTAAAGAGACTACAGATAGGCTACTAAAGATAGCCAGGTACTTGCTTTCAAGCAGAACACAGGGGAAAACAAACTTAGCGGGAGTGTTTACGTGTGTAGGCGTAATGACGTACAATGGACTCGACCATTTCTGTAGTCCTATTCAGCCACTCGGTAACAACCATCGTTTTTCAGACACGTAAACTCTTCAAAAATCACCAGTGGGGTCACTGCTGATGTATCTACTGTCGTAGAACAAAACGTGATTTATCTCTTAAATTTGTGTCAACCACAGACCTTATTTCGAGCTATTTTCCAAAACCCTATGGAGAAAATACATTGCTTTTTTGACGAAGGAATCGGAAGTGCTAAAAATGCTAACTTACTTCCGGGTTTTAGGACGCGTCACTGCTGTTCTCTATTAGTCTGTTAACGTTATTTCACCTGTTTTCATAAATGCAAGGTTAGAATATGGATTACTAGAAATCATTTTTCAGCATCTCACGGCTTCCATACAAACCTCAATTTCAGCTTGAAAGGTTCCTCACAGAGGCACACAGCAGAAAGCAAAGGTTAAAGGTTCATTCATACAGTATTTTACACTTATATGCGTCATTACTCCTTTTAGCAAAAGCTGGTTTTACGATGGAAAACTAAGACTAGGATGTTCTGTTTAAGTGTTCTGTAATGACCTGCAGCTGCTGTTACATAAGTGACTGTCATCACTTAGAATGCCTGTTTGCAGACTTTCTCTCAGCTCCACACATGTGGCCGGCGCCTTTCCGCCCAGACCTTCTTTTGAAGAAGCTGACATCACCGCTCCTTATTATTAGTGCAATCCTCCTTTTTGTTAAAGAGGAACACAGAAGAAAACAGACACGCTAATTATTAAAGTGTTGACCTTGTCATATTTTATACATCTATTTATTTCCTTTTTAATATTGGAATGTTTTAATGAAACAAAGAAACCCCTGGGGATCTTTTCCAGAGACATGCGTCCTCTGCAGATTTCAACAGGCTTTGGTGAGGTAATTTTTCCAGGAAGGACAAAGGTCCCTCCTGCCTCTACATCTCTACATCATGTATGCCTGACACAAGGTTACAGGGCTGGGGGGGGTGCTGCAGAGGGCTTCTCAGAGGTCGACACTTTGGGTCCCCCTTGTGCAACTGCACAACCTAATGGGAGGCCATCCACTGAAGATGTGGGTGGATCTCTGATGGAGAGAACGCAAAGAGCGGGAAGTGGGAAGAACTGGAGGGTCACATCGTGGAGGAGGGTTGCAACAATATGAATGGTTCAGGCTGGCTGATATATTATCCTCATGTCCAGGTTCATATCAGCATGTAGTGTCTCTACTTTAAAGAGTCCTCTTCTGCTAATGTCCAGGTTCATATCATCATGTAGTGTCTCTACTTTAAAGAGTCCTCGCCTGCTGATGTTCAGGTGTATATCAGTATGTAGTGACTCTACTTTTAAAGAGTCCTCTCCTGCTGATGTTCAGGTGTATATCAGTATGTAGTGTCTCTACTTTAAAGAGTCCTCTCCTGCTGATGTTCAGGTGTATATCAGTATGTAGTGTCTCTACTTTAAAGAGTCCTCTCCTGCTGATGTGCAGGTGTATATCAGTATGTAGTGTATCTACTTTAAAGAGTCCTCTCCTGCTGATGTTCAGGTGTATATCAGTATGTAGTGTCTCTACTTTAAAGAGTCCTCTCCTGCTGATGTTCAGGTGTATATCAGTATGTAGTGTCTTTACTTTAAAGAGTCCTATCCTGCTGATGTTCAGGTGTATATCAGTATGTAGTGTCTCTACTTTAAAGAGTCCTCTCCTGCTGATGTTCAGGTGTATATCAGTATGTAGTGTCTCTACTTTAAAGAGTCCTCTCCTGCTGATGTTCAGGTGTATATCAGTATGTAGTGTCTGTTACGGTTGCTGTTTGTCTGCTCCTTAATCTGCCTGAGTGTTTTCAGCTGTGTGTGTTTATGCAAATGAGCTGTGTGGTTGCTCCAACATCCTTGGCTGCACATCCCCTGGTCCGACTCTGAAGATCTGAAGCGCACAGCCGGCGCACACCTGCTGGGGAGGAGTACAAAGGCTGCGGACTATCACCACTCTGGGGGCTCTGAGTGTGGACAGACGCCTCTCGCTACTTGCTCTAAATAGAATTATGTTAACTGGTTAAACTTGTGTGATTCGTAGTGTCTCGAGTAGCTTAGTTAGAGTGTAGAGTAGGTTAGTTAGTGTTTAGAGTAGATTAGGATTGTGTGACTGTTGCCTTTTAGTTTAGCTGTGTGTTTTGTATAAATGTCCTGTGTTAGTCTGTACCACTTTTTAAAGTGAGGTTTTGTTTCGTTCTTTAGTTAGCATATTAGTATTTTTTTCCCCTCTATGCCTTTAGACTCCTTTTGAGTCCTCCCTTAGTTTGGTTATCTCTCAACCTGTGCCCTTTTGGCCCTTTTGTTTGTTTCAGGCTGCACGCCTTCCATTTTGTTTACCGCTGCTATTTAAAATAAATCGCCTATAAGTATACCAATCTGGTCCTGTCGTTTCCCTTTTGTTCCCCCTAGCCAATTGGGAACGTAACACGTGGGGGCTCGTCCGGGATAATTAACTACTTTCCGGCGGTTATAAGTGGTTTTGTAGAGCTAAAAACAATTTGGTAAGGTTGTGTGCAGTTTTAGCTGAGTATGGCAACTTTCGATTTTGAGTCGTTCTTGGTCTGGCCGTCCTATGAGCAACTGGACCGGTGTAAGAAGGAGGGGGCTAAACTCAAGGTACGTGTTGCCCGGCTCCAGTTGGAAGCCAAGGACAGGCAGCTTCGGTGGGAAACCGACGACGGGGAGAAAGCCAGGCAGTTACAGCTGGAATTACGCAAGTTGGAAATTGACAAAGAAGTCCGGAAATTGGAAATTGACAGAAGTGGGGATACGTCAGCTGGATCTAGACTCCGAGCTGCGCACGTCCGGTGGTTCTGGTCATGTCGGAGGAAGCCTTCCACTTCTTTCTCATCCCACTGCATTCAACGTAGTCAAAAATATTCCGTTAGTGCGACTTTTTCGTGAGACTGAGGTGGATGCCTATTTTGGTGCCTTCGAGCGCATTGCTACAGCGTTGAAGTTTGGGCTCTGATGGCAACGTGCAAACTATTTGGAAAAGCTCAGGGAGCAGTTGCGGCTCTTACGTTGGAGGACAGTCTAGATTATGCATTGGTGAAGGTTGCCATTCTCAGAGTATACGAACTTGTTCCCGAAGCTTACCGGCAAGAGTTTAGACACCTTAGGAAGGGTCCTCACCAAACTCATGTGGAGTTGGCTAGCGTAAAAGGGATGTGGTTAGATAAGTGGATTGCCTCATGTAAAGCTACTGATTATTCTTCTCTGAGGGAATTGATTATGTTGGAGGAATTCAAGAAATGTTTGCCTGACCGCATTGTTGAGTACGTAAATGAACAAAAGGTGAACTCTCTCTCTGCTGCTGCTGTGTTAGCCGATGAGTATGTGCTGATGCATAAATCTGTGTTTTCCCCGGTCTCTACTGAGAGATCGCGCCGTGTATCAGCCGCACCATCTACTGAGCCGTTGAATGTGTCTCACGTAAAAAGAGAGGAGAGAGAGTGCTATTACTGTCACCAATCTGGACATGTCATCGCCAACTGCGCAGCTCTGAAGCGGAAAGAGCAGCGGCAGAATATGTCCCCACCAAACGGTATTGGCCTGATCACCCATACCCGTGCACAGGCGAGTAAAAGTGTTCCTGATGTTTCATTATCTGAGCCTGTGATGTTGCCTGTGTTTCCTGATGAAGCTGTGTCCGGGGAGAAGCCAGAAATTGTGGCTCCTCCTCCTCCTCGTGAGGATGTCGCGAGACCGGCGCAACACGCCATCTCAGACAAGCCTCTAGACTTCTTGACACTCCCGGTAACCCGAGAGCATCAGCTAGTTTATCGAGTCTTGGTGTTAGTTCTACAACATTTTAAGATTCATGTTGGACCCAGCCTTTGGCCAATTGTGATGTCTTCATGTTACGATTCATTTATATTCTGCTCCAGCGTGTCCAAGCACGATCAGCGGCTCCTGCACTGGGCTCTGATTGTGCGGGATTATCACAGTAGACACCCGTCATTTAAGGGTTCAGAGAATGCGTTGGCCGAAGCTTATCAGGGTTGAGTTGAGATGTTAGTTTGTGTGTGTTATTAGGAGTTTGTGTGTTAGGTTCACAAAACTGGGTTTGTGTTTTTAAGGGGGGGGGGTGTTACGGTTGCTGTTTGTCTGCTCCTTAATCTGCCTGAGTGTTTTCAGCTGTGTGTGTTTATGCAAATGAGCTGTGTGGTTGCTCCAACATCCTTGGCTGCACATCCCCTGGTCCGACTCTGAAGATGGTGATTGGATTGCCGACGTCCAATCGCAGCGCACAGCCGGCGCACACCTGCTGGGGAGGAGTACAAAGCTGCGGACTATCACCACTCTGGGGGCTCTGAGTGTGGACAGACGCCTCTCGCTACTTGCTCTAAATAGAATTCTGTTAACTGGTTAAACTTGTGTGATTAGTAGTGTCTCGAGTAGCTTAGTTAGAGTGTAGAGTAGGTTAGTTAGTGTTTAGAGTAGATTAGGATTGTGTGACTGTTGCCTTTTAGTTTAGCTGTGTGTTTTGTATAAATGTCCTGTGTTAATCTGTACCACTTTTAAAGTGAGGTTTTGTTTCGTTCTTTAGTTAGCATATTAGTATTTTTTTCCCCTCTATGCCTTTAGACTCCTTCTGAGTCCTCCCTTAGTTTGGTTATCTGTCAACCTGTGCCCTTTTGGCCCTTTTGTTTGTTTCAGGCTGCACGCCTTCCATTTTGTTTACCGCTGCTATTTAAAATAAATCGCCTATAAGTATACCAATCTGGTCCTGTCGTTTCCCTTTTGTTCCCCCTAGCCAATTGGGAACGTAACAGTGTCTCTACTTTAAAGAGTCCTCCTGCAGCACCTCTTTTCACCCTCTGTCTGAAACCAGAGCCCAGCCTGCTCTGATTGGTTAGCTCTGTTGTGATTGGTCAACCACTTAGAGATGGCTCGTCCCTTAGCCTACATACAATGTGTTGGATCGCTAGCCAATGGAAGCACAAGTGTTACATTATTGTTCCCCCACAGGTAGTTCTGTGTTTCAACAACAAAAACATCCATAAGAAATAACGCTTTCTTACGGATGGGGCAATCACCAACTTAGTGGGAACTGACCCTGTTGCGATTATCCAACTGAACTGTGCGTGGTTCGGGTAGCAGGCCTGATGAACAGTGGTGAAATAAGCCACTTGTTCTGAAAGTCCTTTTAGTCCATACACAAGTCCCAACAAAGTTCATGTGGAGTGTGGAATGGTACTTTGAGAGGTCCCAGTTCACCTCCTGGGCCCTGCCGTGACAACCCCCTTCACCCCTCCACTCTGCATAGCTCCCCGGGCGCTGCCCACTGCTCCTGGTGCTAGGATGGGGTGAATGCAGAGGTCACTGTGTGCTGTGCTCTGCATGTGTGACCATTAAAGAGAGTTTCATCCTCCAATGTTATTCTAGTATGTTCCCGCAGCAGAAGAGAGAGTTCTGGACACGGTGTCATCGCAGGGACACAAGCTCAGCCTCGGGGTCCGACTGACAGCAGCCTACGCTTGGGTCTCTCTGCCGAAGATATGTATGTGAGAAGAACTTCATGTGGAGAGAACATTGGGATTCAGCCTGTGCAGACCTACATGCACAACAAGCACAATGGGACCTCTTTAAGATTTAAAAGAGAGAGAAAATGATTGAAAAGCGTAACAATCTTCCTGCATGAACTTCTGCTGAGCATCATGTGTCGCTTGCAATGTACCGAGGACTACAGCACATTACAGCACATTAGTTTATCTGTCTGAATGGTTCCTTGACAGAGTTGGTGTGTGTCTGAGTTCTGACCAGTGGTGGGCGAAGTACTCGGATGTGTGCAATCTTTACTTTATGCAGAATGGCCTTTTCAGGTTAATATATATCCATTTCTGGGAATATAATTATTGATAAACATGACTCAAATGTTGCAGCTGATACAGGGGGAGACCTTCATTTTTAATTAAGTAACAAGTAGGCTATATATATATATATATATATATACAAAAGTGGAAAGTACAACAACTAACTCAAATGGATACATACATAGAGTTGTTTTTAGTTGAATGTCATGGAAGAGAAGAGATCAAATCCCAGTAGGGAGCGGTGTTCAGTTATAGTTGGCATTATGTAAGGGATTGACATGACACTGCGCACCATAATCAGATACTAAAAGCTTTATAGACAAGTTTATTCATCGTTTGTCATAAGAATCCATGTTTGGATAAGAGGAGAACAAGCACATTCTCCTTTCCCCCACATGTCCCTTTGCTCCTCCTCCTCCTCCTCCTCGTGCTGTTCCAAAGTGTCAGCAGTAAAAGTTCCCTCACATCCACAGAGAAATGTTTCCATGTGGGACGATGAGTCATGAGCAAGAGACCGGAGAAGAGTCCAACAGGATGTGGGAGAGTGAACAGAGTGATGAGACAGGGGGGGTGGAGAGAGGAGGAGGAGAAGAGATGGTGGGAGGAAGAGTGAAGGAAACATTTGAGGAAAGAATGTCCGTTGAGTGCCGAGTGGACACATGTCTGAGACAAACAGTGGACATGAATTACAGCTGCAGTGAATGTACACTCTCCAGCACTACACGGTTGAGGCGATAGGATTGTTACAGACGGCAGCATGGCTACATTCAAATGGTGTGTGTGTCGAGTTGTGTACACAAAGTGATGTGTGTCATTACCAGCAGGGTCCATCAGTCACTGATGCTTACCTGACCGAGCATGACACACAACATGTTCGAGAGGGAAGATGTGCTTTCAACTATAGACACATGTTAATGAAGGATCTCCAAACCCATGCAGTCCCAGGTCCTGCATCTCGGACGGGGTCATGAGAACCAACAGAAGGGAAGGGAGAATTCCATTTCTCCCTGCAGCTGTTTTCCAAGTGACCTCAGTAAGGGTTCCCAGACAATGGCCGCAGGCCAACACATCTCTCTTTCAGGGAGATGTCCTAACCCTCTGGTGAGAGTCAACACATCCAGCAGGCCTTGCTTTGGCTTCAACTGCCTGCCCAAAACTCTGAGGGTCTTTCATGCGCCCACCTTCAGCGTGTCCTGCTCCTGGGGACGTCACATTACAATGTGTCGGAAATAATAACTGTGAAGTGAGGACACACAATATGTTGCTTTTTGTTCAGCTGTATAGCTCTTATGTAACCACTTCCATCGTGGTGTTTAAGATGGGAGAGTTACCCATGCCGTTGTGAGCTCGGCGTTGAAGCACATTTTTGTTGTGACCAAACTGTTTTACTACAACTTCCATGTGCGTCATTTGGCCCAGAACACTTTTTTCAAATCGACATGATGGGAAACAGACGTCTGTAAAGGAAACTCAAGTGGGCAACGCTTTATGGGCCCGGTGGATTTGGAAGGACGACAAAGGATCCTGGGAAGATCCGGGTATTTATGTTGTCAAGAGGCTGTCTAAGATAGATGTTAATTAAGGAGGTGTTTGGAAATATTTTATATTTACAATCCAACTATGAACACATCATGCTAAAAAGTATTATCTGTGTATCTAAAGCCTGACGTATCTCCTCCCTCTGTGCCACAGGGCTCCATTGTTGCAAAGTCAATACAAAGTGAACACACATACCCAAATGCACACTTTACTACAGTTTACTGTTACTACTAGAGTGCCTAGCTGTTTTACAAAAGGCTGAACCTTATTGGCCATGATCGCAGTGTGGCTATAAGGATGTTGCTCTTTTATTTAATACTGAATACATTAGTTATGGGATGGATGAAATGTCCTGTTTGTGTTCAGGCTGAATTTAAATCATGTGTGTTTTCAGTGCCAATGAGTTAAGGCTAGCATGCTTACGTAACACACATGTTGGATATGGTCAACACAAAGTCTATCAAATGCTGACATACTGGCACATCTTTATCAAGTGATTAGGAATATATAAAGTATGACACGTATTCCCAGTAATGATACTGTGTGCAAAAGGCCCATGCTGCAGCCAACTCCTGAACAATATTATAAACATAGTGAGAAACGAACATCCTGTTTCTGGCCGCTTCTCGCTGGCATGTCGTGTGGAGTGCATCAAAGGCAGGCCGCGACATTCTGGCAACACGATTGAAAGAAAGTCCGACCGAGAACAACAGGGTTCTGTTTCAGTCGGATTGTTCGGAATGTAACATCGCTACTAAGTACGGCCTTACAGGAGAAAATCAACTACAGCAATACAGAATTGGACCAGCCGTATTCTACCTCTACCACACAGCTGTATAGCGCTGTGTGGAGCAGGGTTCCACTCACATCCAGCCTGTGAGCTCAGAGCAGACACTCAAGGCAGAGAGCCAATAGTCCGTGTCCGGTGTGATTATGTTTCACTTCCTCTGAGTCTCTGAAGCTATGAGTCGCTCAACCTCGCAGACCCAATGGACACGCTGGATCTGTAAGGGTAGGGTTATCTTTAAAGACACGATGATGTCGAATGAGGTGGTTCTGCTTTTCCAAACCGCCACAGGATCCACCATGAGGTGCACACATTGCGTCAGTGCTATCATCTTGATCTGTGTGCCGGTACAGATCACATTGAATAGATAGAGGATTGGTTCACATGGGTCCTATTTTATGAAAGAGAACATATCATTGAAAACATACCTCTTTGCAGTACTTGTCAAATGCATTTCAGTGTCTGAAGGGGCCGGCCCACACTATGAGGGGAACTAAGAAACCCAGTCAGTTGTTCGTGGGCCGTTCAGTCAGAACACATCTGATTCAACAATATATTCAAATGTGGCTCATAACAAGTTACCTGCAGGCTCCAGGGGTTGAAAGTAACTAAGTACATTTACATAAAGGTGTCCAAGTGTGTATGACACGTTAACGCATCACTAAGTATACTGCAGTGATCAGATATAAAGGATTCAGGAAATGGCCACTTTGGATAATAAGTACATAACTTGGTAATAAAGTATATTTTGCTGCTAATGCTTTTGTGTTCCTGCTGTATTTATACACTGTGGTATTATGAGTTGTACTTAAGAATAGGATCTGAGTACTTGGTCCACTGGCAGGCTCATTAGAATGTCCCAGCCTCCATCTGAGGATATTTCAAACTTGAAAACCTTAAAAACTGATCAACCATATTTCTTTGGAGAGCCCATCAGAGCAGACTGAAGACAGACAGGACGTTACAGAGGGTCTTACAGGATGTTCAGACCCTGGTTCAGACAGACAGCATGATTTGATTCATGTGTCTTTTGAACATGTAAGCATGTGTTTTGTATCAGTTCAAATAGTACAAATACCCTAAATATATCATGTATGTAGTTTCCCAGGGATCCCAGATGCTTGTCGATAAGTCGATCCTTTAAAAGTGACTTACAATAAATAAATAAATAATAATGACGATAACATATGCCAGTGGCTGGCTATGATCTGCATTCTAAACGGTGGTTATCAGAACGTGAATAACCGCAGTATGTATCCGATTCCTAGAACTGTCTGAGTTCCCATGTCTGAAGAACAGCTGCACCAAATTAAAATGTGTGTGGTGCCGTTTTAAAGCTGAGAAAATGTGCTTTGAGGCTGAGATGTGTGTGAAGCACATCGACATGTGAGACTGCCGTAACGAATGTAAGGAATATCTATGACAAAATGAGCTGAGCAAAATGCTGTGGGAAGACTGCTGCGTGTGTGCACACGCTCACGTGACAGCAAGAAGACTGGTTCATCCCACACACTGCCTCCCACACAATGCCTCCCCACACAATGCCTCCCCACACAATGCCTCCCCACACACTGCCTCCCACACACAATGCCTCCCCATTCAGATGAACAGTAACTTTAGGGGCAAAGCTGAATTCAAAATAAGACAAAACAAACTGATTGTTATGTACAGTTCTTGTACTTTAATTATGTTGTTGCATGTGTTTCTTTGGTTGCCATTTTAATGCTGTATTTATCATCATCTAATCCAGGGGTGTCAAACTCAAGGCCCGGGGGCCAAATCCGGCCCGTGACTTGCAAAGAATATAATACGTTTATTATACGGTTACATGCTACGTTACAGTATATCTATATATGTTCATTTTAATTAATTTCTTATTTTATAGTTATTTCTTATTTTTATTTTTTATTTATCCTTAATTGTATTAATCTGTGCTGTCCTGTTTTTCAATCTTACCCTGTTGCTGTTAAACTACTGAATTTCCCCACGGGGATTAATAAAGCTCCATCTTATTTTACAGAAGCATGTTGCCCATAAACTACATGTCCCACAATGCATCTCATCTTGTGACGTGCTCACTGAAGAGACTTGCAATTATTTGCCCTAGACTTCTGCTTACAGACATAATTACAAAGTTATTACCCTATCCAATAAAAATCCAATGCAGAGGCAATAATATAATATAATACATTATTTCATATATATTATGTATTTATATATGTATATTTATATTGTTACAACCGGCCCTTTGAGTGCAAACATAATGCTAATGTGGCCCACTATGAAATTGAGTTTGATACCCCTGATCTAATCAATCAAATAAATAAACTGCATCTCCCTAATTAAAGCCACATGTTAAAAACATTTTAAAATATATATGTAGCAAAAAGTAATTGGTTCTACAGAAAATACATGTTGAAATATTGAGGTAATATTGATGTTTTTGTTGTCCAAGTTGCTGCATGTTGTGTGTTTTCTAGCTTCAACAGAGTTGTGTCGTGAGGACGAATTGTTGTAGGCCGCCCGGAAGCTCGCATCGCGCCCTCGACAAAACGCAATGCGATTCTCTTTTGCAGAACATTAGCAACGCGGACAAACATTGATGAGGTTTAACAGCTTGCTCAGCAGGATAATCTTGACAGAGCGGAGAGTGGGGTAAGATGACTCCCCCCTTCATCTAGGGAGCTGTGCACATGTTGTCACGTGACTATACATTCAGGAAGCACCCATCATTTGGCTGTGATGGAGAGAAGCACAAGGTGAAGTGGTACACGTGTTTCTCTCACAATAAACCGTGTTGTGCGCCACGTGCTGGGGGTCAACTGAGCCAGCGGTTTAACGAGGCACTGACGTTGAGTTAAGTCTCTGCAGTGTAACATTTTACAACTGATTTGTTCTGGATGTTTTAGAGGTGTCACTACAGTGCAGACACAGAAAGGATGATATCTTCTTTTCTTACGTCAGGTTTAAAAGAAGACGGAAGACATCCTGATGGAAAGGTTCTTGTTGTCATGTGACTTCCATCTCACTGCTCCTTGCCTCGAAGACAACATAAGCAGAAGTCGGCTCATCTTACCCCGCTCTCCCCTATTAACAAAACAGAGCTCATGGCTGTGGCCCCAAAACAGGTTGGAAGGTTGGAGATCTGCTCCTCACCATCAATGGCGGCTCCATCCACCCTTCCCCTGAGGTTCGCAGCCTGGGCGTCACTCTGGACTCTAGCCTCACCTTCAACTCCCACATCAGGTCTACTGTCAAAACTGCTTTCTTTCACCTACGAAACATCTCCAGACTCCGGCCCTCTCTCCCCGATCCCGTTGCAGAAACATTAATTCATACCTTCATCTCCTCTCGTCTGGACTACTGCAATGGAGTTCTGTTCGGGGTCACCAGCAAAGCCCTGGACAGGCTCCAGTACGTCCAAAACTCTCCAGCCAGGCTCCTCACCCACACTACGCCCTGGCAACACATCACCCCCACCCTCATCCACCTTCACTGGCTCCCGGTCAAGTCACGCATCCAGTACAAACTCCTCCTGCTAACCTACACATCTCTCCACTCCCTAGCCCCTCCATACATCTCCGACCTCCTTCAGCCCTACACCCCCTCTCGTCACCTGCGGTCCTCTGACAAAGGGCTGCTCTCCATCCAGCGCTCCAAGCTGAAAACATTTGGCAACAGAGCCTTCAGTGTCGCAGCCCCCACCCTCTGGAATCCTCTGCCCTCTGCAATCAGGAATGCAGACACTCTGGACACCTTCAAAAAACACCTCGAACAGCATCTGTTCACTCAGGCCTTTGGCCTCAACTAATATACAGTACTCAGCAACCTGTTCCTGTTTTGTTTTCTTCAGCCTATGTATCTTTATGATTATGATTACTTTGTGTTGTGTTACTTCCCATTGTAAAGCGTCCTTGGGTTTCGTGAAAGGCGCTATATAAATTGAAATTATTATTATTATTATTATTATTATTATTAACTTAACTTTGTGATGTTTGAATCTGAATTGTAATCACCAAGGTTACACTATAAAGAACCACATCATGATCACATGGCTGCATCACAACCCCAATCTAAAGGCAGCCTCTTGTCGGCATGATGGCGTTCTGTAGTTTCTTGTAGTCACTTGTTAACAACCGCCATCTTTATGACACATAGGAGCTTCAAACAATCTCAATCTCATATTTTCTGATGTATTTTATGTCGTAGAACAAAACATTAAAATCCCTTCAGCTGCGTTTAACCACAGACCTTCTAAGGCTTCTTACCACAAACACTTTAGAAAAAACGTTGACTTCGAGAAGAGAGAACGGGAAGGGGTAAAATAGTCAATTATCTCCGGGTTTCAAGAGTGGTTTCTGCCCAGCTCTATAGTGGTTCACACCAGCACGATGGATGTGATTGGGTATGGGTCGACTGTGTCCGACCTCTGGCCACACCCAGCAGTGCATTTCATCCCAGCATGTAAAGAAGCTTGCTTTGGGAAATGTGATAGAGATAAACAAAAGTGCAGGCAGTTGCTAGAAAACAAATCAACACCACGACATGCACGCGGTCTGTAGGCATGTGACTTTGCACTGGTTGGCAATCTGGGATTAATATTGTCAAACAAACAACAACAGTTTTCTTTTGAGCAGCTCCCTCTGTCAGTTGCTGTACTTGGTGCTTTCTGTGCCAATACCCTTATTTGTTACGTGACTGTTTCCATTAGTGACAAATACAAAAGAGGGTAAGTAAGGCCACTTGTCATTGCAAGCTTATTTGTTAAATCAATTGCTGCACCACAAGCATAATAGCAGACAGGGACAATATTCCTGACGGCAATGATATCACTTGTTATCAGTTCTCCATCCTGATTTCCTTTTCTGAACAAAGGAATAAGAACATCTCATAATATTTGAATCAGATGTTTCTGTAATGAGCGACAGACTTTTCACACGGCTGACTCAAGATGGAAAGAATGTTTTCCTCTAAGACTAGACCTAAGGAGTGGGTTGAACTCAAGTTGTATGACTGCCACAGCATGAAATGAAGAAAAAAAGAATTAAGACATAAAGGTGTCTTTAAATGGTTTTTCAATTCACTCTTTGTATTATGGACCAAATTAGGCAGACAAAATCCTCCAGTCGTTTTTTGCAAACCTTTTTACACAACCCTGTCTTCTAAAAATTACGTTCCCACAGAACTAAACTGCATTCTCAATTACTTTTAGCTAGAAACGTATTTTCTCCCACGTTACGTTCGTTATGAACATATCTTAAAAACATCTATTTTCTACATATCTGTACCATTTATTGTCTTGCTTATAATAATAATAATAATAATAATAATAATAGTCATTTATAAATATCATTTTAGAGCACACATTTGAAATCGAGAATCGGGCTCGATATATGGTTAAATTAAAATCAGTACGCGAGGCTGTCATTTCACCAGCTGTTACTCTCATGAGCGAGGCAGAAAACAATAGTTTTTGTTAAGTATTACTTTGTAATACAACCCAGTCTCACGGCATTTCGTGTTCACCAACACGATTTTTAATCTATTGATTCGTGTTCACCAACACGATTTGCCCCTTTTTTTCGTGTTGCACAGCACGATTTTAAAAGCAATGTATTTCTACTGGTTACGTGTTTCGTGCCTGCAGGCTGCAGCACGTCTTTTTCTCCGGTCGGGTCGTGGAAGACCGGAAGCTGTGTGTTTCATAAAAACATGTTCTTACTCAATATCAAGCTACAGTTATTGCTTTTATTTTAAATCGTATAATTTCGGACTTTTGTTGCCGTCTGTGAGGAAAATAAATGGGGCTCAGAGCCTCAGGATACTGAAATCTGTATTTTTAAATATTTCTTTCCTTCTAATTTGTTATTCTTTTCAAAATAACACACTGTTATTTACTCACCAATAACACACAATTATCCATGCTTTTATTTATTGGTTTAATTCCATAATCTCAGGCTTTTTTGGCGTCCGTCAGGAACTGAATTTCAAAATAAAAATAACCGGAAACAGACGTAGGCATTTCGAGCGATTACCCAAGATCCTCAGCTATGGTTTTAAGCTCGCTGATTGGATGTGTTAGCCGCAATGCATGCTGGGATTTGGTGTTTATATGATATGAAATCCGGAAAACATTTTAAAAGAATAAAATAATACTTAATTCAGAGTATTCTTGCTTTTCTCTTTGAAAGTCATCACATAACAGCATTGTAATACATGGTTCGGCTGCATTACATATTACATATTAGATCTGCCGTAGTTATTTATTTCGAGAGCCCTGATGAGAAGACCTTTGGAAAAACTGGAAGAAATGCCGCCGAAACCATGGTTCAACAGGAGCTTCTGTAAATAGTTTGAATAGTTATCATAGTTATCATTTTCAGTCTCCCACTCTCTCAATTTAATTTATCGTTTCTTTGCCCCACCATATATGTTGTTGTCCAAGGGCACTAATTTGGTCTGTGTTGAAGAATGTTTTACACTTTAGATTAATCAAAATTGTGTTTTTTGGCTGAATTTATCTTTTTCTGTTGAACCCTAACCCTCTTTGTTCTCCTTCTCATTCATTTTACTTTGTGTTGTTCTAACACACATCACTTTTTCCATACACTGTTCTTAATACTTGTTCACACATTTGTTCGTCCCTTTTACTTTGTTCTTCCTGTTGTTCTTGTTCAAACACATATATCAATTGTTCATCCACTGTTGGGGTAAAATGATATTCATAGTCTTAACATGATCATGCTACCCATGCTAACATGAACACAAGCGTTTCCCTCCAATCATGTAAAACGTATCTAAGTAATAGGCTACCAAGCCTCTCCAAATGCAAAACTGTCAATAAAAAGTATGCAATAATGCAATTACAGCTGAAAAAGTACTTGAGTGTGTGTGTTTTTATATATATATATATATATATATATATAATATGTACCATTCAATAACGCAATCGCTGCTGTCTGTCTGTCTGTCCCATAGAAGAACATGACAGCGCAGCGCAACTATCCTACGGACGTGACTGCCCTGGCAGTGACAGCAACATAGCCTGCGTGTGCTACCACACTTTCCCCTCAAAATATCGTTAAATAATGAAACTTGTAAATAGTGGCAATTCATACAAAGTGTAACCACATCATGTAAATATGAAAGCAATCTTTAAAAAAAATAACAGTGTTGGTTTAATCTATGACTATTTTGACTATGTTTGTGCTGTTTTTGCCATAGAGAAGCATTGCCACGGAAGTGCGTTTGGAACTATCCCGGCATACATAAACCACGTGACCAGCTGGCGGCGACATCATAGAGTGTCGTAACTCTTATCTCTCTAGGCTAGGGCTCTGGCGCTGGTCAATCCCTCCATTTCTTTCACCAAGGGAAGCCAATTTCGGCTGGCCTCCTCTCGCAACAGAGAGTGCAATCTACTGTTTCACCATAACATCTACAGGGGCGCTGTTTCACTCTTTGTAAAATACTCAATGAGAATGAGGAGAGATGGACCGGCAGCAACACACCACAAAGAATTTCTGAAACTAAACAAAGTGTTTTTCTTTATTTATTAAAATGTAAACAACAATCCGAAAAAACAGGCCTCCAAGAGAAAACGCTACTGCTCAGACGCAGGGATTGTCTCCATGGTTGAATTCTGGGGGGGCTTGTGTGGTGACCACTGTAGCCTATTACAGAATTCAATAGGAACGACAGGCTGGGGGTATGGTTCCGCACGGACACATTTGTTATTGACGGTACCTCCTGTGTATATATTGTGTCCTCCTCCCTTTCTCTCTCTCTTGTTGTCCCTGGCTGCGACCCGACAACATCTGCATTTCTGCTGCTCATTAAAGCCAGCTTTGTACCTCCATTGCACCGCCTCCGACTCCCTATCTTTCGGCACTACAATATATAGAATAATTATGATGATGAATGCATTTTTTTACCACTAAAATACAGCAACACATCTTTGATTCATGTTGTTTACAACTGGAATATTATTATTATTATTAACTTTGTCTGTACAAAGTAGCCTGTCCAGGAAATATGTACAAATCAACAAAAACTGCGAGCCGGCAGGCAAGACGCTCCGCTTCTGAAATGCTTCTGAAATGCTTCTGAAATGCTCCTGATACGCCCCCGGTAGTGTATGATGCTGGAGGAGGCCGGACCAAAACCCCGGCGCGGCCGTAACACGACGCAGACGGACCTGGTGGTAAGAAGAAAGGACAGTAACAGAACATCTCTGTGGCTTCAGGCTTAATCACCGTTCAAATGACAGCGTTGGTTTCCCCAAAAGTGGGCGGGGCTGTAAAGTGACGTAGATTTTACTCTCATCTATTATTGAAAACCATTCTATTTATTCTAACGTAAATTACATGCCAGTGTTTTATCTTTTTATTTAGCGATTTGTTTTTGCATGTTTAACTTGGACTGTTTGCATGTTCGCTGATTGGATGTTTTAGCCGCAATGCACGTTGGGATATGGTGTTAATGCGATATGATATCCGAAAGAAAATTCAGAGTTTAGGATGGCCGAAGACACTACACTACCCATAATCCCCAGCTATCGCTTGGGACTATAGTCCCGTTGACAAACCCCGTAATTAATCTTCAAGCTCTGGGATTGGATGTTGGAGTGGCAGTGCGCCAAGGTTACGTCGAGTGTCAAGCTCTTTGAAATGGAACGAAACCACGGCAGACGATTCAAAACTGGAATCGAACGCCCCCCCAGAACTACACATGCTGGCTATTGTGTTTCGCAACATGTTCTCTATGGCACATCTCTACTGGGAATTGTAGTTTTAAAAGTTTTCGTTTTCCCCAAAATTAGAAGTTGACAGTATTAAACTGTGTACAGCCGCTTGAGGTTTAGGCGAAATGAAACAAATTGGTGTGTACAAATTTAAAACATTACTAAATGGGTGAAAATCGCTTGTATCCATAATGCGCAGCATTAATATATACCCACATGACAGCTCATTGTTACTTTGTAATTCTACTCCACTACAATTCAGAGGTTAACCTGGTATTTTTACTCCACCACATTTTATTTTAGTTACTTTGCAGATGTGAACTATAAACAACTCTTAAATCAGACTTTAGTTACACCTGAGTACAATTCAGGGAAGGTGATTGTCAAGTGCCAACAATCAGGAGAGATATTTGATAGTTGGTGCTTGAGAAGACTACACATTTATCTGCAGATCTCTATAAAGTGTATTAATTACTCGTTATTCTCTACTACTAGTTAATTAAAAACTGTAATGTATATAATATCATATACACAACTACGCTGTAGTTATGAAATGCATGAAAAACTTGGGTCACAGGTTCCTCAACAGTGCATTACAAGACATCTATCAATATGTGTGTACCTCCACCATTAAACTGTCATATTCTGCACATTTCTTATTCTATCTACATACATAAGAGTATAATGAATGTGTATAATATCAGTTAAAATAAGTGCTTCAACATAGGTAACATTGCAGGAAAGCAATATATTAGACGTTAAGTACTTTGTCAGGCTTAATATTTATCTGTAGATAGATACCCCCAAAGCTTTTTTCTTATTTGAAAGAAGACCTTAACCTAAAGTATTCTTTAATGTGTTAATAAAGGTTAATTCGTTTTTCTGTTTTGCACCTCCTCATATTAATATCTTTGTACATCCTGCACTAAACTGTTTTATTGTAGAGATCACTTACAGTATCTTCTTGATTTTTGATATTCTATATTTCTATCACAGACCATCTACTTTCCCCCTATGAAAGTATGTACTCTTAATATTTTTTTCATCAAATAACATTATTCAACAAAAATAACATTATTCAACAAAAATAATTCAATAACATGCTTTAACCACTAGGCGGTGCACACAAGGTACACACAGCATAATAATAATAACTTTTTATTATCAGTGTAGGACACTTATGTATAACATCTCAAGATGTGTGGTTTTATTCATGTTTTTACATAATTTTACAGGATATTGCTATTTCTCATGTTTTACTTCTACACATTAGTATCTGATTTGTAAAACATCACAGACAGAAAGTTATATCCGTCATTTAATGGTAAGCTATTGAAATTGTGATTCCATAGATGTGTCTCCCATCACCCAAAACCCCTGACTATTCTCTCAACTCAGTATTTACATTCTTATATTTAAATAAAATCAGTAATATCTTTAAAAACTACAGTCCCTTTCTATCAGCTGTGCACCGTTATGGTGTAAATATATCTACCAATTGGATCAAATATCAAAGTCAGCCGAATTAGTGTTGATACTGTAAGGAGACATATTGTGTGAAGAGAAATGCAAGATGTTGTTTAATTGCTGATATATTTATGATCCGTATTCAGTTTCTTCGGCAGTTCTTCAAGTTTGTCCAGAAGTCTTCTCATCAGGGCTCTATAAATAAAGAACTACGGCAGATGTGTAATATTGAATGCAGCCAAACCGTTTATTACAATGTTGTTATGTGATGACTTTCAAATAAAAAAAGCAAGAAAACTCAGAATAAAGTATTATTTAATTTTTTTTAAATGTTTTCAGATTTCACATCGCATAAACACATCGCATTCCCAACGTGCATTGCGGCTAAAACATCCAATCAGCGAGCTGAGGATCTTTCCTGCGTATGTTTCCGGCATTGTTCCTGTAATGAGAGTTCACATTTATGCTACATAGAAGGGTGGAATTGACTACACATCTTCAGAAACATAATTTGCTTCAGATATAGCTCATAGCAATATTGTAACAATTAAGAAAAGCAAACTGCATTAAAAACCCAGTTAACAAACACTAGGCAAAGTATTTTTCCTTCAGTAATGAAGATGTAATTCCAATGTAGACACACCTAGGGTCGCTGTTCAGTCTGTTACAAAGTGACAAAAGCACTGTCAATGACTGACTTTATGGTGTACCTGACCAAACCTGACTTGACAACCAGACAGTTTGAGTGTGAATGTCTGTGATCAGTGTAACTGCATGATTCTAAAACATTAACTAACCAAGCATGTTTTGGACTAACACATGATTTTAAGGCTTTGTGGAAAACGAGAGGATTCCTAAAGTCCACGAGCTGGAAAACCGCACACACTTACACTGGCTCCCTATAGAACACAGGATAGAATTTAAAATTCTTCTTCTCGCCTACAAAGGTGGAAGGTGGAAATTCAAAAGTGTGGGGCTCAAACTAAATCTCAAGATTCTGTTTTCTTTTAGGACTGGATGAAGGAGAGAAACGCGCCTTCTCACTGAAGTGTTTATTGTGGAAATAATAATGATTTTTTTTTCTGCACAGGTTTATTTTTACACATACTGTATGTTGTATGTGTAAAAGGGGGGAGTAGCCAATAATGTCAACATGGCTGCTCATGTAAGCTCATATAACTAACAATTCACAATTTAAATTCTGTCAGTTGAAACAGAACGTGTTGACATTTTTTATAAATATTGATTGAATTATAACAGGTAAAGCAGATGCAGAAGCAGTGGCCGAGGTGTTACTGTGAGACATTTTATGACAGTTTCAATCAGGAGAGACGGTTTTGAGTGATGCATATGTATTGCACAGATGAACAAATGAATGTAATGGTAATTTTGGCAATTTAGGACACGTTGTGCAGGAAGTATCATTCGGGAGGGGAGAACCGATCCGATGAAAAACCCCCGGGATCTAGACACTGGTGCTGGTGAATGGATAGTTGGGGTCGGTCTGAAGAGGAGTGGCTTAGCTTGAACCTGGATTCAGAGGGACGGGAGGAGAAAAGGGGGTGTAGGAGGGTTGTGTCTTGTCACCTGAAATGACAGCTGTCAGAGGGGGAAAGAGCAGATTAAAAAGTTTTGACAGAGCACTATGATAGGCTCTTGGAAATAGAGCGAAGTGATTGGTTAGACTGAAGAGTGACGCCCCCTGTCACTTATTGAGAGGAGAGAGAGTAATACCGTATACATGAATGAGAAAGACGGTCTTCCTGGTTGAACTTGCGCTGAGCTTCATATGTTAGATTTCTGAATTCATTTTTATGCTTGTTAAAGAACCAAGCACTGACAAGAGAGAGAGAGAGAGAGAGCAGTTGTGGTCTACTCCTCAAAGGCTGAATAATACTGATGTCCTTGTGAGATCGGAGTCACATTAGGGACCAACAGAAATTGATGACCCAATGTTCATAAGAGATATCACTGATACATCAAAAGGACAAGCCTCAGAGATGTAAGAGGTTATGTGATTGGCAGAAACGTAAGGCCTGGGAAATTGAATCTGATTCACAAGGTGAAAAGTGCCCTCCCTAAACCAGCGGAGGCGTTTCTACACAGCCTGAGACCAGGAGACTGGGTCCTGATAAAAGACATCCGGCGGAACCACTGGAAACAGAGACGATTCGCTGGCCCCTTCCAGGTGTTACTAACCACGCCGGCCACTGCATTGATCCTCGAACCATATGACAACGTCACCTGTGTGCATACCTCATAGCTGGGACACGCAAACGCGGGGCAGCTCAGCAAGTCACCCCATCTTAAGTGCACGCCGAACGCTGCTTTAAAGTGACCAACGCCAGAATGAGATAGGATTGATTCTCCACTAGTAGCTTTTCCACATTAACAACACTGGTTGCAAAAAGCTCGTGATTTTGTTTTACAGTAGCAACTAGTTTTCTGTGTACCTTGTCCTTGCCCAAACTAATTTTACCCACAGCATATACAGCGATCACGCAGTTCTTAACGAGAAAACTAGTTGCTCAAACAAAACATGGGAGTGTACTTTGTTAGCTAATGTTAGCTAGTTGACATTAACGTTACACATTACACTCATTTAACACTCAACCGACTAACTCCACTTTTGTGTATATACAGCTCTCAACATGCTTGTAGTGATATTTTCCTCGTTTATTATTTTTCACCTCATTCTGAAAGAAAGAGGTGATATATGCTAACATGGCGGCCAGCTTGGTGTTGGGAACGTGTGTTGTGTGAGACCAGATATGTAGTTCATTGAGCGGTTTCACACAAAATAAAATGTTATTTGACAGTTTTACCACCATTATTTTTACATTTTTACTTGCAAAATTATCTTTTAAATTGACAAACATCATATGTGTAATTCATGGCACAATTCAAACGGAATCCTGAGGACTTTATGATTCATCAAGACTTTATGTTTCAAGTCTTCAGTACAGTGTATATTATTGTAAAACGGGACGTAGTGGGTATGATTAAGAGCGTGGCTACTTAGTGATTGACAAGTCACTCTGACTTTATTGTCCCCGAAGCGGCAAACTCCTGGGCATTATTGTTTTTTATTTAAGTTAAGCTGTATAGTTTCATCTTATAATAGGAAGTAACAGAGGAGCAACGTAGAGCAACACTGCTGTGCTGGTTAGCATTATCTCGCTCTGGATCTTCTAGCTCAGCAGCCAGGCCTGCCTCTTTGCCCTTTTTTGGATTATGCTGGAGCAGGCGGGAGTTAGCCTCTGACATCACAGCCCATTTGGTGATGTCAAGGACACTACATACTATGCTATACATGCTACTATCAGGCTAACCAAGCTAGCTAGCTATTCAGCGTGTTAGCTGCTAGCCTAGCGGGCCTCTTCCAATCACAATCTCTTATTTTTCAAAACCAGACACACTTATTTAGTACAGTCCTAAAAGGTGCTTTTTATCAAATGTTTGGAGAACCTGAGTGAACACCAACACAGCGATATGGTTTTGTTCTCATTATAAAGGTATTTCCGTCAATATGCTGTTATAACAGGTGTGTTGTGGAAATTGATGTAAGGTATTGTACAGAAGAAGTGAGGCAGCATATTTTTGGTATATTCATTTTAATGTCACCCATATATAGGAGGTGTATTGTATCATGTTATCCCTAATATATGTGTGGGTTTATACATTCCTGTGTGTTAATAGTTGAAGGAACAAAAAGTACATTTTTCCTCTTAAATATAGAGGTTTTTTTTATAGATTCCTGAAACAATGTTCCCTTTTTCTTAAAAGTAGATTAGCGCAATAGTCTTTTTCTTTAACTTTTACCCTTTTATCAAAAGGTTGTTTCTAGGCTATTTTTGAAGAAGGAAGATGCAGAATTACTTGTGAGTTCTGTTTTGAGTGAAAAGATTACCCCTTTGAGTGTTTTTCTTGGTTAAACCATTGATAGGCTTTGCAAATTGCGAGGGACATTTTCCCCAGATATAATGAGGCGCATCCTGCAGGCCTTCCCAACACGTGTGATTTCATAGAGGGAAAACATATGGACTATTGTGTGATAAGCTACATAATAAGAATGTGTTTTGCTTCAAACTGAAACTGTTTGGTTCTCTGCTAGCCCGCGCTGATTCACTGTGAGACAGCGTCTTTGGTATCTCCCAAATGAAATGACTGGAAAAGACGACTGAGTAAACTCCACCCCTTCCTGTTGGTGTTGGTATGAGGGAAGTTGTTCAGCCTGTTGTTCTCTCTCTCTTCGCACGCTGCCCAGACAGGAGGATCACAGCGCGTGAATCAGGGCAGGAGTACTCCTTACGTTACTTATATGATTCTTTATATTGTATAGTAATGTATTATATTGTATTGCATTATTACCTTGTTTAATTAAAACGGATTATTGTTTAACTGGTATCCTGGTGTCTTCTAATTTCCTTCCTGTTATGATTTTGGGTTGTAAAAACCCCATCCCCCAACAAGTGGTGACCCGGACGTTAGCGAGTGGGAGTTCAGAGGGAGTCACATCAGCAGCCAGCGGACGAAGCTGTCCAGGGTGGCACCTCAAAATACTTTCTGACAACTAAAAACAGAGCTCTATACAAAAATACAGGTAAGCACGGATACCCGTTACACTCAAAATCTGTGATTTGGATATATTCAAATTTTTTAGAGTTGTCAGGAATATTTCTCAGTGTCATAGTCTTCACGATAAAATAATGCAATGCATATTTTAGCATAGGTAGGTAACAAACAAACTAATAAGATTGATAAAGCAACGGTTAGGAACCTCGGGGATTTTTCAGAATCCTGCGACTGACTCGTTAGCTACACGTGAAGCGGCGAGTAATGTAAGACGAAGGTGTAAGGCCCCGTGGGTTTTTTCAGAAATCAATACGGCTATTCCGTCGGTGGAAGTCAATCAATCAATCAATCAATGTTTATTTATATAGCCCAATATCACAAATGTTACATTTGTCTCAGTGGTCTTTACAGTGTGTACAGAATATCAGTATGACAATATGACACCCTCTGTCCTCTGACCCTCACATCGTACAAAGAAAAACTTCCAAAGAAAACCCAGTTTAAAGGGAAAAATGGGAGAAACCTCAGGGAGAGCAACAGAGGAGGGATCCCTCTCCCAGGACGGACAGACGTGCAATAGATGCCGTGTGTAAATTGAAAAGATAATACATTTGCAACATAGGTAGTCCAAATGTTTGGAAATGCATGTGTGTATAATAGGAAGATGAATCCACGAGGATATCCATCCAGGACCTATGATCCAGGACCACAGCCACGACTCAAGATCCAGCGCTCGCGATCCAGGACACAGGACCGCAGGATCATCCATGACTCCGGATCCCAGCGTATATAGACACCAAAAAGAAAGACATTTGGGGAAGCTGGGTTAATCGGAACATGAGAGTACACGGGTACAGACAGAGAGAAGGAAGAAGTAAGATGTCCCCCGACAAACTAAGCCTATATCAGCAAAACTAGGGGCTGAATCTAATCAGCCCTAACTATAAGCTTTTTCAAAAAGGAAGGTCTTAAGCGCACTCTTAAAAACGGATAGGGTGTCTGCCGCCCGAACACAAACTGGAAGCTGATTCCACAAATGTGGAGCTTGATAAGAAAAGGCTCTGGCTCCCATTGTACTTTTAGAGATTCTAGGAACAACCAACAACCCTGCATTCTTGGAACGCAATGCCCTAGTAGGACAGTAGGGTATAATGAGTTATTTAAGGTAAGATGGCGCCTGCCCATTAAGGGCTTTGTAGGCGAGAAGAAGAATTTTAAATTCTATCCTGTGTTCTATAGGGAGCCAGTGTAAGGCAGCCAGAGCAGGAGTAATGTGGTCACTTTTCCTAACTCTGGTTAGTACACGAGCCGCAGCATTTTGAATCAGCTGAAGCGACTTGATTGACTTCTTGGTACTCCCTGACAATAAAGAGTTACAATAATCCAGCCTAGAAGTAACAAATGCATGGACTAGTTTCTCTGCATTGTTTTGAGGCAAGATATGCCTGATTTTTGCAATGTTACATAGATGGAAGTAGGCGGTCCTTGAAATTGATTTTATGTGGGCGTTAAAGGATAAATCCTGATCAAATATAACACCAAGATTCCTTACAGTCTCACTGGAGGCCAAATTAATGCCATCCATAGTTAGTATATCTTTAGATAATTTGTTTCGTAGATTCTTCGGGCCAAGTACAATAACTTCAGTTTTGGTCGTGTTTAACATCAGAAAGTTTAAGGTCATCCACGTTTTTAAGTCCTTAAGGCAGTCTTGAATTGTATTTAGATGATTAATTTCATCAGGCTTGATTGATAAATATAGTTGAGTATCATCCGCATAACAATGAAAGTTTACAGAATGATCCCTTATAATATTGCCTAACGGAAGCATATATAATGTGAACAAAATAGGTCCGAGCACTGAGCCCTGTGGCACTCCATGGCTAACTTTGGTTTGCGTGGAAGATTCATCGTTAACACGTACAAACTGAGAGCGTTCAGAAAGATAGGACCTAAACCAGCCTAAAGCAGTTCCCTGTATGCTAATTAAGTGCTCTAGTCTTTGCAATAGGATATCATGGTCGATAGTATCAAATGCAGCACTGAGATCGAGCAAAACAAGAATAGAGACAAGTGTCTGAGGCTATTAGAATATCATTTGTGACTTTAACCAGAGCTGTCTCTGTGCTATGATGTGTTCTAAAGCCAGACTGAAAATCTTCAAATAAATCATTGTTTTTTAAGTAATCACACAACTGTTTTGCGACCGCTTTCTCAAGAATGTTTGAGAGGAACGGAAGATTAGAAATAGGTCTATAGTTGGCTAAAACCTCTGGATCGAGGTTGTGCTTTTTAAGAAGCGGTTTTATCACTGCTACTTTGAATGATTGTGGAACATAGCCTGATAATAAAGACATATTCATAATATTTAATAAAGAAGTGCTAATTAATGGAAAAACTTCCTTCAACAGCTTAGTTGGAATTGGGTCTAACATGCACGTTGATGGTTTAGAAGAGAGAATCATTGAATGTAATTGTTCAAGGTTAATGGCTGAAAAGCATTCTAGTTTACTATCTAGTGTAATATTAGAACTTACGATTTCGGGAGCTGTTGATAACACTATACTGGTCGAAGGCAAGAGGTCATTAATTTTGTTTCTAAGAGTAACAATTTTATCGTTAAAAAAGCACATAAAATCATTACTACTGAGTGCTATGGGAATAGAAGGCTCAATGGAGCTGCGGCTCTTTGTCAGCCTGGCTACAGTGCTGAAAAGAAATCTTGCATTATTCTTATTCTCATCTATTAATGAAGAGTAGTATGCTGCTCTCGCTTTACGCAGTGCTTTCTTATATTCATTGAGAGTAATATGCCAAATGAAACGAGATTCTTCAAGTTTAGTGGAACGCCATATCCTTTCAAGTTGTCTAGACTTTTGCTTTATTTTGCGGGTTTCGGCATTATGCCATGGAGCTAATCTATGTTGTTTTATTTTCTTCTTTTTCAAAGGAGCAACAGAGTCTAATTTTATTCGCAGCGCATCTATAGCACTATCAACAACATGATCAATTTGGGGTGGTGTACATTTTGTATAAGTTTCCTCCCCTACATGCATACATGCTATCGAGTTAAGTATTGGTGGAATCTCTTCCTTAAATGTGGCTATAGCACTAACAGATAGGTTTCTGTTGCAAAAGCTTTTGACTAATGCTTTGTAGTCTAGTAACAGTACTTCAAAAGTTACTAAGACATGGTCGGATAAAGCAGGATTATGCGGTTCGACTAATAGTTGCTCAATTTCAATACCATAAGTCAGAACAAGGTTGAGAGTGTGATTATAACAGTGGGTTGGTTTATTTACACTCTGACAGAAACCAACAGAATCTAATATAGAGTTAAATGCAACAGTAAGGCTATTTTTATCATCGTCAACATGAATATTAAAGTCACCTACGATAATTACATTGTCTGTTTAAAGAACCAAAGTTGATAAAAACTCAGAGAATTCTGATAAGAATTCTGAATAAGGACCTGGTGCACGATACACTGTAACAAATAAGATTGGCTGCAAAGTTTTCCAGGTCGGATGCGTAAGACTAAAAACGAGGCTTTCAAAAGAGGTATAATTACATTTTGGTTTAGTATTGATAAGTAAACTTGAGTCAAAGATTGCTGCAACTCCACCTCCTCGGCCCGTGCCTCGAGCAATATGAGTGTTGAGTGTTAAATTGTCCTTGGGCAGACACACACACCGCTAATATTGGGTATTTTATTGGGTTCGGGATTCCTATGGGTGACTGCCTAGGAGAGAGCGCAGAGAAGCGTGTAAGACTGCGACTCTGCCTCCTGGTCTCAACTCCAGTTTGTCATGGATTACGTCCACAAAGCCCTGAAATATTTGCCGAAATGAGATCTGCACCTTTCAAAGTAGGGTGAATGCTGTCTCTCTTAATCAGACCAGGTTTTCCCCAGAAGGCTGTCCAATTATTTACGAAGCCCACATTGTTTGCTGGGCACCACCAAGACAACCAGCGCTGAAATGATGAGGTGCGGCTATACATGTCATCATTGATCAGATTGGGGAGGGGACCAGAGAAGATTACGGTGTCCGACATTGTTTTAGCATAACTACACACCGACTCCACATTAAGTTTGGTGCATTCTGATTGGCGTAAACGAACATCATTACCACCGACGTGAATAACAATCCTACCGTATTTATGTTTATTTTTAGCCAGCAGTTTAAGATGCGCCTCAACGTCGCCCGCTCTGGCCCCCGGAATGCATGTGACTGTGGAGGCTTCGGTCTCTAAGTTCACGTGTCTCATAATAGAGCTACCAATAACCAGAGTTGGCTTCTCAGCGGGTGTCTCGCTGAGTGGGGAATATCTGTTAGATACGTGAACGGGTTGGTGGGGACCTGGGGGTTTCGCGTTATGCCCCTTCTGAACAGTCACCCAGCCTCCCTGCTGCTCGGGAGTTGCCGGGGGACGGCTAAGAGGAGCTACCTTTTGCCGGTCCGCACATGCTAACATGGGCTTTACTTTAGCTGAGTTACTTTCTAAGATGCGGAGCCGGGCTTCTATGGCTATGATTCCCGCCTCCAACCTAACAACTATACTACATTTAACACATGTATCCTTACCAGTAAGGGAGGCCGGGAAGTAACCAAACATGAGGCAGGAAGAGCAGGAAATAGCACCAGAGGGTGGGGAAAGAGCCATGGCTAGCTATCAAGCTAAAGTAGCTACCGTTAGCAAACCCGAAAAGAGTGTAGGCAACTGTGGAGTTACAGTCGCTAAGAGAAGGAGAGTTGTGAGTGCTTAAGCTGTAGTAATGTGTGATTACAACGTCAGGCAGTTGCCGTGATCAAGAGTTTTAAAACGATCGATTAAGTTTAAGTTAATAAGCTATCAGCAACAGAACAGGCACACGGGATACCCGGAGATGACAACAAAAACCGGAAGTTACAACGTGCAACGTGCTCACCGCAATAGGTTCCTCTGCACTGCGGTCAAAGTCCAGTGGTTTCCCAAAAAAACATACCATCCAGGACGAAACTGAATAATGCTCTTCAGCCTCATAGGAAGCTGCAGTGTATTATATGTCATAAATCCAAGGGAGAGATACGCAAATTTCAAAAAGCCATTTTGAAAAGAACGGAATCTCGTTCTCTTGTTCTGTGGGGTTATTAATCTAGAAAGCTCGATAGACTGTACGGGGAATACTTTTCTGTGAATAATTACTAATAGATAAGGGAGAAAAGTCAGATAAAGAAATGCGAAGTCATTCTGGAAGGATACCGTGGGTTCGAGAAAGCCCGCACTTTTTCTTCACAGCTTTCCTCTAAAAAAGGAGTGAATACAATTGAAGATTAATAGATCAATGTGTCATAGATATTTAAATAAATAAGAAACATCGCATTGTGAATTTCGTGGTATTTGTCAATTTTACTTATATTTCAGAGGAATTAATTTGCATACAGTAACGTTGAGGGGAAGTAAGAATGGGTTTTGCTGAGTATATGAAGTACATGCAGGTTAAAGTTTGATTCAAATTGAACATAATAGTGGATTATTCCACCTAGATTGGACATGGAGAGATGAGAATGTGTTGGGCATTGGATGGCGAGCTCACTGTGAGAAATATATATGGATGAAACGATTATTAGAGTGAGTTTTTGTAATATCATTAGTAGACATTAATTGTGTTTGTAAGTGTATGAAGAAAGAGTAGAAAGTAAACGGGAGGTTGTTATAAGTTTGTCAGTCAGAAGGAATCTGTTAAATGGTTAAGCATGACAGAGGTGTTGCACAAACACACAGAGGTGATTGATGAGGGGAAACTTGGGCCGGCAGCTGCAGGGCACAGGGAGGAAAGAGAGACAAGAGAAGTAGATGTTTTGAAGAGTTCAGAGAGTACAACTGAGAGAGACAAGAGAGGTAGATGTTTTGAAGAGTTCAGAGAGAGTAAAACTTGTATAGAGTTAACTGCTATTGTGAATAATGTCATATTGTTTTGTGAGTAAACATGAAATAAAAATATATTTACTCGATATTAGAACAATATGCTTAAGTAGGTTGACAGAAAACTGCTATTAACCAGTTTCAGCAGCTACTGTCCTATCTGTGTTCTAAAGAGAACATACGTTGCATTTACAATTCATATTAAGGAAGTTCACCATTGATACCATTATAGACTGTTTTGAATTAATAGGGCGTGTCTGTCAAACACTCGTGCTCAGATGGAATAAAGTGTTGAGATGTTCTCAAGAGTGGGAGTATTCAAAACGCTTTTTAGTTTGTATTGAGACAATTAAGTGATAAGGACAGAAAACTGTTCCGTGATGATTTCTTTAGGTTTGAGCTTTAGTAATGGAGATTACATTTTGTGAGGAAACCTTTCCACCAATAATAAGTGTTCAAAGATATATATTCATTAACTGTGATCAGATTACTTGTTTTTCAATTATAGCGCTAAATACAGTTCGTTTAGTATTTTGTTACAGATCTAACCTGCTTGTAACACAACTTAGATAAACAATTTCAAAAAGAATAGAATAAGCAAGTGGTTAAGGGGGTTTTCCTGTTTGGCTCATTTGATTTAGAACTGAAGTAAGGATGATTAGTGTTTTATGAGAGATAAATCATCAGTTTGTATGGACTTTGATGTAGAGATAGGATCATGGTGGAGAAGGAAGACCTTTTTTGGTTTCAAATTAAAGAAGATTCTAAAGATGAAGTTTATTTTTTTCTGACTAGAATTTTAGAAGCAGGACTTCAACTAGACAAAAGAGATTGTACAATGTGGTTTTACTGCTTTTAATGAAGTAAAGAATCTGGGTAGACTACTGCCATTTGTTTGTTTTAACATTCACATGTTTCAGCATTCTTGACCGTATAGACACTCAGCCGTTTTATTTTGTAACCCTTTGGGGGAGAGATTTAAATTGAGTTTTTCTCCAGTTGCTGATTTATTGTGATTACAGCGGCACTGGAAAGTTGTGCGCCACCTTCGGGTTGTACTCTGAATCAGTGTGTTGGTGAAGAGTTGCTCACTACAGAAACAGAAGAACTGTGCAAAGAACGCATCTCTGAGGAGGGTTTGACATGTTGCGTGTACCTCGTTGCCAAGGCAACAGTGGTGTGAAGAGGAACTGCAGTTGTTGGGGATTCCTGCTGTGCAGAGGACAACGTGTGTCTGCTGATTGTACCACATTGATCCAGAGGTTCCTTCCCTCTCAGGACATCACAGTGCAAAACAAGAGTTTCATTGATCAAATTGACTACAGCTGCAGAGGACAATGCATCACTGACTGTTCACATTATGACAAGTTCTTGAGACAGGCTGGTCTCAGACTGTTCAGACTCTGAAGAAATGATGCGATGATTTGACAGCATAACTGTGCAAGAGTTTTCCAGAGGGTGGTGTAGAACAATAGGGTTAGTGTTTGAGAAGGGAGGCTGATTGTTTAAACGATGGTCTGGAATACTGAAAAGATTAAAGTTTAATATCCTTGTTTGGCAAACAAGACATCTGATCATTAGGTCACACATAATAATCTAGACATATAAACTAACTACGAGTAAAGGGATGAATGGATTTCATATCCTAGGGAGGGTTAGTTATGTTGCGAATACTTCGCAGGGTATTTGCTAATGTATTTTGAAGAACGAATAACAAGGACACAAGTCCAATTTTGTTTTGTTTTTAGATTAAATTGTCCGTTACCAAAACTGTTCACCTTATGTCTAGATTTGGACTTTGATGGTAAGGGAGTATTTAGGCTTATTTTTATATATCTGACATTTTAAAATATGTTGGCTATTCACTAGATAGACATTGGTTAAGAACTTTTCTGAAGATTGAATATTTGTTCCATTTCTAAATATTCCTATTTAAAAAGTAATTTTAGAATAAAGAAGACTGATGCTGAAATGGGAAATAATGTGGGGCCTTCAATCACCCATTGTAATGGTGCATATTATTGACGACCAATAGGGAGGAGGGGTCACTCGACCCACCCTGCAGTGGGTTTTAAAATCTTACTTGCAGCTTCGCAGGAAGCGCACGGCACCAAATTATGAGTTTAGAGGACTAGCAGCACCACCTCCTAATGGACATTCATTTAGTTAGTAATTAACTGACATTTAGAGATGTTAAAAAGTAAAAACATACCTACCATGAGGGTTAATTCCTAAGTTCAGCTACAAACCATTGATGAAATTACTTCTGTTTTTAGGTCCTTGATAAAGGAAGAAGTGATTGTTACATGTTCGGACACCCAGGGTTCCACGCACGGTTAAAGACGTTAACATTGTTTTTTAGGTATACCAGAATTGAAGATACATGGGTATAGTGACCGATGAAGAGCTACACAGGTCGTAGTAGAGGTTTGACTCAAGATAATAATTGTGTGCACAAGTTTCTGAAATAGATCTATTGGACATTTTGATGTGGATTATATGTGGATGAACTGCAGTGGTGTACAATGGGGAAGTGACATTTTTTGGCTAGACACTTTTCAGGGAATGTGGGAAACAGCTGTTCCAATGAGGGGTTGGAGATATCTTGAACATTATAGTTATAATTGTGAATTAATAAATGATGGCGCTCCATATATACAGATTTGTATAGACAACGGATACTGGCCTATGCTAAAACATCAAAGTCTCCGCAGAGCACGACACATGGCCAACAAGACTGAGACCAACTGACCTTTGACCCTGACCAACAGGGTAACTTGAGAAGGCACTGTCAATGACTGACTCTGAGGTGTACCTGACCAAACGTGACTTTACAACCTGACAGTGTGAGTGTGAGTGAGTGTATGTCTGCATCTGATCAGTGCAACTGCATGATTTAAAACGATGACTAATCAAGCATGTTTTTGGACTAACACATTATTTTTGGGGCTCTGTGGGAAATGAGAGGTTTCCTAACATTCCACAAAAGGGGAAACCGCATATGTGACCCGTTTCTAATCTACTTGATATTTCACTCCCACAGGAGGTGGCAGTTTGCAGAATGTGAAACTCAAACTAAGACATTTGAAGATTCTGTTTCTTTTAGGACTGAATGATGGAGAGAAACACTTCATTTCACTGAAGTGTTTACTGTGGAAATGATGGATGTACATTTGGGGAAAATGTTTGGTATTTTCTTATAATCCATTATTACCTGAAGGTTTTCTTCCCATACAGGATTTTGGTTTCAAATGAATTAATGTGTAAAAAAGGGGAATGTAAACTTCACAATGTACATTTTTCATTTAGGGACTGAAAGGAACCTGCTGCCCCAACTCGATTGTTCAATCTGACCATTGATTTACAGTTTTAGAATTGACCTGCTCCATATCTGGGGATAAGATACTGTTTGATGAATGTTGACATGTCTCTAATATTGATTGAGTTATTGCAGGTAACACAGATAAAGAATCAGTGGCCAAGGGGCTACTGTGAGAGATGTAAGTCCAGAATGGAATACTGAAGAAGTTGACCTGTGAGTAATGTTTCAACTAATGTTTCAACAGGTATTAAAGTAACTGAGGTTTGAAATGTAGAAAGAACAAATTTACAGTTAAGTTAAAACATAGTAATGTAATGAGACACAATTTAATTTAGACAGCATCATGTAACTAGCCTGGCAAAGAAGTAAAAGCCATAGACTTTATTGTTTAGGTCATTATGGGGATATACATTTCATCTACATTTATAATAGAAAGACATTTGATGACAGTTTGTTGGAATTCTGTATTCATTTTTCCAGCGGGATCATATCTAAGCACTGACGGGTAGAAGCAGTATCACCAGGAAGCCATTCACTTTGTTAGTATCGTGATTTTGGTTGTTTTTTAATCCATAACATAAGTGTGTTTCTTTACCAGAATCATTAGCAGTTCAAATCATATTTAGATTTTTAATGGGATCTCAAGGATTTCATTTAAAAATAAACACAGATGCTTGTCAGAAATTCAGAGCTATTGAAATATGTTATTTAGTTTACCTAAAGATGTTGGGGTTCTTATTTAGTTGGCACAGTCCAAGTATTAAGATTCTGAAGCTGCACAATTAATTTAGAAAACCTGTTCACAGACGTCTGTTGTTTTAAGACACCCCACCAACAGGCTCCAAGTGGCCTACGCAGTGGTGGGTCAAACAGCCGAGGGCCCCGGAGCATAGGCTTGAGGGATTTGTATCAGATTTCTCCACACAGGTTGCTGACGCCAAAAGGGGGACCCGAGACGCAGGAGGCTGACGGTCATCAGTACAAAGTGGCTCAACCCCAGGTTTTCCGGCCCCTACCAAGTGACCCAGAGGACATCCCATGCCGTCCGCCTAGAAGGAAAGGGGGACAACTGGTACCACTGGAGCCAGTGTGCGGTCGGGAAAACACCTGCAAGGACCCTAGACGACATCAGGACAGACCTGGCTCTCGTCAAGGCAGTCGTCCCAGGAGGCATCATCATCGGACCGGGGAAGGAGGATCGGGAGGACATCCATCCAGCAGTCGTCCCGGGAGGCATCATCATCGGACCAGAGAAGAAAGATCGGGAAGACTTCTATTCAGCATCGACTCGGAAGCCGCCATCAGCAAGCCGGAGGAGAAGGAAGACATCTCTCTAGCAGGCAGCCCAGACGCCGCCGTCAGCGGATCGGGGGGACAAAGACACGGCAAGCCAGGACGGCACAGGGGACTCCACTCTCCTCTGAAACAGATGGATATAGCCGGTGTGGAGTTTGTTCTTGTATCCCATTTTTTGAGGAACTTTTGTTTCAATATCCCTTTTTTGGGGACCTTTTTATTAACCCATTGTTTGAGGGACCTTTTATTAACTCATATTTAAAGGATTTTTTACGTTTTGATGACCTCATGTAGGGCTGACACAGAGACCAGAACATTTCAGAGAATGAAAAAGGTCTGAAGGAGCCCTGAATTTCCTGATAACCGGTTGGTCGCTACTACTATTGGGAATAGTAGTCTATTTGTCCGCCCTACTGTATCTACATTGTAACCCTTAAAAAAGTCAAGGTTGAATGACCCCTTGGTCCACAGCATTCTTGATAACTTGGGTTTTTATACCATACGTTGGCATTGACGTTTTTTATGGACCCTTGAAGAGTGGTTTACTAACATGTTTGGTCAATGGAAGGGTTTAAGGCCCTGTCACACTGTCCCGAAATTGACACCCGATGGACACACGATAAAGGAAATGTTCAAATTCGGCTCTGATCGTAGCAACATCGGGCCATTTGTGAGGGCATCTTAAGCCATCGTATGACCGCCGGTGGAGTTTCTCAGGCTCCGGCAGCAACTTCATGAGCGGCAACTTCGTAAGGCACTCGTGAGGGCATCTTGTCAAATCGTGTCATCTTCGTGTTATCATCGGTGCATTCACCCTCACTCTGATCGGGGTGAATGCCCGATGGCACCGATGATAACAAGATGCCCTCACGATGGCCTCACGATGGCCTTACGAAGGGCAACATTGACACACGAATTCAACACGAAAATGAACCTTCGCAAGGTCCTTCGGCAATTCTTTGGCATGCCAAAGATTTTGCCACCGCTCACGAAGTTGCTGCCGGAGCCTGAGAAACTCCACCGGCGATCATACGAAGGCTTAAGATGCCCTCACGAATGGCCCGATGTTGCTACGATCACAGCCGAATTTGAACATTTCCTTTATCGTGTGTCCATCGGGTTGTTTTATTGCACAACAAAATCATGTAAACATATTATGTAAATAACCCAATTTGTGTTACTGTGAAACTAAAAAGGATATAATATATTATTTTGAATGAGAGTTGACAGGAAGTTGTTGTTGCTATGGAAACAACATTACGGAGAAAACGTAATATTTTCTACATATAAAGACGGAGAAAGTAAAGAACAAAGTCTGAAAATATCAGTACAGTATCATTGTGTAGTGACAGTGTTTTGACAGAGCCTGAGAAACTCCACCGGCGGTCATACGATGGCTTAAGATGCCCACACGAATGGCCCGATTCCTGTGTGTTAATAGTTGAAGGAACAAAAAGTACATTTTTCCTCTTAAATATAGAGAGGTTTTTTTTATAGATTCCTGAAACAATGTTCCCTTTTTCTGAAAGTAGATTGGCGCAATAGTCTTTTTCATTCACTTTTACCCTTTTATCAAAAGGGTGTTTTTAGGCTATTTTTGAAGAAGGAAGATGCAGAATTACTTGTGAGTTCTGTTTTGAGTGAAAAGATTACCCCTTTGAGTGTTTTTCTTGGTTAAACCATTGATAGGCTTTGCAAATTGCGACTGACATTTTCCCCAGATATAATGGTTAAATTCTTCTTAAATTAATGATGCGCATCCTGCAGGCCTTCCCAACACGTGTGGCTTTCATAGAGGGAAAACATATGGACTATTGTGTGATAATCTACATAATAAGAATGTGTTTTGCTTCAAACTTAAACTGTTTGGTTCTCTGCTGGCCCGCACTGATTCACTGTGAGACAGCGTCTTTGGTATCTTCCAAATGAAATGACCGGAAAAGACGACTGAGTAAACTCCACCCCTTCCTGTTGGTGTTGGTATGAAGGAAGTTGTTCAGCCTGTTGTTCTCTCTCTCTTCGCGCGCTGCCCAGACAGGATTATCACAGCGCGTGAATCAGGGCAGGAGTACTCCTTACGTTACTTATATGATTCTTTATATTGTATAGTAATGTATTATATTGTATTGCATTATTACCTTGTTTAATTAAAACGGATTATTGTTTGACTGGTATCCTGGTGTCTTCTAATTTCCTCCCTGTTATGATTTCAAGCAGGACTCGCCAAAACGACACGCGGAGAGGAGTTGGGCTGCTGTTCGGAGTGGGCATGATGGTGCTGATCGCCGAGTACGAGTGAGACGGAGAGAGAAGAGGGTCAAAAGTGGTTGAAAAAGAATAATGCTGATTTTAAGTCCAATTGGATTATGATTTGTCAGAGGTTTTTTTTTATTGCTTCTGTTTTTGGACGAGCACCACCTACTGATGGGGAATGGATGATTTTTGTTATGTTTTTTTAGCCATCCCCCAACAGTGTACACTTCATTTTTATAAAAAGAAGAGACTAAAATACAATTATTTATATAATTATCAATGATTGAAAACGATTTTTTATCCATCGTATTTCTTAGATTTATTAAAAAGAATTGGCACTGTATGTGAACTGTTGTGAACCAGGAAGTTGATCTGTGAATCATGATTGATGGTTTTTTTTACGACCATTGAATTTCTCTTCCAAATAAGTTTTACAATGCTTTGTTTGTTTGTAAAATCATCAGACTGCAGATTTCTCCACTGCACACTTTTGATCACACAAACTCAGCAGTAAAAGGCTAAATTCGCCGCTGAGCCTACTCATAAACAGCATGATGTGCTGTGTTGTTGCTATAGTCCCTTATTTCATAGCAAGCTCACACACCGTATCAAAGTAGAAACATCTGTCGCTCATGGGAGAATCCGGAGAATGCACTCCTCTTATCAGGATATGTTTTTAATCTGATCCTCTCACTCTGAAGCTCCAGCTGAATTCTTCCTGTAAAAATGCAGAAGGCTAAACTGGAGTTCAGGGGCCTTGAGGAGTCAAAGACACTGAGTGTTTGCACTTGGAGAAGAGTTATGAGAGATTTTGAAATCATCAGTTTTTGTTATTTCATGTTCAGGCCAAATGTGTGTTTGGCCCATCAACTTATTCAAGAGCGGAGCAAAAACAAAACTGCCTATCGTCGGCAGTTCTGTTTTTTTTGTTTTTTTTATGGGAACCTACAGTAAATAAAAACTTAAAACACATGCAAGTTATTTAGCCGAACTAACAGATCATATATTTGTAATGCATTTGGAGAAAGAGAATATTACTTTATTGTTGGGAAAATCCTGAATGTCCTCTTCCAACGAGTCACATGCTAACAAATCAAATCAAGTTTTATTTATATAGCACATTTATAAAGGATTTTTGGTCGAGTCAAAGTGCTGTACATACAGGTATCCCAACTGTAGCTGTGAACAGGACAGGATGTGTGATGACCCAGAAGAGCATCAGGACTGTTTGAGGCAGATGATAGCTATGTGATAAACATGATGATTCAGCCTCTATGGAGAGAGACATCAAGCATGCTCATTTCTGACGTGGAGCTGATCTGAAGTACACATTGAATACTGCTTTCTATTCCTCCATCTTGAGACTGTGTGACTCCCTCTCTTGGATATCAGCATGTGAAGGACACTGCTCAGGAACTAGCTGATGCTCTGTATGTGATGACTCCTTCCCTTCTGGAGAGGATCCCAGATACACGGATCCTGAGATCGAAGCTGAAGTCAGTGACGAGTGAGATTTTTCAAAAGTGAGGAAATTCATAAACACAATGCAGTTAGGAGTAATGCACATGATATGGGTGCATTATGAATATTATTATGATCATTTAAGTTTGATTGGACAGCATGACTTGAGAAATGTACATTTGAAAAATATTAGTATTTTCGTTGCATAATTTAGCAAGATTAGCATGATACCATTTATTTGTGAATTACATCGCAAGCTCTTATTGTCCACAATAACCGCAATATGATTTCACCAAAGTGCAGCTCTACTGTACGGTAACTGAGCAGTCTGTAATGATGTTTTATCTCAAACATTCGTTCCAAGCTAGCTAGCTAACAGCGACGATCAGCACTACCAAGGAGCACACGGCAGCCGTGTGCGATTTGAGACAATACACGGTCGGAGTTTATAGGGAAGTATCCCAATTGAGACAGAAGGGAATGTTCTGAATATATGTACATGGGTATATTTTCTGTTTCAAAGCTAAGCCTACAACATGACAATAGAATAAAGTTAATTTTTTTTTAAAAAGACTCCCATGCATTGTCTATGGCGCAGCACCAGACTCTGTGCTTACATCTGGTTTGTTCTGTTCTGTGTACACTAAAGGCCTACTTCTCTGAGATATTGTTCAGAAATGTGTCTAAATCTGTGTAAGTGAGCACTTCTCCTCTGCCGAGATAATCCATCCCACCTCACAGGTGTGTGGCATATCAAGATGCTGATCAGACAGCATGATTGTTACACAGGTGTGCCTTAGGCTGCTCACAGTAAAAGGCCACGCTAAAATGTTCAGTTGTATCACACAGCACAATGCCAATGATGTCACAGGTTTAGAGGGAACCCAGGACCTACACATCCAGCATCTTCACCTGCAAGATCGTCTGAGACCAGCCACCCGTCAGCTGATGCAACAGCGCTACTAAGTTAAAACTGCTAATAGGCTGTATGGCTACCAACTTTACCTAAAACTGTATAGAAATATGAAAATTGTTTTTAGTTCTCAACACAAAGAAACGTGTGCAATTATCAAGGGCTGTTTAAGGTTAAAAACCGTAATATTACGGCCACTAACAACTTTAGATTGGATGTCTTGCTTTCGGCTTTCAGTTAGTTGAGTTGATAATAACTTTGGCACTGTTGTGCCTTCTCAGAGTTTCTGTATTCAGTTCATACAGATGTAGCACTCCAGATCAGACTCAAATGGGTGTGTCCCAGTCAAAAGCCCAGCGGATGCCAGTGGCTGGGGGTGTTGCCAAATTGCTAGAGGGCGTTGCCCAATTTCCCCATTTGTTCATTTACAGGATTTAACCATGAGATGGCGCTTCATTCACAAAATACACAAGGGGTGTTGTAGAAACATCAATATTTTAGATCAAATAAAGTATATAGTTTGCTTTATGCAGTATATTTCCTGTAATATTGTACGGTAGATTGAAGTAAATCAACTTATATATTAAGATAAGATAAGATGGACCTTTATTAATCCCGTGGGGAAATTCAGTAGTTCAAACAGCAACAGGGTGAGAGTGAAAAACAGGACAGCACAGATTCACACAGATTAATAAAATCAAAAATCAGATGAGCGATAAAAAAAAATAATAATAATGAGAAACTATGAAATAAGAAATGAATAAAACTCAAATGTAATTATCATATCATATATTATAATGTATTGTATTATTAAGTAATATCATACATTAACCCCATTATAGCAGATGCCACATTGAATGGATGAACACATGTATGCATCAATAATTACAACAGAGTATTTCTAAATACAAGTTGTAAAAATACTTATATGTATTTAATATTAACTCTTTGGAGTCGACCGTCACGCCGGCGTGATCAGATCACATGACCTGTTCAAGCCGGTGCCGCATAAAAACAACAGTCCAGACAACATTGTCGTGTGTTTCTGTCGAAAGTACCGGCTTGAAACTACTGTATATCCCAGTCTTTGATTCATGCAAAAAGACCCAGTAAACACGGAGATACGGTGATATAAAGTTAATACATTTCAAAAGTATGAAATATGGAAGCACATATTTAAATGTCTTCGCCATATTTGATCATTTTACGAAACGGAAAATACTGGAAACTGTAGATCCTGCTCAACAGGATGTATATGTGTATTTCTGTCGAAAGTACTGGCTCGAAACTATATGCCAGTCTTTGTTTCATGCACAAATACCCAATAAACACGGACATACGATGATATAAAGTTAATACAGATATATTTCAGAAGTATGAATAATGGAAGCACATATTTTAATATTTTCGCCGTATTTTATCATTTTACGAAACGGAAAATACTGGAAACTGTAGATTCTGCTCAACAGGATGTATTTACCAGGAAGGGGTGAGGTAATCGGGTAAACGGAGTGATACGAAACGAGACGAAAAGAGACGAAGAGGGACGGCGGGAACCGAAGAGAGACGGCGGGAAATGGAGAGAGACGAAGATATACGAAGACAGGCTGCGGGAGACGAAAAGAGGCTGCGGGAGACTGCGATTGAAGTAAAGTGACAAACAAACATTGAAAATGTAGATATAGTTAGATATATTTAGAGTTTTGAAGACTCAACTATGATGAAGAGAACTCTGAACGTGAGTCAAGCTTTAAGCTTGTTTTTTGACATGGAGAAGGAGGAATCTGTGATGTTGCCCTCTGTGTCGTAGTTGACAGAAACCGCTTTGAAGCGTGGCACAGATAAAGACAGAGAAAACAGATTTTTGTACATAATGTGTATATATATATTTGTATTATATTTATAATAACACTTTTGCCTTATCAGAATGAAATCCCATGCTACCTCAATCAAACGTTCACATTATCATAGTCACATCCCATGTATATATTTCCAGCTTTTAAATGGTTTCGTTGTGTATGTTTGTGTTGTGAAAAATAAAATCATTTTCAAAATCTGTTTTTACGTTTTTGTTGTGATTTTGGGTCCAAAATGTTCATATAGTAGAAGATCACCTACATCCAAACGAAATAAATATAATTAATTATGATGAATACGTTAAGTCTTGTTCATTGTTTTTCACTTTTATTAAATGTTTGATATTTCCGGTGGAAATGGTGGACGATCGGACATTCAAAATGCAGCATATTTTCACTCTTACACACATATATTCTCATTTTGCTCTCATGCGAAATCTACTAAATCAAAGTATGTCATGTATATTTAGTTTTTCTCCCTCTCTCTCTGTGTGCGGGGAATCACAGGAGGGGGGGGAGAGCTGTGGAATGTGACTCCACACATTCCGATGGCCAATTAGTTTTAAACAAAGGGTCCCCAACAGACATAGGACACATGGGGGGGTTGGGGCTGGAGAACGGTATCAATCAATCAATGTTTATTTATATAGCCCAATATCACAAATGTTACATTTGTCTCAGTGGTCTTCACAGTGTGTACAGAATATCAGTATGACAATACGACACCCTCTGTCCTTAGACCCTCACATCGTACAAGGAAAAACTTCCAAAGAAAACCCAGTTTAAAGGGAAAAATGGGAGAAACCTCAGGGAGAGCAACAGAGGAGGGATCCCTCTCCCAGGACGGACAGACGTGCAATAGATGCCGTGTGTAAATTGAAAAGATAATACATTTGCAACATAGGTAGTCCAAATGTTTGGAAATGCATGTGTGTATAATAGGAAGATGAATCCACGAGGATATCCATCCAGGACCTATGATCCAGGACCACAGCCACGACTCAAGATCCAGCGCTCGCGATCCAGGACACAGGACCGCAGGATCATCCATGACTCCGGATCCCAGCATATATAGACCCCAAAAAGAAAGACATTTGGGGAAGCTGGGTTAATGGGAACATGAGAGTACACAGGTATAGACAGAGAGGAGGAAGAAGTAAGATGTCCCCCGACAAACTAAGCCTATATCAGCAAAACTAGGGGAATCTAATCAGCCCTAACTATAAGCTTTATCAAAAAGGAAGGTCTTAAGCGCACTCTTAAAAACGGATAGGGTGTCTGCCGCCCGAACACAAACTGGAAGCTGATTCCACAAATGTGGAGCTTGATAGTATAGTGGTATGAACCCACCAGGGCTGTTTCCTCAGAACGAGAGGAAAGTTTTTACCAGGACAGCTTTTTTAAGGGACAGCATCGCCCTGAGATCTATGCTGCTAATATGTTCATGGCCATAACGCCATTTGTAACATATAGGAGAATGGTGAAAATAACCAACTGGACTGGGACCAATGGGAAAATGCCTCTTCACCTCAATGTGAAGCAAAAGATTGAGTCCTATGTTTCCAATCGGTTCCCAAATCTGAACATTGACCAGTGGCATAAGATCAGGAGCCGGGTAAACGAGAGACTGAGGAGCCCCAGAAAAACAGATCCCGAAATCGCTCGTCCTGGTTTCCGCAGCAGATAGGCCTACAGCATGTGTCTGTTACTGTATGTCAGTTATTTTAAATAAAATGGTGAAAACTGAACTTGAAAATTGTTTCCTCTTTTTATTTTCTTTATTATTTTCGGGATGGGGAGACGTGTGTGATTAAAAATTCATTCGCAGAAATGTAAAGTGATCTAACTACGGGAAGAGCCGTGTAAATGGGTGGCCATATGCATTTGAAAAGCAATATAAATCACACAGTTATTATGCAATAGGCTATAAAAGCACCACCGATTACCTTTCTCTAATTCAAACTCTTGACGGGAAAAAAGGAAGGTGTAAATGGTTGGGCTATAGGCTACTGTACTGTATACATACAAAGGCCATTCAATAGACGTTCAATATATAGTATTCGTTTATTAGAGTCGGCTTGACTCGGTTTGCATTCATAAAGAATGCACAAATATGTTTATTCGTTAATGTCAGAGTATTCGTTTATTAGTCCCCGAGGGGAAATGGGTAGCAGCACATCACAGAGGCATTTAAAAAGTGAAGAACATTCAAGTTAAACAATACTAAGTAAACAATTAACACAATAAATTATGTGGATTAAATCACATTTATTTCGTTAAAAATAAACTAAATGACTCGGTTTGCATTTATAAAGAATGCACAAACGTGTTTAATCGTTCATGTCAGATATGTACTAAGTAAATAGCCTACATTCATTTCATGATGGATTAAAGCACATTTATTTCGTTAAAAATAAACAAAATGATTAAATGTAGGGTGAATTGCCCTAATGTGGAACATTTTTGCATTTAAGACTTCGGGAATATATTGCGACATGAAGCCGATACAATAAATCATAATCCAGTAACATTCTGAAATCCCCAGGGTGTGTCCTAATCAAACCAAAAGAGAACATGCAGATATTAAACTCATACAAGAAATGGTAGACATATTAGTACTCTTAGTGCCAAGTTGTCTCAGACAATCTGTTTTCCTAATGTGGGACAGTTCTGTGCAAAATGTGGGACACTGAAAAGTCTATATTAAAAAGCCTCAGTCACCTTCATTCATGTAATAAAAAAATCTCAGGCCAGTAACACTCAAAGCTACAGTAAATGTGCAATACCATGCTATGTTACTCTTTATAATGTTATTGTTGTTACAACAGAAGATGTTTTTATTCAAATTGAAGTTAAATGCATCAATCTGGTGCACTGAGGGCAAAATTAGTAGATTTGTGGATACAGCTCTCAACACTCATATGAAACAGAACTGTTCTTACAATGTGTGTTGGAAGGTATTAAATTACTATGCATATGTTATTGTGTAAACACACAGCTGATCACCTGAGAGCTGCCGTTTCATTCAGAGCGTTTAAAAAAAACGACGGTCTGATTTCAACAACTCAATGTGTGATTATTATAGCAGTAATATTAGACACTAATAACACAGTAAACTATTAGCACTGTACATGTTATTGTTTGCCCGTGGGATTAGGATGATCGGTAGAGAGCTGCTGCATTTTCCTCCGTCGGATGTGATATAAAAATAAAGCGATTATTGTTGTTGTTGTAAACTCACGTGGATTAAATTGAGTGCATTCATTTCAACTCGCGAACATATGATATATTAAATGATCGCGAGGATCACGATCGAACATCGTTTGTTTGAATCTGGATGCATTTCCTGATCTAAAAACATAGCGATGGTTTTGTACTTACGCCAACGTGAATTAAACATTATTTTGTTAAATAAAAACATGGTGATGTTTAGTAAATGATTACATGTCTCTTACTTAAGCACAGAATATGATCCTATCCGTGACATATATGGATCTTAACAAATATCCGCTATATCAGATACCTGTAGATCAGCTGTTTATTTCACATGAGTTCCAGTGTGGCAGCTTTTCACGGCTCCCCCTGGTGGATCCATGATCCATTGCTGCTGGTTTCATTATAATTAAATGTATTTATCAAGGGGGCGTTTCAAGTCCTGCGGGGGGGTTTTCCTTTTCAGCAGGGGCCCACCCCGTGCAGATCACGGACCCGCCCGCCCGCGGGTAGGCGTCTGAAACGAAGCGCTACATCTGTAGTTATGTTATTGCACACCAAATTAAATCTACCCAAAGCAAAAGATGATAATAACTCCGCCACTCAGTCACTGTTTTAATTTCATAGTAGCGTTACTTCTGGCAAAATACAGCCCAGCAAAAATGACCACATTTGGTTGGCAGGAAAGCACCAGCGTTGAAAACATATTGCAAAACAAGGTAAAATAATTGATTTGTTGATTTGGATTTTGTAACAATTTAGAACCTAACCGTCCATCCTTTTATCGTGAAAGGAAAAACGACATCTGTCAGATTACTATCAGCATGAACCTCACAAGAGGATGTCCAATTAGGTGTGTGAATCATTGTTTTAAGTAATACCACTATTTTATCAAAAATACTTTATTTGCCATCATAAAGCATATGTGCATTTACACAAGGGATAAATATGTATGTTAGTATTTTTTATTTTATAGAAAAACAGGTTAATGCATGTATTTATTTTCTTCTATTCATGTGATTGGTAAATATGTTTACGACCATCTCCAGAACAAACTTCAAGGTCCATTTGGACTAGTATTAATCTTGAAGTTTTGGAGATAATAGTAATAGTCCAATGCTTAGGATAGAATACATTTGTATCTAGTTCATCAAAAGATTTTAAATGTCAACTGAAATATATACACATTAATAATCTCTTAGGTTTTGTTCCATGAGAACCATGGGGACCATGTTGACTCTGCTGTCCCCACAAAGTTATAGCATTTTGAGGAGAAATTAAAACAAACAACCCAGGAGTTTTGCCCCTTCTCTTCTCCCAGATATCTTTGCTAATTCGTGTTTACACAGTCCAGGGAGATTTTGCAGACTGAATGCTTAGCATTCTGCCTGACCATGAACGGGCAATAGCTGACCACCACTGCCAAAAGAGACAATGGGAGAGGGAAGAGATGAGTCTGCTGGTGCTTTCTGCTGTGACTCAGGAGCTTCAAAGTGCATTTACAGCTCTGCTGCTCAATGTGAAAGTCTTTACAGGCCCCTCACTTTTATGGCTCTTGTGGAAAGATGCAGAGCCGGCGGTGTGAGTCACCGATTGGATGAATGCACCTGTGCTGCTACAGCAGTAAAATATCCTCACTGCTTTTCCCACCGCTTGTTCTTTTGGCCACATACAGCATCAAGCCGCCAGGGACAGAAGAGCTCCCGCGCTCACAGTCAAACCGCGCCAAGTTCATCCGCTTGGAAAGAAGTTGACCAAACGACAGCTATGATCTTTCACCAGGGGTACACATCAGCTTAAGGCCCCATTAAAGTATTTTTCCTTGGGTTTCCGAACATCAAAACACAGTTTGAACCCCTAGTAATTATTTCACTCATCTTCAAAAAAGTGCATGAAGTTGAAACCAATGTAGTACCTCAAAAATGCTCAGAAAAACCACAAATGTTTTCATGTCTTTGAACTGTTCGTGGCAAAGAAACTCAGCCCTTCTCCAACAATGATTACTCTGGTCATGGTCTGGTCATGGTCGTTTATGAATCATCTTCCTGTGGAAATGCCAACACAACCACTTTTTGGTAAGCCAACATGTGGTTGAACCAGAGGAGCCTGTTCACTTAGTGTGGAAACAAAGAGAACCCCTCTTCTGGCCGCGGATAATATGCTGTCACACAGAGGATAAGAAGATGTTGCATATGATGACATTAGGGCAGCGTTTCTCAAAGTGTGGGGCAGAGATGTGATAGGTGTTTCATTCTCAATTTGTATTACAAGAATGGACGGTTGAAGCACTTTTAGCTGCTTACACTTTATTAAACTTTTACATAGAACGTAGCATAACATTTACACCCTGGCTTCATCCGCATGCCTGCTCCGGTGTGTGTTCCCCTCAACAGGGTCCGTGTGGAAACATATAACAACTATTGTAATATCCTTTTTCTTTTTAAGTGTAGGTACAAAATCACTTATTTATATATTTTTTCTGAAATACAAATTTCACTCAACATTTTTTCTTTAAAATCCCCCCCAAAGTCCTTGAGTCACATCACATCAGTGACCCCATATCAGTGTTCATAGTCCTGCAAGTACTGTGGCCTAGCAACTGGTCGGCCAGCTCTGGTAGTCACAGTCTGTTGTGTGTCACACAGGACTCTGTCAGAGGTTGTAACAGTTTCTGGAGTCGTGTGAGTGTCAACAGTCACCGTACGGGCTGTCACACTCGGTACTGTGCCCTGGACCCGTCTCAGGTGACGTTGATTCCTCCTTAGAACACCTCCATTCTCCAGCTGCACCGTGTAGGACCTATGGTCAACAGGTTCCACCACAGTAGCCGTCCTCCAGATCGTGTCTGGTTAGTAAGGCTGAACTCTAACCCGGTCTCCCTATTTGAGCATGTCCTTATCTGTCCTGTTGTAGTATGTGCCTTGCTTCTCCTGCCTGTCAATCCGCTCTTGTGTTGTCTGTTTCACCTCGGGTTGTAGGAGACTGTCCCGAGCAGGTAGTAGAGTTCTGGTCCTCCTGCTAAGCAGTCCCTGAGCCGGGCTTGTAGTCAGTCCTTGAGTAGGTGTGTTGCGGTGATCCAACATAGCCAGGTACGGGTCCTGTCCCGCCGCCTTAGCTTTCAGCATCAGTCATTTTGCAGTTTTCACAGCAGACTCGGCCTTCCCGTTGCTCTGTGGTTATCCAGGAGACGACGTTTTGTGCTCGAACTTCCACAGCCGACTGAAACACTGGAACGCTTGGGACGAATTCTGGGGCCCATTGTCCGAAAAAAGAATAAGCGGAATCCCGTGATGGGAAAAGTGAGCTTTCAGCTTCCTAATTACAGTACTTGACTTTGTATCATGTAGGTAGTCAACTTCCCAAAAGTTGGAATAGTAGTCCACTGTAATGAGGTAGTTCTTATCGTTAAAGGTAAACACATCTGTACCAACCTTGGCCCATGGTCTGCCTGGTACCTCATGTGGATGTAGTGTCTCTTTTTGTTGTTTCGTGTCAACTGATCTGCAAATGTCACATTTCACTATGAACGTTTTTATCTGTTTCCGGCCAGTAGACACATTCTCTCGCACGCCTGAGGCATGCCTCCACACCCAGGGGAGAGGAGTGGATCCGGCGGGTGATGTCCCTTTGTAGTGAATATGGGATGACAGCTCTCTACCCTCTGAAGATGATGTCATCCTGTATACTCAGTTCCTCCTGGAATGAGTAGTAGTGCATGATATCTATCGGTGTGTATTTCTTATGTTTAGGCCATCCCTTCTGAACGGTGTTGCTAAGTGTCTGCAGCGTTGTGTCTCCTTGTGTCGCAGAGCGGATTGTGCTCAGTCTCTCTTCAGAGATAGGCAAGTAGGCCACCATATTGACCGTCTCAATCTCAACTTCCACTGTTCCTGCAGATGAGCTCTCTGGTAAGTATGCTCTACTCAATGTATCTGCAAGTAACATGTCACGACCTGGGACATAAATCACATCAAAATAATATCTCTGAAGTCTGAGCAACATACATTGGAGTGTCTTTGGTGCACTTAACAGTGGCTTCTTGACAATGTTCTCCAACGGCTTATGGTCACTCTGTACTGTCACTTTCCGGCCATACGTGTATTGATGGAACGTTTCCATGCCATAGACAATAGCTAAACATTATTTTTCTATTTGGGAATAGCCCCTTTCGGTTGGTTTCAGAATGCTCCCAAATGCTACAGGTTCCGCTCGTTTCGACGTCGGCCGCAGACGATGCCCGGGCCTTCATTGCAACGTGGGTGTGTCGTTTTGGCACCCCATCGGACATTTCCTCAGACAGGGGCTCTCAGTTCACTTCCGAACTCTGGAACGCTGTGGCAGGCGGTTTGGGGGATAAGCTGCACAGGACTACCGCTTAACACCCTCAGGCCTCTGCCAGCGCTTCCATCGCTCCATGAAGGCGGCCGTCAAGGCGGTAACTGGGTAGACAAGCTGCCCTGGGTGATGCTGGGCCTGGAGGACCGCACCTAGGGTAGATCTGCAGTGCTCTACAGCGGAGATGGTCTACGGTCAGCCGTTGAGAGTTCCAGGGGATTTCCTCCCAAATGCATCAGCTCCCTAGTCTGCCACGGCCCAGCGGGTTTTCCTACGAGACACAGCGGAGGCTTTTGCTCCGTTTCCGACTTCGCAGCACTGTGTGCCACGGTCCCAAGTTCCCGCGGAGCTACGGTCGGATGGGCACGTCTTCATACGGCACGACGCACACAGAGGTCCCCTGCAGCCCCCTTACGATGGACCAGGTCTTAAAGCACGGTGACAAGCACTTGGTGGTAGACATGGGCGGCAAGGCTGAGCACGTCTCGATTGACCGGGTGAAGGCTGCTCATTTGGACGTGGACAGGCCGGTGGTGCTGGCTCGACCGCCGAGACGGAGACGCCCTCCGGCTTTGATTCCTGTCAGGGGGTGTGGACCTGTTGTTACGATCCCTCCTCTGACGGGGGCCGCACAGGCGGAAGTCGCTGTGCCGGCTCCGGTGCGCAGGACTCGTGGGGGTAGGCCATGGATGTATAATAACGGGTAGGCGTGTGTTTCCCCCCGCCATAAGGGTTTTGTTTACCTGTGAATTCTGGGGGGGCGTGTGAGGTGACACCATATTGTGGACCATAATTCACCTTGCTTGTTGTGTTGCTACACGGACCCTTTAGTGGGAACATCTGTAGCATTAGCTATTCAGTCCTTCTACTTCAGTTACTTCAGAGCTTATATTTACTATTTCTCAAAGATCCACTACAACTTTCCGCTGGGAAAGTCTGTTTGGAGTTCATGTCTACAAAAATGTGGACTACCCCCTAGTGGCTTATTATGTAAAAACCCTAAATAGCGGGCCATGCATTTCACCCCGAGGCCTTCAGTAGACTCCTACCTGAATAAATCCACCACTTATAATTATGACGTCACAGCTATAGAAAGCATTAATATTATACAGAAACGCAGAATAACAGAGCGTTGCATCACAGATAGGTATCTAATGTAGCGAGAATGAATGCCGTTACTAAAGCAGGAAACCCAGATAACACAATTCAACAAGTCTCCTTTCACTGCAGCTACTGCTGACAATATACATCATCCCTAGCAGAAGCATCAATATTGATGCCTAATGAAATTACATAAAATATCAAAAACTGTAAATAAAAGTCATTATTGCCAATTGCCGATTGTTTGTACACCACAGTTCAATTACTTTGTTATCTGAGTTTTCAAAATAAGAAGTCCTGTTCTATCGCCATGGAGGATAATGCTGAAAGTCAAATCTGTCCAGTCGTATTTCTGGCAGAAACCATTGTGGAGCGCTGTTTCCCTGCGCACTTGTTCGTTAAGCTGTAGGTCCACTTAGCCTTCCACAAAAGTTTTCAAAAGCACCGTTGCTTGTAAGTGTACAGCCGTGCTTTGTGTCTCACTGCTGCCTTGGTTAGACAACTACAGTTGAGAGTGAGTTGGAAGTGGTGGACAAACCCTTTCCCTGGCTGCGACTGGCTTGCTAGCTTCACCAAATCAATGTCTCCTCCGCTGTCAGCCATTGTGGTTTGAAAAACAGCTTTAAAATCTAAACGGAAATAGTTTACCTTGTGCAGGTTGATAAGGACGCTACAGATGCTGTTTGCTAGCAGGTCGCTATCGCTATGCTAGTGTTTGCTAGCACTGACAATCCAATCAAAGGACATTAAAATGCCTACATTATTGTAGGCCTGCTAGATGCCTTCTTAATCTGATTGGTCGAGGCAACAGATTATTTGCCATTTAGAGATATAAAAAATATATTACAATGTTAGTAAGTGATTCTGATAGTGCTTAGGCCAGCCTTGCTGGTCCTGACCACTGCTAAATACTAAGAACATGATCATCCAGAATCTTGATGCAGTACATTCCTGTATCCATAGACTGTGTTGATAGAGAAAGATTTGAAAAGGTGAAAACACCCGGAGAGGAATGGTAGCATTGAAATATTAAAGTTTCAAACAGGATGAAATCAGTGAGAGAGCGGGATTTAGTTGGAATAGAAAAGGGAGGTGAAAGGAGAAAAAGATTATGCTTTTTTCGCATGTTCTTTTGGATCCATTTATCACTGTATGGAAACCCGAATAATGATTTGCTCTGTTTAACGGTGTGGAGGTTATTTATTATAGTTCATATGCGGCTGGCTGGTTGCATGTTAGAAGGGGGTGGGAGGTTTTCTTTGGCATGTGCTGAAGGCCTCGGTACTGGACCACAGGGAGCTGCTGTTAGTCACTTACTGCTCATTGTGGAAACTCTGACACACAATTGCCAGTTGCTGAGGCCACTGTTTTTGTTGATCATGGAGGACTGGCTGGGTTTTTGTTTCTATGGTTATACCTCCTGCACCTCTGAAGTACAGCAGAGGTTCATATCAGACAGATTTAAGGAGACGAACAAATTAAAGCAAAATGGTAGGGTCCACCCAGCCACACAACTCTCATCATCTAGGTCTGATTTGAGGGTGGTGTGTTGTGAGAGAGGATAGAATAAGACCAAGGAAGGAAGTACTCAGATCCTTCAAAGTACCAAATCAACAGAGTAAAAATACTTGCTTCTTGAAATGTGTGATGTTTGTATTGACCTGTAAAAGTGCATTGGTATTATCAAGCATCAGTAATTAAAGTAATCGTCCTCTGTGAATGATACATTGATTTATAACATTATTAGATGGATGGATAGGCTCTTAGAGGCAAGGGAGAAACACTAATCATGATCTCTTCTCTAAGGCGGATCTATACAGTTTTCTCTCCTGTGGGGATACAAATACATTTTTGTCAGGATCATTTTTGTAAGTTTTCTCATTTGTTTTATATCTGAAAGTTTATTTGTGTGTGTTTGTTGCTGTGATACTCATTTCAAGCCTCAAGAGGTGCACCACTATCTCATGTATTAAATAGTACTTTCTGTAGTATGCTGTACTTGAGTATATATACCTAGTTACTATCCAACACTTGGCCATTGCAGTCAATGTCATGGCGTCGTTAAAATAACGACAATTCAGCATTTCTGAAAGAACTACTTCAACATTTTTGGAATAAAAGTTGTATTCATTTTCATTCTGAAAGTTAGTTGTGAGGCTCCTATACATTCAAAACTCCACACAGGGATAAAGGTCTGTTTCCGATTAGCTCCAACAGGATACACTGCACGTGCACCATGTCAGTGTGTGTTAGTGTATCATACTGAGCTTTACATGCGCTTACCATTGTGAATGATTACACTCATTAGCCGGCCCCATACAGCTGTTACACTCATTTCACCAACAGTACGAACTCCCACCCACACCCACACACACACACACACGCACGCACGCACGCACGCGCACACACACACACACACACACACACACACACACAGAGAGAGGCAGTACATCATGTCTCTCCACTAATTGTGAGCAGTGGCTTTCAGAGAGGGTTTTAGATTTGAATATTCGTTCCAGTGAGATGTTGTAAGTATGCTTACAACATTTAACTCTATGTGATGTGGGACATTCAAACAGCCCCACATTAACTTGAGTATAGATTATGGAAGACCAACAAGACCCAATCAGAGTGAGGTTTTTCACTAATCATGCACAGTGATTGGAAATAGTTGCTTTGTACATATAGAAACACATGCTGATACGGTGTAATGCAGTACTGTTAACTAATCTTCACAGTATTTCTAGTATCTAAGTTTGTCCAACATTGACCAACTACAAATTCTTTCTTTCTACTAAAATGCTCTTAAAAAAACCAGGATCAAACAATATCCAGTTCAATATAATACTGTGAACAGATCCCTTCTGCATTACGAGTACTACTTACTATACTATAAATCATATACTAAACAGAACTTTATAATTCTGTCAAGTTCTGTCAAGTCCTCATCACAACATGATTTATACCAGATGTTCAAACTTTTCATTTTACATATCCAAATGTGTTCATGTCTGCAGAAGGTGGCGGAACGTGTGAAATAAAGTCAACTACTGAACTGAATGATGTCAGAGTCAATCAGCTGGAGCTTTCTGACATCTGGACGTTGTGCTTGTGTTATCATTTCTGACC
>CM070482.1:41390864-41798364 GCA_036324585.1 Champsocephalus esox
CGTTTTCTTTGTTCCTAACTTGGTGACGGCAGAACTACCTTGTGATTGGCTAGTAACCGACGAAGGCAGCGTTGGACCACCAGCTCATGTGTACTGAGTAATGTTACAGTGTTGCCAGTGGAGTTTCGTGGCACTTCCAGATGTTCTCTTCATGGGTCAGTAACTGGATCACAGCTGACCGGGGAAACTGGAAGGTGATTATTATGAGCAGAACATGTACCTGGTTTCCCACACGCGTGCACACACTCCTGATGTGTTTCGAAGCGATTCTGGTTCCCACCACAGCCTCCATACCAGAAGCGCGTGCAGCTCTTACTGGTGGCATCGAAGTGCCACTTCAGGACAAACTTGGCACATGTTCCTTCCTCTTTGGAAAGCTGGCAAATGTCCACAGCTGTAGAGCCCGCTGGGAGGGGAGTGACACAGAAGATCATGGAGAGTATAAAAACACAACTACAGTACTACGGCAGGGCTGCATGCTTTAACTAACTGCTCACTAAATAACCTAATACACGTAACGTCTAGTGGAACATCACGTAGAGGATTGCCCAATGGAAATAAGCACATGCTGCAATGTTGCAAGGAAAGCATGAAAGCACTTTAATCACTGCAGATCTTCATTACTCCATAATCCATTGAGATCGAGCCCATTGCGTTTAGACTAAGTCTTTCAGTCCAATTCACGGCAACGTCTAACCGTACTGACACATTGAACTTGTCTTCTGGGAGCACTACTGGCAGAAAAACAATGAAGCCGTGAACAAGGCTCTCCATTCATATTCTCTGTGGTCAGGACTTGGCTTGCTCCTGTGACAAAAGCACAACCTTCCCATATTTCCAAGCTTGGCTTCGACTTGTTTCAGTGGAGCAGGTGGTTAGTTTCCAGTTCAACACAAAGGAACTATTGTTTAGCAACGTGTTGTGGAAATTGAATTATACAGTGATGCATATCGCTTTGAGAAAAATGCATAACATTAGGGTTGGTCTGACAATTCATATCAAGTGAGGATGTGATTCGCTTGTTTTTATACTCTACCAGGAAGGAAGTGCTTGTTCGTCTATTGGCTCACTAGCATACTGTATGTGCAGCCACATCAAAGTCTGTATGTGCAGCCACATCAAAGTCTGTATGTGCAGCCACATCAAAGTCTGTATGTGCAGCCACATCAAAGTCTGTATGTGCAGCCACATCAAAGTCTGTATGTGCAGCCACTTCAAAGTCTGTATGTGCAGCCACATTAAAGTCTGTATGTGCAGCCACATTAAAGTCTGTATGTGCAGCCACATCAAAGTCTGTATGTGCAGCCACATCAAAGTCTGTATGTGCAGCCACATCAAAGTCTGTATGTGCAGCCACATCAAAGTCTGTATGTGCAGCCACATCAAAGTCTGTATGTGCAGCCACTTCAAAGTCTCTATGTGCAGCCACTTCAAAGTCTGTATGTGCAGCCACATCAAAGTCAGCTATGTCTTCAACACTAAAGAGTTAGCGGGCAGGAACAGCAACAGCATGCTGCGCAGAGAGATACTCAGCAGTGGATGTATGAGATCTCACCAGGATCCAGGAGGACCTCCACCTGTTCAACCTGCTGCACGCGCGGCTCCAGCTCTGGCACTGTGGACACATAACAGTGAGATGTGGTTTCAGCTGAGAGAGACAGATGTTCACCAGCTGCTGGAGGACGGTCAGGATGTGGTGATATACAGATATGATTTCCCACAGACAATTACTATTCATTCATCATTGTGTGGACCATTGACATGCTCAAAGAGAATTCACAGGAATAACAGTCAACTTCAGCTTCTGTAAATATCATGGAACAGATGAATGGTTTGCTAAGCCTTGCCCACTTAATTAGAGTGTCTTTGCCCGTCAAGCTTCTAATTCTCGCACTGCCTGTGTGAGATGGTTGGAAACGCTGCTTCCAGTCATTTGTGTAACTAAGGCAACCACAGCAAAGTGAATATGCAAACTGTGAACGTCCACCAGCTAAATGAAGAGCAGGACAAAGCCTTGCAACCTGATATGCCAGCAACTCGGCTCAAAGCTTTATTCTGAAGGAACATATCGAGTGACATGACATATGCCTTGACTCTGGAGGTTGCTGCTGTAGCTAACCAGCTAGCAGGCCTTGCTAGCATTCACAGCTTACATTTGAGCAGATACAAAACTGTCTCATCTATCCTTTACATCTGTTCTTCTTCTCGCTCTAAAAGTGATGCTTAAAAAAAGAAAACACCCTTTAAATAACAAGTACCCTCCTTTGTAGAGACTACTTTGCCCACCATTGCATGTTGTGGGGACACCCACGGCCTGGTGTGCTCAGCTGAGACTGGACTACAGCAGCTCTGGAGCAGGTTTAGCAAACCTCTGTTGGACACACAAGCTGCAGGTCTTCACCTGCAGGTTGTGTGTCTGGATCTGGTGTTGTGCCGTGTTGTATCAGGCCAACCCAACAGCATTCCCTCAGAGGGCCCAGCTGACAAACAGGTACCTGACCTCAAGCAGCTGTTCAGGCAGAGGGCCTCAGCGTGGAACCTATTGTCATTGCCTCCACAACCTCCATACCAGAACTGAGTACAGATCCCGTTCCCTCTGTCAAAGAACCAGTGAGCCTGAAAGTGTTTGCACGGCACTCCAGGGTCAGAGTCAAGTGAGCACTGGTCTGCGCATGCATTAACTACAACATGCATAGAGAAAGAGCAGTGATGGACGACAGACAGAGAGAGAAGACGAGTTTGTGTTCATATGTAATGAAGTATAATTAAACATGCAGCATGTACTGTGTGCTGTCAAAGAAGATGCTGGTTGTGGATACATCATATTAGTAAGGGTGTTTAGCTCTCATGGGCCAAATGGATCTTATAATGGATATGTTCGTTCTCTGGGGCAAAGGACCTGGAGTAACATGCCATACATCTGTCTGCTGACCAGCTGCTCGTGCCTAAGACCAGGCTCAAGACCCGAGGGCACCGAGCCTTCGCAGCAGCTGGCCCCAGGCTCTGGAACACTCTGCCCCCCCATGTGAGGTCGGCCCGGACCCTGGGGCTTTTAAATCCTCACTGAAGACACACGTCTTCTCCCTGGCCTTCTAGTCAGAGCGGGGTCGACTCCCGTCTGTTCCACGTGTTGCTTTACCTGTTGTGATGTATCGTGATGTCATGTGTTGTTATGTGTTTAAATCACATGTTCAGCACTTTGGATCGACCAACATCGCTTTTAAATGTGCTCTACGAATAAAATGTGATTTGATTTGATTTCAAGGGCTACTGGCATTATTAGGAGTTTGGACATTTGAAAATAAGAAAGCATTCAGTAGAAAGAAAGAGGTCTATGGGTGAATCTTAGTTAGTTATAACTCCAGCTGCTGTGTTGTTAGTTTAGTCTGTGGCTCAGGTTACCAGCATGTTACCAATCCCAGAGTCAAGCCCATCAAATACATATCAATTCTTCATCGCAGATAACGAGCACCATTCTCTGGAGTCTTGTCTGCATCGTCTGTTCATTCATTGGGACAGCATCGTGTGAACCTTGCTGGTCAAATCATGTTCTTGCTCACAGTCCTGATCGTGGTTTTTGTGTTTCCTGTTTTATTTTGAAAAGTTTTCTCCCCCTGTTTTGTCTGTTTTTACTTCCTGTATATGTGTTCCCCACCTGTTGGGATGGTTTGCCCCGTCCTGTTTGTTCACGTCAGCTTGCCCTCATCTCTATTCGGCTCCTTCCTGACGCACGCTGGCTGATCAGAGCACAGCGATCACTGGATACACATAGTAACGGCAGCATTGCTAAGGAATGATTGCAGGGCAGGTAGAGAAGCTTATCTCCCCAGACTCTCCGTCACTGTCGATGTCCTCACGTCTTAGGAATGCCTTCAGTGTGCCTTCCAAGAAGCAGCCGCTGCAAAGCTTTACTCCTCGGACTAGTATATGGGCTCTAAATGTGTTTCCTGCTTCTACTGTCTTACCAACAGGAAGTTGATTTCTTACAACTTCAACAACCAAGACCAGTAGTTTGAGCGGTAGGTTTTCTACATTTTCCTGAATGACCCACATTCTATTTTGGGACTTCACATTTTTTGTTGCAAAAATATTGCTGTCTACAGCATAGCATGTTATGTTCTTGAAGTATCAGGCTTTATTTATAAGACTGTCGTACTGCCTAGGACACACAGTGATACAAACAGGCCAGACACACATCCTTGCAGCAGTCACATATAGAGTCAATACTGAATGGAGGATCAAAGAGTGCATTTCTTCCAGCTTATTAACATTTCATGCAAGTTTAAAACACATAGTACAGGTGAAAGCAGAAGACATGGGCACATGTGTGTGTGTGTGTGTGTGTGTGTGTGTGTGTGTGTGTGTGTGTGTGTGTGTGTGTGTGTGTGTGTGTGTGTGTGTGTGTGTGTGTGTGTGTGTGTGTGTGTGCATGTGCAGTCACTCACCAGTTTGTGGTCTGTCCAGCGGTGCAGTGTTCATAGGGCTGCTGCTGCGGCTGGGTGGCTTAAGCTCTGCTGCTTCTGTCAAAGGGAAGATGTGTTCAGTTCCTTTGGCTTTAGTTTAAAACATGTCTGACATCTCCCCTCCCCAACACAGGCACAACACATCTCCCCTCCCCAACACAGGCACAACACATCTCCCCTCCCCAACACAGGCACAACACATCTCCCCTCCCCAACACAGGCACAACACATCTCCCCTCCCCAACACAGGCACAACACATCTCCCCTCCCCAACACAGGCACAACACATCTCCCCTCCCCAACACAGGCACAACACATCTCCCCTCCCCAACACAGGCACAACACATCTCCCCTCCCCAACACAGGCACAACACATCTCCCCTCCCCAACACAGGCACAACACATCTCCCCTCCCCAACACAGGCACAACACATCTCCCCTCCCCAACACAGGCACAACACATCTCCCCTCCCCAACACAGGCACAACACATCTCCCCTCCCCAACACAGGCACAACACATCTCCCCTCCCCAACACAGGCACAACACATCTCCCCTCCCCAACACAGGCACAACACATCTCCCCTCCCCAACACAGGCACAACACATCTCCCCTCCCCAACACAGGCACAACACATCTCCCCTCCCCAACACAGACACAACACACAGCAACTCTAACACGAAACAAAAGGTGTTTAAAAATGTCCAACAGACTGCAAGGTGAGGGTCAAAGTAGGGCTATTGCAATGCGTTCAGATAACATGGATCATTTTAAATAGGAATAATTCATATAATGTTTAAAATACAATTATATATTATTATAACATCTTGTATATAATCCAGCACCACTTAATCATTGCTGTGTCTTGCTGTACTTTCTTTGTCTCCCCACCCAGACATGGTGATATCTGGTGGAGTTGATAGGGCTCCATGGTGTGGGTGAGAGGGAACGTCTCCATGTTTTAATAAGACTCCATCTGGTGGGAAAAGAGTGGTTTCTGTAGACGTGCTTAAGGACCTACTCGTAGTCATGATGCCTTTGCGGGTGGAGACGACCTGTCCCTCTGCCGTGTGGGCGGTGACCACAGCGTGGTATGTCTGAGCACTCTGCAGGTTGTCCACGGAGAGCTCTGTGCCCGACACGTTGGTCTTCAGCACCAGGGCGTGGTCGTGCAGCCGGGTCACCATCACCTCGAAGTACACAAAGAGCTTGGAGTCCGGGCTGGTCCAACGCAGCTTGAGGCCGCTGGAGGTCACGTGAGAGACGTGGAGCTCATCCGACTCTGAAGGGGGGACACTCACTTCAGTATGGCTCTTGGCTATGGGGAAATGCATCCGCAGCTACTATTAGCTGTTAGCTATGCATTGCTTAAACGCAGGGGTGTCAAACTCAAGGCCCGTGGGCCAGATTGGGCCTTTGGCCGGATTTTTGGACCTCATGTTATGTGGCCCGCAAGAGCTTGAAAGGAATATAATGTACACCACAATTGCCCTAGACTTCTTCTTTTAGACGTAGTATTCATTACCAGAACTGATAGTAATCCAATGCAGAGCCAATAATGTATAATACATTATATTTATATATGTATATTTATATAGTCTTAAAGTTACAACCGGCCTTTTGAGTGCAACCATAATGCTAATGTGGCCCGCAATGAAATTGAGTTGGACACCCCAGGCTTAAAGAACTCAAAGTGAAGAAAGCCGTATTTACCAGTCCGTATCAAACGGTACTTTAAACCCACGTTATCTGCTGAAACAGTTCTTTTGCTGAATGCAAACTCACCAGTGTGCTTCCTTTGATGAACTGTCTGTTGGTTTTCACGATGTTTGTGATGTTCCCTGTGAATATAGCAATACATCGTGAATAAAACCATCAAAGTCCCAAAACAGAAACAAGTTATAAATAAATACAAAATACTACAATACTAACTCCTGTTGGTGTGATGAGGAAAAGGGGTTCTTCAGGGCCTGGTCACTCTGGAACCACTTGCAGTTTTTGGAGACTTCAGGGGACATGTAGAAAGCATTTTCAACTGAAGAGAAGAATAAGGCAGAACATGGTGTGTCACTCACAGGGACTTGGATGAACCTATCAATGAACGGCATTTAGACAAAAAGAAACAAAAATAAAATAAACGGTCTTTGACTTACTGCTGATGTACTTTGGCAGCAGCTGGCCGAAGGTCTGCATGTGTTTGTCGTAAAATTGTGAGATGGTGTCCAGCCGCTTAAAGAAGACATCCGACGGCTCACTGGCCATGCGTGACAATACACGAGCGTCCCCAGCGCTCAGAGCCTCGCCCACACCCAGGATCACCAGGAAGTAGCCTCTGCACTTGATCTCAGTGGCAATCCGTACCAGCTGCTCCTCGTCTCCTTCCACACTTCCTGTCACAAAGAGCAGCAGCACTTTCTTGGGACGTTGGAGAGGCGCCACTTCAAACACCTGCTCCACGGTCGATTCGATAGCCGCCGCCAGCGCCCGGCCACCCTCTAGCTGTGGCGTCTTCTCCAGCAGGAATTTGACTATATCCTGAGCTGAGCTGTACTCGGTCAAACCGATGTCAACACGGATTGGAGAGCCAGTGTTGTTGTTGAGGAACTCGTAAGGGGCTTGCTGGATCACAGACACTCTGGGGTGGTGAGCGGATGTTGTGGGATTTGAAGACACTTGAAGCTGCTCAACGATGGACGCGATGTAGCGTTTCATTTCAGTAAAGACAGTTGGGTAAGTTGTCTCCGAGCTGTCCATGACGAAAGCCATGTCGATGTCCTCGTCGGTGGTGGGAGACCTCCTGTCTCGGCTAGCTGACGGCGGCACGTAGTCACACATCTGGTCCGGAGAGCAGGCGTCTAAAAAAAAGCAACCCCATAAAATGTATTGTTACTTTAGTCACTAAATGAAGGCGATGTATTTCGAATCCTCAAAAGTTGTATTGGAGGTACTCATTAAGCCAGTGTACTGTCCAGAGTTTCCGTTAGCCGGTAATTACCGGACTTTGACCGGTAAAATATGCTGAAGACCGGCAAATCTAAATCTCTCCGGTCAAAATAATTTGCCCTTAGCACAATACCGCATCTGTTGTGCAAAAATCACACATAGCTATTTTAATGACCTCTCAAACTACCTACTAGTTATAGAGATGTTTATTTGTACTGTCGGGTCACTCATTACTGATCCGCAAGTTGCATGAGACGGATACTGACGGCTGTCAGGAGAGGGAGAGCTCCGTTTACTATTCCTGTGTTATTGTAAGTTACACTTTTGAATAATGTAGTTAATCTACTATCATTAGTTTGTTTAGTTTGTGTTTGTTTAGTTTAGTATTTAGTAAAATAAATCAGTGTAAATGTGAAAAATATATTAAGATATAATATGAACACAAACTACTCTGTGATGACATTATTAATGTTCAAACATGGAGCTCTTACCGAAGCAGACATGGCAGTTCATCACCTTCTGGAGGACTGCATTGTACTGAGCACTTCCAGGGCCAGGCAGCACGAGGACCTGAGCCAGGGCCGTGTTGTTCACCTGGAGACAAGAGGCACAGGTCAGTTCACGGCATTGTCAACAGGCGTATGCATATGCCTGTACTGCAGAGTTCCCCTTTGACATAACAATAATACTTATTCATATTTATACAGTCGGCCTTCTTTTAAAATCAAAGTTACAAAGTGCTTTACATGGACAAGTTGCTCAGGCGGCAACAGAACATGAGGTCCACTAACCCCACCCCACCCCGCACACTATACAATGTTAAGTACAATAATACACATGTAAAAAGAAAGTAAAGTCGAATAAAACATGGATGTACAGTAAAACCGAGGAATGGCATTATTAGTAAAAGGCTAGTGATTTAAAAGATGTCCCTGATTCTGCCAGCCTCAGATTCTCGGACAGGGAGTTCCAGAGCTGCGGAGCTCTGACGTAAAAGGCTCGGTCACCCTCAGTTTTTAGCGTGGTTTTGGGAACAGCCAGAAAGAAGAGCCCTACCAAGGATCTGAGGCTGCCACAGGCTCATAAGGGCACACAAGTCAGGGACGTAATCAGGATCCAAACTGGTAGATCTTTAAAAGTAATCAGTCAAATCTAAAACCAATTCTAAAACAGACAGTTTACCAGTAGGCTACATACAGACTAACTTAGGGGGGTTGGGGTCTAGCCTTATTTGTCAAAGATCTTGCTGCTGCATTTTGAACAAGTTGAAGGAGGGATATTGCTTTTTGGCTTGATCTAGATAGAACAGCAGTTACAGGAATCCAGACATGATGAAATAAAAGTAGGCTAAAGTGGATGACTTAATTTTTGAAAAGATAGAAAACTGATCAAACAGAAACTTCTGATGAAAAGAGGTTACTATCAATCATCACACCGAGGTTTCTGGATGTGGGTTGTATGTGTGAGGCGATATCTGTTGTGTTTCTGTGTTACCTGCAGTGCCCTGCCGAGAGCTCTGTCCTCACGGTTGACTAAGAACAGTGCGGAGATGCCAGCGTCATGGAGGCGGAGAGCTGCATTAGTAATCTCCTGCGCCTTGCCGATGGCCCCGCCCACGAAGAAGACGGCCACCTTCCTCATGAGGAAGCCACTGCGCACTCTCTTGAAGGTGTTCTGGGCCACAAAGCTCATGGCGGTGTCCAAGCTGCGCTGCTTCCGGGTCTGCAGGAGCTGCAGCCCCTCGATGCGCTGCAGCAGCGCACGTTTCTTCATTGCATCGGCAAAGCGGACATCAGTAGTCACCTCATCGTTGTACATGGTGACAGCCACACGAGCCCCTCTGGGACAGTTACTCTCAGAGATGGTGATGTCCCGGACCAGGCGCAGGACTGTCTCACGCATGTTGTTGAAGACTGGGCGGCCAACGCCCTCGGAGGTATCCAGGACAAAGGCCAGCTCAGTGGGGTAGAGTGGGCACTCCTGCTGACCTGTGGGTGTGCATGCAGAAGACTTAGATTCTGTGTAACAGTGCATAAAGCACATATTGAACTAAGAATACTATTTGTTCGACTTACCATAACAGCAAGCTGGTAGGAAATGGGGGACAGATATTGTTTTTAGTCCACAACACATGAGTACATTCATTTATTTGTTACGGTTGTCATGTAATAACATTACTGCTGATTTCAGAATCGTACTCACGGCAGTTCTCTCTGATTTTCTTCACCAGGTCACATTGCTGAGAACAAAAGAGAGCACGCTGAGTGATCACCGGAGATGGCTTTGCTATTTGTGAAATACTCTTTCCAGACTGTACAGAAGCACTTACCACAACACCTGGTCCCCTCGGTCCTTTCTGACCCTATTCAAATACAATAGAAACAGTTGTGTTAACAAGTGCATGTTACCCATGACAACAAGCATGTGTTTGCTTTGCTTATAATAACACATGTTGTAAAGAGCAACCATGTAGGTGAGCTGGGGTGATGTGATCACATGTTCAACATCACTTTCCAGAAAGGGTTCGCATCCTAAACATCGTAACTCCAGACATGTTGCTCCGGCAGCACCAAGTCCTTCATACAGAGGTTCCTCAAAGGGAATGATGTCATGCTGCTTACATATGGCCCGGGATGTCCGACCTCTCCCTTCTGTCCGGATGTTCCTATATTCCCAGAGACACCCTGGAAAGAAGACAAGGGTAAATACAAAATAATGTTTTTAGTTTTAAAAATAGCTTGTTTTAATGTGCAGCTCATTCACAGCTAAGCCTGCATACAGCTTTCTACTGTGTCAGGCCACCGTGTCGCCGTATTCACCAAACATGTCCAGTGATGCTGGGGCTTAGGCTACGTGATACCATACAGTATATCTACATATATACACATTTACAATGATTTATCAAAGGAATCAATCTAAGGATCTCCAAACGTACCCTCTGGCCAAGATTGCCCATGGGTCCAGGGCCGCCCTCTGTGCCGGCGTCACCAGCTGCTCCCTGCATGAGGAAGGGAAGTGAATGGAAGTGAGAAACAGAGATACCCTGTAAGCTACACGCTCTGCTGACTCAGTGCTGTGTATTACCTTTCGTCCTGAGAATCCTGGGAAGCCCTCATCCCCCTGTGGAGGGAAATGCATTCTTTGAGAATTCTTTATTTATTTGTTTGTATCCTTTTTTGCATATATCCTTTTTGTTGTTGTTTGTAAGGTATTCCCTTTGAGTTGTTTCACGTGTTCTTCTTCCTTTAGTTGTGAGAGCGAGGTCTGCTGTATTAGCCTGAGGATTCTTGACCTCACATTTTCCTTTTCTAATCATTAGATACATGAGGCTAAATACCATTTTAACACACATTTTATTGAAGATGACAAAACCATGTTTATATTACCATACATTGCTTCTGATTATTAGAGATAAAAGTGTACTTGCCTTTCTTCCTGTAAGCCCTGCAACGCCAAACCCGTCTTTGCCGTCTTCCCCCTTTGAAACAAAGGAGAAGAGAAAGGCTCAACCGACGTCCAATCAAAGTCAGAGTGCTTATTAAAGACAGAACACATGGAATAAGATCCGTCCCAGCAGAAACACCACTTCCTTAACACAACAGACAGAGATCCTGGCTTTAAAGCCAACACGGCATGAGGCAGTGGTGGTTATTCAAAAGATGATCTAATAACTGTCTGCGGTTTGGACACTTGTTTCCCTGAGCAACATGATAAACTGTGTTGATCTGGTATCATGAAGAATGCTTCTTATCTGGCCAGCTTTCACCATGTTACATTATGGAGCATGCTCGAAGATGTGTCTGCACTCTTACAGGCTCTCCACGGGGACCGAAAGGTCCAACGAGACCCTTAGGTCCTGGTTCTCCTGGCTCCCCCTACACAGGCACAGAGACAGGCAGACACAGACAATGAGACGGAGACAGCAGTAATTACACACGTGAAAGGCAATGCTTCAGGTTAAGAGGGTAGGGTGAGACAGCTTTTATGTGCGCAGCTCCACTTGCTTGGGACAATCTTCAGCAAGAATTGAAACTGAGCAATCTCATTCCTCTGCATGTTTTTAAAGCTAGGCTAAATGAAATGCTTGCTGATACAATGGGCTCTTGTAAATGTCTATAACTATGTATCCTGTAAATATAATGTATAATGTCCTTTATTGTTTTATGTTTCATGTGGAACCTATATGCTGCAGGTCTCCCTTGAAAAAGAGATCTATGATCTCAATGGGACCAATCTGGATAAATAAAGGTTTGAAATGAAATGAAGAGGGACATGTATCTTTGAGCCGTCAGGATAGAGTTTCTGAGGATTTAATGAAGTTATATTTGCAGTAGATCTCAGGCAGGACCTTCATGTTTTCTGATAGTGCTTTCATGCCGGCTGAAATAGACTATTCATATGTGTCGGAGATTGTAAGAGAGCTGGGCTTAGGCCAGCGTGTCTAAAGGAAACAAGCAGGCGATGGGAGAACATAAGCCATACAATTATCTTCCACTCAATACCTTGCGACCGAGAGCTGCTCTTCTCCCCTTTTCTCCAGCCGTACCTGGGATACCTCCGGGACCCTGGAACATAAAACGTTAAATACATACCGTTTTCCTAAATAAAGGTATACTGTGCACCTGTTTCAGTTCATTCAACCAAAACAAATTGTTAATAGTTGCAATGCGTGGTTAATTTGTCTTAATTATTTTTTAAATGTGATGAATAAATATACATGTCCTTATTTCCATCACTATGATTGTAGAATGTTACAGACATAGCTAAAACAAACATTGAATACAATTGTCCTCAGAGGTTCACTCACCCTGGGTCCAGGGTTCCCATCTTCTCCTCTGGGTCCTGGTGTACCTATGGGTCCAGAGGGACCCTTAAAGAAGACAAACCACACGCTTATGAAGCACCAGTCTCTTCCACTTTAGAGCCAGACTTCCAACACTCCAATAGAGAATGAGAAAACATGTTCCTCGATGAATAAACGCATCAGCCCAGTCCAGTAGTACACATTGTAATGACAGCATGCTCTGTGATACACGTCGGCAGGTGAATCAGTGAATTGGATAATCTGCCACATATTAGGAAAAGAAGGACACACTTACTCTCGATCCTCCGATACCAGGTTCTCCCTGAACGCCCTCCACACCAGGCTTTCCGGGTTGTCCCTTTAACGACATGCCAACAGGAACATGTTATTGCAGCTACTCAAGTTACTGCAGTGTGTATAAACGATGTATGTATCACGACAGGACCTACAGCTTGTCCGGGCGGGCCTCGTTTGCCATTAGGTCCCTGAGAGAGTGGGAGGAGAACAGCCTTTTGATTAGACAACAGTTGCATGTTAGTAATAAACAAAGTCAGTGAAGATATGGTCGAATGATTTACCCCTCTTCCAAGTTCACCGGGGCCACCCTTCTTCCCATCCTCACCAGGCTCTCCCTGTCATGTCAGAGCACATGTCCCAATGAAACAGCACGTAAACACAATCAAGTAAGTTTGTTTTCAAAGCATTATAATGCGTTGAGAGGGAGTTACCGCTGGTCCTGCATCACCGGAGTCTCCCTTAGATCCTGCACGGGTGTTATCTTGTCCACTTGTACCCTATTAGCAAGAAAACAACATTCAGCTGGTAAAGGACTTACTCTTGTTTAACAGAACTGTTCACTGTGTCTAACGTATCCATGTGTAACACAGTGGATGTAGCTGTGTTATAGAGGCTGGCAGTGAAAGGAAGTACAACCAGCATCCATAGTACTCACGGGGTCTCCTCGGATTCCCTGGTCTCCTAAGCCTCCACTTTGTCCTTTGAGGCCTTTGGGACCCTAAGAACAACATGTGGACATTGATCAGCACGAGCAATATGATATGTGTAAAGAAGTATGGGTATATAACATGTATCCAGTCACTAACCCTCATGCCGTGGTTTCCACCGTCTCCGGAGACTCCAGCCACTCCACTGTTGCCCTGTGATATAGAGCAGATGCATATTAAAGCCCATAATCACATACAGCAAAGCACATCACATATGTTTCACACATCGACTCGTTGGTGGGAAGACAAGAAGCTCTCAAATCTGTGTTCTGTATGATGCATAAGACACAGAGACTTAATGACACAATGTAATACAACACACACTTACCCCTTCTCCATTAATGCCATCAAGCCCGATTTCTCCAAATTCCCCCTAAACACATTCACAGTCATCAGATTATCAGTCCAACGTTCTTTGCTGACAGTAGAATGTAATAATGACGAGTTCTCCTCAGAGAACATACTCACCTTTTCTCCGGAGTAGCCACGAGAACCCTGAACAAAAGGAACAACTGTGTTATCCCAGTATATTAAATACAAAACAATAATGTTGAACATTTAAAGTAATACATGAGTTTAAACTGAGTGTTAAATGTAATATCAAAGCCTGTACCTTGACACCCCTTTGTCCAGGACATCCCTGGAAGCCCTGAGTTCCATTCACACCAGGAGGACCTCTCTCTCCCTGCCATCACAGAATAAAGAACATACATTACAGACACACAATAAAGCAGGAAACTAAAATGAAGTTGGTGAAAACAATATATATCTTGATTAACATTGTTTGAAAATGGTTTTATAATTATATATTAGGAAAGAAAGATGGAAACATCATCAGACTGTGACGAGGCATCACACTCACAGGGCCGCCCTCATCTCCAGGGTGTCCCTGGCTTCCTGTTAGTCCCGGACCACCCTGAAACAGAGATTACCACAACGTCAGCTTTTGAAAAACAATGATGTTAAGATGAGATGAGATGGACCGTTACTGATCCCCGCGGGGAAATGCAGGTGTTGTAGCAGAAACAGAATAAGACAGACACACAGATAGTACACATGGGATAATAATACATACAAGTAAAATAAGATAAAATAGGAGTACACATGTAGTAATAGTATGAATAGAAATAACAAGAATGACCTGAGTGAAACCCTGACCCGGTGATTGTGCATACCTTTGTTCCTGGAACTCCCACTGCTCCTCGGGCCCCTCTGGTGCCGGTACATTTGCACGGCACTGCACAGCACTCTCTCTCTGCAACGTTGTCCTACACAGCAAAAACACAAATGTTAAGTAATTCATGTTTAATAATAACGCTCACAAAATACTTCCGTCTAACTGAATAGAACTCACCAGTTCTTCCATCAGCTCATAGTCCAATTCCATCACATTGACTCGCAGGGGTCTGGTGTACCTAAACCCGCGACCAAATTCCAGCTGCAAAGCCTCCTCAAACTTGGGCACCCGCTCGAGCCCAACTAGGATGAAGCTGTTCACTCCTGTTTGTAATGAGAACAGTTGAAGGAACAGTGATTACTTATGAATATAACATGATCATTTCACACGTTTAAGGTAGATAGTCATTAAGGGCCGCGGCATCATCGTGTACCTGACGTCTGAAGCTCCTCCACTCCTTTTTTCAACTCAGCGTATTGGGCGTCAATACCATCCGTCAGATGAACAACAACCTTAAGTAGAACAAATCAAATCAGTTTGACACATCCTTACGTTCTCCATGGGTCTATTGTTTAGTACATTTCAGAATATGTTGCCTCTTCCCTGGTCTTTAGATATGTCCAAATACAGGGTTCAGCTTTGATTTGTTCCCTACATGTTGGTTACATATGAAGGAAGATTCACTTGGAGAACGAAACAACTGAACCTGACATGGAGCAGTGTGCTCTTACTCGAGCTCTCATTGTGCAGCGGTGTTATAGTGTGCAGGTTCTTGTCTTGTGAACAACGTTTAACAAGTATATCACCTGGCTACAGGAAGCACTTTCAGCATTCCAGCCTGCCACCAAGAAACTCACTTACTTAATGTTAATTAGCAAAAGCTACATTTCTTAACAACAACAATAGCGACTATCAGTGCTTACTAAAAATGAATAGCTACTACAGGTTGCACACTGCCCTTTGCTGATAAGAGAGAAAGAGTTAGGGTACGTTCACACCGGAAGCAGATAGACGCAAATGCATTAACTCGTGGTTTTTAATAACTAGTATCAGTATGTCGTTATTTCAATGTTTAAACATGTATTACAATTAAATCACTGTCAAATATGTTCATTTTGTTTTAGTTGGTATCTAAAATAGTATCTACATGGAGATAAGCCACGCCTCCTCGCTAGAGAGTTTGAATGACGCGAGTAAACACAACTGAAAAGCGATGCTAATGTTTGCATTGCGTCCGGTGTGAACGCACCATTAACGTCTAGATACCAGAATATATTATAACTTTTACAAATGTGATTTTGGCCTGGCATCTGTTGTTAAAACTGTTCCAGTAACCCACCTTGACAACATCATGTCTGGTTTTGAACCTCTCGATGTACGCTGAGATGGTTTTTCCATTTAGGACAAAGGGGCCGCGCCTCTGTAGGGCTTTGAAGGCCTCAAAGAGAACTTGATCATTTTCTGTAAAGTCCAGCTGAATAGGATTAGAGTTAGAGTCCATGGCCAGCATGCCCACTTGGACAGACGGAATCTGCCCGGATGAGCAACTGATAGCTGCCATTTTGGAAATCCTCTTCAGAATGGCTTCCATCCTCTTCTGGAGGCTGGTCTGAGCACTGAAGATGTCTTGTTCAGAAACATCGAAACCCACCAACACCTCTATGCTGCAGGCTGTAAGACAGAGCATGTGTTATTAGGCATTTTGGCTAAACCACAGAAACTGAAACGTTTTAGCTGCAAAATGTGAAACAGCTCATGAAAGGTATTACATGAACAAATATATCTTACTTTTAGTAGATTCTGGCACACCAACACACAACTTCCCCTTCACTTCATCATCCAAAGTCTCCAGGATTTGCTCATTCAGCTCGGAAAGTCCCAGATAGGTGCTTGCCCTAGCCACGGTGGAGGACTCGCTTGCTAGGTCTTCTAATTCACTCTCAATGTCGCCCACTCCTATAGCAAAGACTCTCACACCTTTTTTCTTCAAACCAAGAGCTGCTGTTTTTCCATCATCAGCTGAACGTCCTCCAGTGAGAACCATAAGGATCTGAGGAGTGCCATCATCCATCCTACTGCCTTTCTCTTTGGTAAAGTAAACTTCTTCAACGTGCCGAATGGCTGCACCGGTGTTGATTCTACGTCCACCTTTGTAATCTGCCCGGCCAATGGCACTGACAACGTCTTGCTTGTTCTTGTATGTGTTGAGGTAGAATACATCAGTAACATCTGTGGTATATTGCGCCAAGCCGATCTGAAGGTTGTCTTGTTCATTGAAGAACAGATCAATCAGGTTGGTGATAAACTTCATCACTTCATTGAAGTTGTCCCTTCCCAAGTTAATGGAGCCATCCACCAAAAACACGATATCAGCCTTTTTGGATGGCACGCCTGTTGATGCTAGGAAGAGAGAGGCAACATTGGTGAGTACAGGGTAGAGAATTGTAAGAACAGGAGAATACATGTAGACAATGTACTCATTTCATTGTGAGACCGTGAGATATTTAGGAATGTGAATTGTTCTCAACTTACTTGGATATTCTGTGGGTAAGTCATCAGTGCTGGTTCTCAGCCTGTCAATAACCCCCTGCTGGATTGAAGATAGCCCAGGGAAGTTAGCAACCTGAAGGACATCAGATGAGGTGGTGGCAATTTGGCTTAGCTGTGCTCTGTCAGCACCAGCTGCTCCAACACCAATGCAGTTGACCCGGGAGCCCTTAAGCAGAGGTCCATAAAGAGCAACATCTTGGGGGGAGCGTCCACCTGTGAGAACCACAAGATGCTGGGAGGCTGCAGGACGAACTCCGGCAGCGGGCTTTAACTCATTCCTTATGACGTATTCAATGGCATCAGCCAGATCTGATGACCGGCCACCCATCTGACGGAGTCTTTTAACAGCAGAAACAACAGCTGGCTTGTTGTTGTGAGAATTGAGTGAGAACTCTGTCTTTACTCTGTCTGCATACTGGACAACAGCGACACGCACTTGATCCGGCTGCACATCGAGTTGTTGGACAATGTTGAAGATGAAGTCACGGATATGTGCAATTCCAGCAGCGCCTGTATTGTCTGAGCCATCAATAAGGAAGATGATGTCCTTTCTCCCAAGATTTAGGGTTGGGCCTGCATATTAAGCACAGAGAGAAAAGGAGACGTACTTTTTTCAAATATATTATTGAAATATATTATTATGACAGAAAAACATGTATGACTTTAACACCACTCCTTAACAAAACTTAGGTCTGGAGGCATGCAGTAGTGGATGGGTGAACACTGCCCTAAACCCTAACCACATTCTACTATGCCCTGAGCAAATCATAAAGACATGTTTAAGCAATGTTTTATGAGCATTTAAAACTTAAAGTTAACTTAACCATGAATATATGAGATAGTATTTCTTACCCAAGTCCACTGGGAGAGGAACATAACCGTTGAGGATGTCAGGGGTGGATATTGTTTTCACTGAATTAATGAGCTGTGACTCCACACTTGGAAGCTGCAGGAAACTGTCAACTGTGTATACCAGTTCAGGCCTCAGGGAAATCTGTCTCAGTTCATCGGGGTCTGCATTCCTTGAACCAATGGCAAGAGGTGCAACCTGGTTTCTTTTCAGTTGGTCAGCTGCAGTGGATACATCATCAGAAGATTTGCCACCTGTAACTAGAATCAGGAACTGAGGCACACCATCCTCGATGCGGCTACCCGCTGATCTCTGGTAGATATTTCTGTGGACATACTCAAGAGCACGACCTGTGTTAAGACGGTTTCCACCTCTGGTTCGCAGTTTCGTCACAGCCTGTCGTACCTCATCTTTGGTAGAGAATTCATTCAGAAGAAATTCTAGCTTCGGGTCATCACTATACTGTACCACTGAAATTCGGACCTTATCCAATCCTACATCCAGCTTATCCACAACTCTTCCAATCATTTCACGGATGGCAGGGAACTCACTACGCACTGCTGTTGTGCCATCAATCAGAAACACGACATCCCTCTTTTCTCCTCCTGTTGGTACTGCTTGGATTACTGCTCCAAAACAATGCAAGCACAGTAACAAGGTAACATTATGTATTAGAGTGTTTCTAATATACATGGTGTAGAGGATAAACAGTATGACTGAGAAAGTCAATAATCATGTAAAAAAAACAAGGCAAATGTAAAATAACATACTATCGTAAAGTATTTGATCGGGGTATGTGAGAATGTTTAGGCAGTAAATCAATTTATTAAACCATAGGATAACAATTACCTTCAATTGTTGGGAATACTGGATTCAAACTGTTGATGTCATCATCTGACAGCTCAGTGAGTGTGGTGATTAAGTTTTCTTGGACTGTGTACAGGCCAGGCAGATCATCTACACTGAAGGCGAAGTTAGGCACGTATGACACCATCTGAAGCTCTGTAGGGTTGACATCCCTGGTCCCAATGGAGAAGGGAAGAACTCTGGATTGTTTGAGGGAAGATGCTGCGCTATTGATGTCATCTGTGGAAGACCCACTTGAGACGACAATAACAAACTGTGGTACACTCTCTTGCTTCCTGCTACCATGGGCAGGTGTCAGAACATCTTGATGGATAAACTGCAAGGCCTGACCCAGGTTACGTTGTCTTCCTCCTCGATGCCTCATCTCCCTGACCGCATTCAAAACACCTTCTTTGGTTTTATGTTTGTTCAGATACATGTCAACTTGGGCAATGTCCCCATACTGGACCACGCCAATCCGGATCTTGTTTTCGCCCACATTGAGAGTATCAACAACCCTGCGGATAAACTCCTGGATGATGGGAAATTCCCGTCCAACACCATCAGATCCATCAACGAGGAAAACGACATCCTTCCGGGTTCCCTGTGTCTCACCTGAAATAAATAAAAAGATCATCAAGAATATACATTTGCTCAAAGAGAGAATGCAGCTGATAAGATAGGCATTCCAATGTAGGCTTTATTTCCCGAGACTCAGATTCAATAGTCCTCAGAATCAAGCACTGCACTCTATTGCGAAACTTCTTCATCTTCAGTTGGCTGCAGATTTATCAAACATATGAATAACCAATTAAGAAATAATTAGCCATATTGTCTGTGAAAACCCATAACACACAATATTAAAGGCAAAGTTTATGCAAAGTAAAATATGTTGAATGTCTACCTAAACTGTTGCTTTAAACTTTTATGATTTTTGCATCACTTACTTCAAGTACATTTATTCAACACGTATTGAGTTATGCATTGTTTAAGAGGTCACAAAGTTGAGACAAACGTACTTTGTAGCATACACACATCTGATTCACCTCTGATCAACGCAATACATTTTTTGTAAGACCAACAACTTTAGGCTGACTGAATAGGAAATCAAATTAAAAAAGATTAAATAGAGTGAGAACCCTGCTAATTCTGGTTTGTCAGCCGTCATCTAAATAAGGTGAGAATGAGTGCTTGGAGTATAATACGTTGCATTGAGGGCAAACAAGTCTGGTGGCCTTTTTAATTCAACATACCAAGTGTTTCTTGGGAGAGCTGAATGACAGCAGCCTCCACCGAGGACTGAAGTTGCTGTTGGATACTGGGAAGGTCATTGAAATCAGACACAGATAGAACAAAGTTGGGACCGTGGGATATCTTTTCCAGTTCTCTGCTATCAGAGCTCCTGGTTCCAATCGCGAAGGTCAAGACACCCAGCTGTTTGAGGTCAGAGGCTGGTGCATCAACACTGTCAAAAGACCTTCCGCCACTTAGCAATAACAGGATCTGTGGAACTCCTTCTAGGCGCCTGCTTCCAGCAGAGGCTGTAAAGACATTATCCCTCAAGTACTGGAGAGCTGCTCCAGTGTTCAGGGGTCTTCCGCCTTTGTGTTTCAAGCCTCTGACTGTGTCAAGGATTTCCCCTTTTGTCGTGTATGTGTTCAGATAGAAATTGACAGCTGGATCTCTGCTGTACTGCACGACTGAGACACGGTCTTTGTTGTCGTCCACACTGAGTTTCTCTACTACTCTTTGGACAAAGTCTCGCATGGCTGGGAATCCACTTCTTGTACTATCAGTTCCATCCAACAAGAACACAACATCTCTTGCTGGTTGTTGTCTCTCCACTAGGGAACATAGAATTGTAGAGATGTTTAGGTTTGTTGTCAAGAGTCATAGGATGAAAACACACCGAAATTCTAACAGCAGTTCTGATGGCGCAGCTGTTTTTTTCAAACTGAATTGAGTGAATTACACTTGAATACAGTTCAAAATGCATCCTACAATGATTCTGGAAAGTAAGTAAGTCACTGTCTTACCAGTTTCTGTTGGTGTTACCGGCATAGCTCTCACTAGCACTGTGCTCATCGCAGAGGAGAGCTGTTCTTGGACACTGGGGAGGTCAGTGAACTCAGACACTGATAGAGCGTAACTAGGGTCATATGAGATCTTCCTCAGCTCTCCACTGTCAGAGTTCCTTGTTCCAATACCAAGCACAATGATGCCCTGCTGTTTGAGAGCAGAGGCTGGGGTGTCTACATTGTCAAAAGACCTTCCACCATTTAGCAGGATCAACATCTGTGGAACACCCTGCAGGCGCCTACTCCCGGAGGAGTTGGTAAAGACATATTCTCTGACGTATTGGAGGGCAGCCCCGGTGTTGAGGGGTCTGCCTCCTTTGTGTCTCAACCCTCTAACCGAAGCGACAATATCCTCCTTTGTGCTGTATGTTTTCAAGTAGAAATTGACCTCTGCATCTTTGCTGTACTGTACTACAGAGACACGGTCTCTGTCCTCTCCCACATTGAGTTTCTCCACCACCTTCTCAACAAAATCACGCATGGCAGGGAAGCCATTCCTTGTGCTATCAGAGCCATCCAGAAGGAACACGATGTCCTTTTTGGCAGTGTCAACTGAGAAAAGACAGGTAGACAAACATATTAAAACCTTTGCATTAATATGTGCATGGAATAGTTCTCAAGATGTGGACTATCTTTTTGAAAGCTTGTCCAACAAGAGGACAAGCTTGTTAACATACCAAGTACAGTTGGGGTTTGTGGGGTGACGTCTATAACCACAGCCTCCACCGAGGACTGAAGTTGCTGTTGGATACTGGGAAGGTCATTGAAATCAGACACAGATAGAACAAAATTGGGACCGTGGGATATCTTTTCCAGTTCTCTGCTATCAGAGCTCCTGGTTCCAATCGCGAAGGTCAAGACACCCAGCTGTTTGAGGTCAGAGGCTGGTGCATCAACACTGTCAAAAGACCTTCCGCCACTTAGCAATAACAGGATCTGTGGAACTCCTTCTAGGCGCCTGCTTCCAGCAGAGGCTGTAAAGACATTATCCCTCAAGTACTGGAGAGCTGCTCCAGTGTTCAGGGGTCTTCCGCCTTTGTGTTTCAAGCCTCTGACTGTGTCAAGGATTTCCCCTTTTGTCGTGTATGTGTTCAGATAGAAATTGACAGCTGGATCTCTGCTGTACTGCACGACTGAGACACGGTCTTTGTTGTCGTCCACACTGAGTTTCTCTACTACTCTTTGGACAAAGTCTCGCATGGCTGGGAATCCACTTCTTGTACTATCAGTTCCATCCAACAAGAACACAACATCTCTTGCTGGTTGTTGTCTCTCCACTAGGGAACATAGAATTGTAGAGATGTTTAGGTTTGTTGTCAAGAGTCATAGGATGAAAACACACCGAAATTCTAACAGCAGTTCTGATGGCGCAGCTGTTTTTTTCAAACTGAATTGAGTGAATTACACTTGAATACAGTTCAAAATGCATCCTACAATGATTCTGGAAAGTAAGTAAGTCACTGTCTTACCAGTTTCTGTTGGTGTTACCGGCATAGCTCTCACTAGCACTGTGCTCATCGCAGAGGAGAGCTGTTCTTGGACACTGGGGAGGTCAGTGAACTCAGACACTGATAGAGCGTAACTAGGGTCATATGAGATCTTCCTCAGCTCTCCACTGTCAGAGTTCCTTGTTCCAATACCAAGCACAATGATGCCCTGCTGTTTGAGAGCAGAGGCTGGGGTGTCTACATTGTCAAAAGACCTTCCACCATTTAGCAGGATCAACATCTGTGGAACACCCTGCAGGCGCCTACTCCCGGAGGAGTTGGTAAAGACATATTCTCTGACGTATTGGAGGGCAGCCCCGGTGTTGAGGGGTCTGCCTCCTTTGTGTCTCAACCCTCTAACCGAAGCGACAATATCCTCCTTTGTGCTGTATGTTTTCAAGTAGAAATTGACCTCTGCATCTTTGCTGTACTGTACTACAGAGACACGGTCTCTGTCCTCTCCCACATTGAGTTTCTCCACCACCTTCTCAACAAAATCACGCATGGCAGGGAAGCCATTCCTTGTGCTATCAGAGCCATCCAGAAGGAACACGATGTCCTTTTTGGCAGTGTCAACTGAGAAAAGACAGGTAGACAAAATATTAAAACCTTTGCAATAATATGTGCATGGAATCGTTCTCAAGATGTGGACTATCTTTTTGAAAGCTTGTCCAACAAGAGGACAAGCTTGTTAACATACCAAGTACAGTTGGGGTTTGTGGGGTGACGTCTATAACCACAGCCTCCACCGAGGACTGAAGTTGCTGTTGGATACTGGGAAGGTCATTGAAATCAGACACAGATAGAACAAAATTGGGACCGTGGGATATCTTTTCCAGTTCTCTGCTATCAGAGCTCCTGGTTCCAATCGCGAAGCTCAAGACACCCAGCTGTTTGAGGTCAGAGGCTGGTGCATCAACACTGTCAAAAGACCTTCCGCCACTTAGCAATAACAGGATCTGTGGAACTCCTTCTAGGCGCCTGCTTCCAGCAGAGGCTGTAAAGACATTATCCCTCAAGTACTGGAGAGCTGCTCCAGTGTTCAGGGGTCTTCCGCCTTTGTGTTTCAAGCCTCTGACTGTGTCAAGGATTTCCCCTTTTGTCGTGTATGTGTTCAGATAGAAATTGACAGCTGGATCTCTGCTGTACTGCACGACTGAGACACGGTCTTTGTTGTCGTCCACACTGAGTTTCTCTACTACTCTTTGGACAAAGTCTCGCATGGCTGGGAATCCACTTCTTGTACTATCAGTTCCATCCAACAAGAACACAACATCTCTTGCTGGTTGTTGTCTCTCCACTAGGGAACATAGAATTGTAGAGATGTTTAGGTTTGTTGTCAAGAGTCATAGGATGAAAGCTAACCGAAATTCTAACAGCAATTCTGATGGCGCAGCTGTTTTTTTCAAACTGAAATTAGTGAATTACACTTGAATACAGTTCAAATTGCATCCTACAATGATTCTGGAAAGTAAGTAAGTCACTGTCTTACCAGTTTCTGTTGGTGTTACCGGCATAGCTCTCACTAGCACTGTGCTCATCGCAGAGGAGAGCTGTTCTTGGACACTGGGGAGGTCAGTGAACTCAGACACTGATAGAGCGTAACTAGGGTCATATGAGATCTTCCTCAGCTCTCCACTGTCAGAGTTCCTTGTTCCAATACCAAGCACAATGATGCCCTGCTGTTTGAGAGCAGAGGCTGGGGTGTCTACATTGTCAAAAGACCTTCCACCATTTAGCAGGATCAACATCTGTGGAACACCCTGCAGGCGCCTACTCCCGGAGGAGTTGGTAAAGACATATTCTCTGACGTATTGGAGGGCAGCCCCGGTGTTGAGGGGTCTGCCTCCTTTGTGTCTCAACCCTCTAACCGAAGCGACAATATCCTCCTTTGTGCTGTATGTTTTCAAGTAGAAATTGACCTCTGCATCTTTGCTGTACTGTACTACAGAGACACGGTCTCTGTCCTCTCCCACATTGAGTTTCTCCACCACCTTCTCAACAAAATCACGCATGGCAGGGAAGCCATTCCTTGTGCTATCAGAGCCATCCAGAAGGAACACGATGTCCTTTTTGGCAGTGTCAACTGAGAAAAGACAGGTAGACAACATATTAAAACCTTTGCATTAATATGTGCATGGAATAGTTCTCAAGATGTGGACTATCTTTTTGAAAGCTTGTCCAACAAGAGGACAAGCTTGTTAACATACCAAGTACAGTTGGGGTTTGTGGGGTGACGTCTATAACCACAGCCTCCACCGAGGACTGAAGTTGCTGTTGGATACTGGGAAGGTCATTGAAATCAGACACAGATAGAACAAAATTGGGACCGTGGGATATCTTTTCCAGTTCTCTGCTATCAGAGCTCCTGGTTCCAATCGCGAAGCTCAAGACACCCAGCTGTTTGAGGTCAGAGGCTGGTGCATCAACACTGTCAAAAGACCTTCCGCCACTTAGCAATAACAGGATCTGTGGAACTCCTTCTAGGCGCCTGCTTCCAGCAGAGGCTGTAAAGACATTATCCCTCAAGTACTGGAGAGCTGCTCCAGTGTTCAGGGGTCTTCCGCCTTTGTGTTTCAAGCCTCTGACTGTGTCAAGGATTTCCCCTTTTGTCGTGTATGTGTTCAGATAGAAATTGATAGCTGGATCTCTGCTGTACTGCACGACTGAGACACGGTCTTTGTTGTCGTCCACACTGAGTTTCTCTACTACTCTTTGGACAAAGTCTCGCATGGCTGGGAATCCACTTCTTGTACTATCAGTTCCATCCAACAAGAACACAACATCTCTTGCTGGTTGTTGTCTCTCCACTAGGGAACATAGAATTGTAGAGATGTTTAGGTTTGTTGTCAAGAGTCATAGGATGAAAACAACCGAAATTCTAACAGCAATTCTGATGGCGCAGCTGTTTTTTTCAAACTGAATTAGTGAATTACACTTGAATACAGTTCAAAATGCATCCTACAATGATTCTGGAAAGTAAGTAAGTCACTGTCTTACCAGTTTCTGTTGGTGTTACCGGCATAGCTCTCACTAGCACTGTGCTCATCGCAGAGGAGAGCTGTTCTTGGACACTGGGGAGGTCAGTGAACTCAGACACTGATAGAGCGTAACTAGGGTCATATGAGATCTTCCTCAGCTCTCCACTGTCAGAGTTCCTTGTTCCAATACCAAGCACAATGATGCCCTGCTGTTTGAGAGCAGAGGCTGGGGTGTCTACATTGTCAAAAGACCTTCCACCATTTAGCAGGATCAACATCTGTGGAACACCCTGCAGGCGCCTACTCCCGGAGGAGTTGGTAAAGACATATTCTCTGACGTATTGGAGGGCAGCCCCGGTGTTGAGGGGTCTGCCTCCTTTGTGTCTCAACCCTCTAACCGAAGCGACAATATCCTCCTTTGTGCTGTATGTTTTCAAGTAGAAATTGACCTCTGCATCTTTGCTGTACTGTACTACAGAGACACGGTCTCTGTCCTCTCCCACATTGAGTTTCTCCACCACCTTCTCAACAAAATCACGCATGGCAGGGAAGCCATTCCTTGTGCTATCAGAGCCATCCAGAAGGAACACGATGTCCTTTTTGGCAGTGTCAACTGAGAAAAGACAGGTAGACAACATATTAAAACCTTTGCATTAATATGTGCATGGAATAGTTCTCAAGATGTGGACTATCTTTTTGAAAGCTTGTCCAACAAGAGGACAAGCTTGTTAACATACCAAGTACAGTTGGGGTTTGTGGGGTGACGTCTATAACCACAGCCTCCACCGAGGACTGAAGTTGCTGTTGGATACTGGGAAGGTCATTGAAATCAGACACAGATAGAACAAAATTGGGACCGTGGGATATCTTTTCCAGTTCTCTGCTATCAGAGCTCCTGGTTCCAATCGCGAAGGTCAAGACACCCAGCTGTTTGAGGTCAGAGGCTGGTGCATCAACACTGTCAAAAGACCTTCCGCCACTTAGCAATAACAGGATCTGTGGAACTCCTTCTAGGCGCCTGCTTCCAGCAGAGGCTGTAAAGACATTATCCCTCAAGTACTGGAGAGCTGCTCCAGTGTTCAGGGGTCTTCCGCCTTTGTGTTTCAAGCCTCTGACTGTGTCAAGGATTTCCCCTTTTGTCGTGTATGTGTTCAGATAGAAATTGACAGCTGGATCTCTGCTGTACTGCACGACTGAGACACGGTCTTTGTTGTCGTCCACACTGAGTTTCTCTACTACTCTTTGGACAAAGTCTCGCATGGCTGGGAATCCACTTCTTGTACTATCAGTTCCATCCAACAAGAACACAACATCTCTTGCTGGTTGTTGTCTCTCCACTAGGGAACATAGAATTGTAGAGATGTTTAGGTTTGTTGTCAAGAGTCATAGGATGAAAACACACCGAAATTCTAACAGCAGTTCTGATGGCGCAGCTGTTTTTTTCAAACTGAATTGAGTGAATTACACTTGAATACAGTTCAAAATGCATCCTACAATGATTCTGGAAAGTAAGTAAGTCACTGTCTTACCAGTTTCTGTTGGTGTTACCGGCATAGCTCTCACTAGCACTGTGCTCATCGCAGAGGAGAGCTGTTCTTGGACACTGGGGAGGTCAGTGAACTCAGACACTGATAGAGCGTAACTAGGGTCATATGAGATCTTCCTCAGCTCTCCACTGTCAGAGTGCCTTGTTCCAATACCAAGCACAATGATGCCCTGCTGTTTGAGAGCAGAGGCTGGGGTGTCTACATTGTCAAAAGACCTTCCACCATTTAGCAGGATCAACATCTGTGGAACACCCTGCAGGCGCCTACTCCCGGAGGAGTTGGTAAAGACATATTCTCTGACGTATTGGAGGGCAGCCCCGGTGTTGAGGGGTCTGCCTCCTTTGTGTCTCAACCCTCTAACCGAAGCGACAATATCCTCCTTTGTGCTGTATGTTTTCAAGTAGAAATTGACCTCTGCATCTTTGCTGTACTGTACTACAGAGACACGGTCTCTGTCCTCTCCCACATTGAGTTTCTCCACCACCTTCTCAACAAAATCACGCATGGCAGGGAAGCCATTCCTTGTGCTATCAGAGCCATCCAGAAGGAACACGATGTCCTTTTTGGCAGTGTCAACTGAGAAAAGACAGGTAGACAACATATTAAAACCTTTGCATTAATATGTGCATGGAATAGTTCTCAAGATGTGGACTATCTTTTTGAAAGCTTGTCCAACAAGAGGACAAGCTTGTTAACATACCAAGTACAGTTGGGGTTTGTGGGGTGACGTCTATAACCACAGCCTCCACCGAGGACTGAAGTTGCTGTTGGATACTGGGAAGGTCATTGAAATCAGACACAGATAGAACAAAGTTGGGACCGTGGGATATCTTTTCCAGTTCTCTGCTATCAGAGCTCCTGGTTCCAATCGCGAAGGTCAAGACACCCAGCTGTTTGAGGTCAGAGGCTGGTGCATCAACACTGTCAAAAGACCTTCCGCCACTTAGCAATAACAGGATCTGTGGAACTCCTTCTAGGCGCCTGCTTCCAGCAGAGGCTGTAAAGACATTATCCCTCAAGTACTGGAGAGCTGCTCCAGTGTTCAGGGGTCTTCCGCCTTTGTGTTTCAAGCCTCTGACTGTGTCAAGGATTTCCCCTTTTGTCGTGTATGTGTTCAGATAGAAATTGACAGCTGGATCTCTGCTGTACTGCACGACTGAGACACGGTCTTTGTTGTCGTCCACACTGAGTTTCTCTACTACTCTTTGGACAAAGTCTCGCATGGCTGGGAATCCACTTCTTGTACTATCAGTTCCATCCAACAAGAACACAACATCTCTTGCTGGTTGTTGTCTCTCCACTAGGGAACATAGAATTGTAGAGATGTTTAGGTTTGTTGTCAAGAGTCATAGGATGAAAGCTAACCGAAATTCTAACAGCAATTCTGATGGCGCAGCTGTTTTTTTCAAACTGAATTAGTGAATTACACTTGAATACAGTTCAAATTGCATCCTACAATGATTCTGGAAAGTAAGTAAGTCACTGTCTTACCAGTTTCTGTTGGTGTTACCGGCATAGCTCTCACTAGCACTGTGCTCATCGCAGAGGAGAGCTGTTCTTGGACACTGGGGAGGTCAGTGAACTCAGACACTGATAGAGCGTAACTAGGGTCATATGAGATCTTCCTCAGCTCTCCACTGTCAGAGTTCCTTGTTCCAATACCAAGCACAATGATGCCCTGCTGTTTGAGAGCAGAGGCTGGGGTGTCTACATTGTCAAAAGACCTTCCACCATTTAGCAGGATCAACATCTGTGGAACACCCTGCAGGCGCCTACTCCCGGAGGAGTTGGTAAAGACATATTCTCTGACGTATTGGAGGGCAGCCCCGGTGTTGAGGGGTCTGCCTCCTTTGTGTCTCAACCCTCTAACCGAAGCGACAATATCCTCCTTTGTGCTGTATGTTTTCAAGTAGAAATTGACCTCTGCATCTTTGCTGTACTGTACTACAGAGACACGGTCTCTGTCCTCTCCCACATTGAGTTTCTCCACCACCTTCTCAACAAAATCACGCATGGCAGGGAAGCCATTCCTTGTGCTATCAGAGCCATCCAGAAGGAACACGATGTCCTTTTTGGCAGTGTCAACTGAGAAAAGACAGGTAGACAACATATTAAAACCTTTGCATTAATATGTGCATGGAATAGTTCTCAAGATGTGGACTATCTTTTTGAAAGCTTGTCCAACAAGAGGACAAGCTTGTTAACATACCAAGTACAGTTGGGGTTTGTGGGGTGACGTCTATAACCACAGCCTCCACCGAGGACTGAAGTTGCTGTTGGATACTGGGAAGGTCATTGAAATCAGACACAGATAGAACAAAATTGGGACCGTGGGATATCTTTTCCAGTTCTCTGCTATCAGAGCTCCTGGTTCCAATCGCGAAGGTCAAGACACCCAGCTGTTTGAGGTCAGAGGCTGGTGCATCAACACTGTCAAAAGACCTTCCGCCACTTAGCAATAACAGGATCTGTGGAACTCCTTCTAGGCGCCTGCTTCCAGCAGAGGCTGTAAAGACATTATCCCTCAAGTACTGGAGAGCTGCTCCAGTGTTCAGGGGTCTTCCGCCTTTGTGTTTCAAGCCTCTGACTGTGTCAAGGATTTCCCCTTTTGTCGTGTATGTGTTCAGATAGAAATTGACAGCTGGATCTCTGCTGTACTGCACGACTGAGACACGGTCTTTGTTGTCGTCCACACTGAGTTTCTCTACTACTCTTTGGACAAAGTCTCGCATGGCTGGGAATCCACTTCTTGTACTATCAGTTCCATCCAACAAGAACACAACATCTCTTGCTGGTTGTTGTCTCTCCACTAGGGAACATAGAATTGTAGAGATGTTTAGGTTTGTTGTCAAGAGTCATAGGATGAAAACACACCGAAATTCTAACAGCAGTTCTGATGGCGCAGCTGTTTTTTTCAAACTGAATTGAGTGAATTACACTTGAATACAGTTCAAAATGCATCCTACAATGATTCTGGAAAGTAAGTAAGTCACTGTCTTACCAGTTTCTGTTGGTGTTACCGGCATAGCTCTCACTAGCACTGTGCTCATCGCAGAGGAGAGCTGTTCTTGGACACTGGGGAGGTCAGTGAACTCAGACACTGATAGAGCGTAACTAGGGTCATATGAGATCTTCCTCAGCTCTCCACTGTCAGAGTTCCTTGTTCCAATACCAAGCACAATGATGCCCTGCTGTTTGAGAGCAGAGGCTGGGGTGTCTACATTGTCAAAAGACCTTCCACCATTTAGCAGGATCAACATCTGTGGAACACCCTGCAGGCGCCTACTCCCGGAGGAGTTGGTAAAGACATATTCTCTGACGTATTGGAGGGCAGCCCCGGTGTTGAGGGGTCTGCCTCCTTTGTGTCTCAACCCTCTAACCGAAGCGACAATATCCTCCTTTGTGCTGTATGTTTTCAAGTAGAAATTGACCTCTGCATCTTTGCTGTACTGTACTACAGAGACACGGTCTCTGTCCTCTCCCACATTGAGTTTCTCCACCACCTTCTCAACAAAATCACGCATGGCAGGGAAGCCATTCCTTGTGCTATCAGAGCCATCCAGAAGGAACACGATGTCCTTTTTGGCAGTGTCAACTGAGAAAAGACAGGTAGACAACATATTAAAACCTTTGCATTAATATGTGCATGGAATAGTTCTCAAGATGTGGACTATCTTTTTGAAAGCTTGTCCAACAAGAGGACAAGCTTGTTAACATACCAAGTACAGTTGGGGTTTGTGGGGTGACGTCTATAACCACAGCCTCCACCGAGGACTGAAGTTGCTGTTGGATACTGGGAAGGTCATTGAAATCAGACACAGATAGAACAAAATTGGGACCGTGGGATATCTTTTCCAGTTCTCTGCTATCAGAGCTCCTGGTTCCAATCGCGAAGGTCAAGACACCCAGCTGTTTGAGGTCAGAGGCTGGTGCATCAACACTGTCAAAAGACCTTCCGCCACTTAGCAATAACAGGATCTGTGGAACTCCTTCTAGGCGCCTGCTTCCAGCAGAGGCTGTAAAGACATTATCCCTCAAGTACTGGAGAGCTGCTCCAGTGTTCAGGGGTCTTCCGCCTTTGTGTTTCAAGCCTCTGACTGTGTCAAGGATTTCCCCTTTTGTCGTGTATGTGTTCAGATAGAAATTGACAGCTGGATCTCTGCTGTACTGCACGACTGAGACACGGTCTTTGTTGTCGTCCACACTGAGTTTCTCTACTACTCTTTGGACAAAGTCTCGCATGGCTGGGAATCCACTTCTTGTACTATCAGTTCCATCCAACAAGAACACAACATCTCTTGCTGGTTGTTGTCTCTCCACTAGGGAACATAGAATTGTAGAGATGTTTAGGTTTGTTGTCAAGAGTCATAGGATGAAAACACACCGAAATTCTAACAGCAATTCTGATGGCGCAGCTGTTTTTTTCAAACTGAATTGAGTGAATTACACTTGAATACAGTTCAAAATTGCATCCTACAATGATTCTGGAAAGTAAGTAAGTCACTGTCTTACCAGTTTCTGTTGGTGTTACCGGCATAGCTCTCACTAGCACTGTGCTCATCGCAGAGGAGAGCTGTTCTTGGACACTGGGGAGGTCAGTGAACTCAGACACTGATAGAGCGTAACTAGGGTCATATGAGATCTTCCTCAGCTCTCCACTGTCAGAGTTCCTTGTTCCAATACCAAGCACAATGATGCCCTGCTGTTTGAGAGCAGAGGCTGGGGTGTCTACATTGTCAAAAGACCTTCCACCATTTAGCAGGATCAACATCTGTGGAACACCCTGCAGGCGCCTACTCCCGGAGGAGTTGGTAAAGACATATTCTCTGACGTATTGGAGGGCAGCCCCGGTGTTGAGGGGTCTGCCTCCTTTGTGTCTCAACCCTCTAACCGAAGCGACAATATCCTCCTTTGTGCTGTATGTTTTCAAGTAGAAATTGACCTCTGCATCTTTGCTGTACTGTACTACAGAGACACGGTCTCTGTCCTCTCCCACATTGAGTTTCTCCACCACCTTCTCAACAAAATCACGCATGGCAGGGAAGCCATTCCTTGTGCTATCAGAGCCATCCAGAAGGAACACGATGTCCTTTTTGGCAGTGTCAACTGAGAAAAGACAGGTAGACAACATATTAAAACCTTTGCATTAATATGTGCATGGAATAGTTCTCAAGATGTGGACTATCTTTTTGAAAGCTTGTCCAACAAGAGGACAAGCTTGTTAACATACCAAGTACAGTTGGGGTTTGTGGGGTGACGTCTATAACCACAGCCTCCACCGAGGACTGAAGTTGCTGTTGGATACTGGGAAGGTCATTGAAATCAGACACAGATAGAACAAAATTGGGACCGTGGGATATCTTTTCCAGTTCTCTGCTATCAGAGCTCCTGGTTCCAATCGCGAAGGTCAAGACACCCAGCTGTTTGAGGTCAGAGGCTGGTGCATCAACACTGTCAAAAGACCTTCCGCCACTTAGCAATAACAGGATCTGTGGAACTCCTTCTAGGCGCCTGCTTCCAGCAGAGGCTGTAAAGACATTATCCCTCAAGTACTGGAGAGCTGCTCCAGTGTTCAGGGGTCTTCCGCCTTTGTGTTTCAAGCCTCTGACTGTGTCAAGGATTTCCCCTTTTGTCGTGTATGTGTTCAGATAGAAATTGACAGCTGGATCTCTGCTGTACTGCACGACTGAGACACGGTCTTTGTTGTCGTCCACACTGAGTTTCTCTACTACTCTTTGGACAAAGTCTCGCATGGCTGGGAATCCACTTCTTGTACTATCAGTTCCATCCAACAAGAACACAACATCTCTTGCTGGTTGTTGTCTCTCCACTAGGGAACATAGAATTGTAGAGATGTTTAGGTTTGTTGTCAAGAGTCATAGGATGAAAACACACCGAAATTCTAACAGCAGTTCTGATGGCGCAGCTGTTTTTTTCAAACTGAATTGAGTGAATTACACTTGAATACAGTTCAAAATGCATCCTACAATGATTCTGGAAAGTAAGTAAGTCACTGTCTTACCAGTTTCTGTTGGTGTTACCGGCATAGCTCTCACTAGCACTGTGCTCATCGCAGAGGAGAGCTGTTCTTGGACACTGGGGAGGTCAGTGAACTCAGACACTGATAGAGCGTAACTAGGGTCATATGAGATCTTCCTCAGCTCTCCACTGTCAGAGTTCCTTGTTCCAATACCAAGCACAATGATGCCCTGCTGTTTGAGAGCAGAGGCTGGGGTGTCTACATTGTCAAAAGACCTTCCACCATTTAGCAGGATCAACATCTGTGGAACACCCTGCAGGCGCCTACTCCCGGAGGAGTTGGTAAAGACATATTCTCTGACGTATTGGAGGGCAGCCCCGGTGTTGAGGGGTCTGCCTCCTTTGTGTCTCAACCCTCTAACCGAAGCGACAATATCCTCCTTTGTGCTGTATGTTTTCAAGTAGAAATTGACCTCTGCATCTTTGCTGTACTGTACTACAGAGACACGGTCTCTGTCCTCTCCCACATTGAGTTTCTCCACCACCTTCTCAACAAAATCACGCATGGCAGGGAAGCCATTCCTTGTGCTATCAGAGCCATCCAGAAGGAACACGATGTCCTTTTTGGCAGTGTCAACTGAGAAAAGACAGGTAGACAACATATTAAAACCTTTGCAATAATATGTGCATGGAATAGTTCTCAAGATGTGGACTATCTTTTTGAAAGCTTGTCCAACAAGAGGACAAGCTTGTTAACATACCAAGTACAGTTGGGGTTTGTGGGGTGACGTCTATAACCACAGCCTCCACCGAGGACTGAAGTTGCTGTTGGATACTGGGAAGGTCATTGAAATCAGACACAGATAGAACAAAATTGGGACCGTGGGATATCTTTTCCAGTTCTCTGCTATCAGAGCTCCTGGTTCCAATCGCGAAGGTCAAGACACCCAGCTGTTTGAGGTCAGAGGCTGGTGCATCAACACTGTCAAAAGACCTTCCGCCACTTAGCAATAACAGGATCTGTGGAACTCCTTCTAGGCGCCTGCTTCCAGCAGAGGCTGTAAAGACATTATCCCTCAAGTACTGGAGAGCTGCTCCAGTGTTCAGGGGTCTTCCGCCTTTGTGTTTCAAGCCTCTGACTGTGTCAAGGATTTCCCCTTTTGTCGTGTATGTGTTCAGATAGAAATTGACAGCTGGATCTCTGCTGTACTGCACGACTGAGACACGGTCTTTGTTGTCGTCCACACTGAGTTTCTCTACTACTCTTTGGACAAAGTCTCGCATGGCTGGGAATCCACTTCTTGTACTATCAGTTCCATCCAACAAGAACACAACATCTCTTGCTGGTTGTTGTCTCTCCACTAGGGAACATAGAATTGTAGAGATGTTTAGGTTTGTTGTCAAGAGTCATAGGATGAAAACACACCGAAATTCTAACAGCAGTTCTGATGGCGCAGCTGTTTTTTTCAAACTGAATTGAGTGAATTACACTTGAATACAGTTCAAAATGCATCCTACAATGATTCTGGAAAGTAAGTAAGTCACTGTCTTACCAGTTTCTGTTGGTGTTACCGGCATAGCTCTCACTAGCACTGTGCTCATCGCAGAGGAGAGCTGTTCTTGGACACTGGGGAGGTCAGTGAACTCAGACACTGATAGAGCGTAACTAGGGTCATATGAGATCTTCCTCAGCTCTCCACTGTCAGAGTTCCTTGTTCCAATACCAAGCACAATGATGCCCTGCTGTTTGAGAGCAGAGGCTGGGGTGTCTACATTGTCAAAAGACCTTCCACCATTTAGCAGGATCAACATCTGTGGAACACCCTGCAGGCGCCTACTCCCGGAGGAGTTGGTAAAGACATATTCTCTGACGTATTGGAGGGCAGCCCCGGTGTTGAGGGGTCTGCCTCCTTTGTGTCTCAACCCTCTAACCGAAGCGACAATATCCTCCTTTGTGCTGTATGTTTTCAAGTAGAAATTGACCTCTGCATCTTTGCTGTACTGTACTACAGAGACACGGTCTCTGTCCTCTCCCACATTGAGTTTCTCCACCACCTTCTCAACAAAATCACGCATGGCAGGGAAGCCATTCCTTGTGCTATCAGAGCCATCCAGAAGGAACACGATGTCCTTTTTGGCAGTGTCAACTGAGAAAAGACAGGTAGACAACATATTAAAACCTTTGCAATAATATGTGCATGGAATAGTTCTCAAGATGTGGACTATCTTTTTGAAAGCTTGTCCAACAAGAGGACAAGCTTGTTAACATACCAAGTACAGTTGGGGTTTGTGGGGTGACGTCTATAACCACAGCCTCCACCGAGGACTGAAGTTGCTGTTGGATACTGGGAAGGTCATTGAAATCAGACACAGATAGAACAAAATTGGGACCGTGGGATATCTTTTCCAGTTCTCTGCTATCAGAGCTCCTGGTTCCAATCGCGAAGGTCAAGACACCCAGCTGTTTGAGGTCAGAGGCTGGTGCATCAACACTGTCAAAAGACCTTCCGCCACTTAGCAATAACAGGATCTGTGGAACTCCTTCTAGGCGCCTGCTTCCAGCAGAGGCTGTAAAGACATTATCCCTCAAGTACTGGAGAGCTGCTCCAGTGTTCAGGGGTCTTCCGCCTTTGTGTTTCAAGCCTCTGACTGTGTCAAGGATTTCCCCTTTTGTCGTGTATGTGTTCAGATAGAAATTGACAGCTGGATCTCTGCTGTACTGCACGACTGAGACACGGTCTTTGTTGTCGTCCACACTGAGTTTCTCTACTACTCTTTGGACAAAGTCTCGCATGGCTGGGAATCCACTTCTTGTACTATCAGTTCCATCCAACAAGAACACAACATCTCTTGCTGGTTGTTGTCTCTCCACTAGGGAACATAGAATTGTAGAGATGTTTAGGTTTGTTGTCAAGAGTCATAGGATGAAAACACACCGAAATTCTAACAGCAGTTCTGATGGCGCAGCTGTTTTTTTCAAACTGAATTGAGTGAATTACACTTGAATACAGTTCAAAATGCATCCTACAATGATTCTGGAAAGTAAGTAAGTCACTGTCTTACCAGTTTCTGTTGGTGTTACCGGCATAGCTCTCACTAGCACTGTGCTCATCGCAGAGGAGAGCTGTTCTTGGACACTGGGGAGGTCAGTGAACTCAGACACTGATAGAGCGTAACTAGGGTCATATGAGATCTTCCTCAGCTCTCCACTGTCAGAGTTCCTTGTTCCAATACCAAGCACAATGATGCCCTGCTGTTTGAGAGCAGAGGCTGGGGTGTCTACATTGTCAAAAGACCTTCCACCATTTAGCAGGATCAACATCTGTGGAACACCCTGCAGGCGCCTACTCCCGGAGGAGTTGGTAAAGACATATTCTCTGACGTATTGGAGGGCAGCCCCGGTGTTGAGGGGTCTGCCTCCTTTGTGTCTCAACCCTCTAACCGAAGCGACAATATCCTCCTTTGTGCTGTATGTTTTCAAGTAGAAATTGACCTCTGCATCTTTGCTGTACTGTACTACAGAGACACGGTCTCTGTCCTCTCCCACATTGAGTTTCTCCACCACCTTCTCAACAAAATCACGCATGGCAGGGAAGCCATTCCTTGTGCTATCAGAGCCATCCAGAAGGAACACGATGTCCTTTTTGGCAGTGTCAACTGAGAAAAGACAGGTAGACAACATATTAAAACCTTTGCAATAATATGTGCATGGAATAGTTCTCAAGATGTGGACTATCTTTTTGAAAGCTTGTCCAACAAGAGGACAAGCTTGTTAACATACCAAGTACAGTTGGGGTTTGTGGGGTGACGTCTATAACCACAGCCTCCACCGAGGACTGAAGTTGCTGTTGGATACTGGGAAGGTCATTGAAATCAGACACAGATAGAACAAAATTGGGACCGTGGGATATCTTTTCCAGTTCTCTGCTATCAGAGCTCCTGGTTCCAATCGCGAAGGTCAAGACACCCAGCTGTTTGAGGTCAGAGGCTGGTGCATCAACACTGTCAAAAGACCTTCCGCCACTTAGCAATAACAGGATCTGTGGAACTCCTTCTAGGCGCCTGCTTCCAGCAGAGGCTGTAAAGACATTATCCCTCAAGTACTGGAGAGCTGCTCCAGTGTTCAGGGGTCTTCCGCCTTTGTGTTTCAAGCCTCTGACTGTGTCAAGGATTTCCCCTTTTGTCGTGTATGTGTTCAGATAGAAATTGACAGCTGGATCTCTGCTGTACTGCACGACTGAGACACGGTCTTTGTTGTCGTCCACACTGAGTTTCTCTACTACTCTTTGGACAAAGTCTCGCATGGCTGGGAATCCACTTCTTGTACTATCAGTTCCATCCAACAAGAACACAACATCTCTTGCTGGTTGTTGTCTCTCCACTAGGGAACATAGAATTGTAGAGATGTTTAGGTTTGTTGTCAAGAGTCATAGGATGAAAACACACCGAAATTCTAACAGCAGTTCTGATGGCGCAGCTGTTTTTTTCAAACTGAATTGAGTGAATTACACTTGAATACAGTTCAAAATGCATCCTACAATGATTCTGGAAAGTAAGTAAGTCACTGTCTTACCAGTTTCTGTTGGTGTTACCGGCATAGCTCTCACTAGCACTGTGCTCATCGCAGAGGAGAGCTGTTCTTGGACACTGGGGAGGTCAGTGAACTCAGACACTGATAGAGCGTAACTAGGGTCATATGAGATCTTCCTCAGCTCTCCACTGTCAGAGTTCCTTGTTCCAATACCAAGCACAATGATGCCCTGCTGTTTGAGAGCAGAGGCTGGGGTGTCTACATTGTCAAAAGACCTTCCACCATTTAGCAGGATCAACATCTGTGGAACACCCTGCAGGCGCCTACTCCCGGAGGAGTTGGTAAAGACATATTCTCTGACGTATTGGAGGGCAGCCCCGGTGTTGAGGGGTCTGCCTCCTTTGTGTCTCAACCCTCTAACCGAAGCGACAATATCCTCCTTTGTGCTGTATGTTTTCAAGTAGAAATTGACCTCTGCATCTTTGCTGTACTGTACTACAGAGACACGGTCTCTGTCCTCTCCCACATTGAGTTTCTCCACCACCTTCTCAACAAAATCACGCATGGCAGGGAAGCCATTCCTTGTGCTATCAGAGCCATCCAGAAGGAACACGATGTCCTTTTTGGCAGTGTCAACTGAGAAAAGACAGGTAGACAACATATTAAAACCTTTGCAATAATATGTGCATGGAATAGTTCTCAAGATGTGGACTATCTTTTTGAAAGCTTGTCCAACAAGAGGACAAGCTTGTTAACATACCAAGTACAGTTGGGGTTTGTGGGGTGACGTCTATAACCACAGCCTCCACCGAGGACTGAAGTTGCTGTTGGATACTGGGAAGGTCATTGAAATCAGACACAGATAGAACAAAATTGGGACCGTGGGATATCTTTTCCAGTTCTCTGCTATCAGAGCTCCTGGTTCCAATCGCGAAGGTCAAGACACCCAGCTGTTTGAGGTCAGAGGCTGGTGCATCAACACTGTCAAAAGACCTTCCGCCACTTAGCAATAACAGGATCTGTGGAACTCCTTCTAGGCGCCTGCTTCCAGCAGAGGCTGTAAAGACATTATCCCTCAAGTACTGGAGAGCTGCTCCAGTGTTCAGGGGTCTTCCGCCTTTGTGTTTCAAGCCTCTGACTGTGTCAAGGATTTCCCCTTTTGTCGTGTATGTGTTCAGATAGAAATTGACAGCTGGATCTCTGCTGTACTGCACGACTGAGACACGGTCTTTGTTGTCGTCCACACTGAGTTTCTCTACTACTCTTTGGACAAAGTCTCGCATGGCTGGGAATCCACTTCTTGTACTATCAGTTCCATCCAACAAGAACACAACATCTCTTGCTGGTTGTTGTCTCTCCACTAGGGAACATAGAATTGTAGAGATGTTTAGGTTTGTTGTCAAGAGTCATAGGATGAAAACACACCGAAATTCTAACAGCAGTTCTGATGGCGCAGCTGTTTTTTTCAAACTGAATTGAGTGAATTACACTTGAATACAGTTCAAAATGCATCCTACAATGATTCTGGAAAGTAAGTAAGTCACTGTCTTACCAGTTTCTGTTGGTGTTACCGGCATAGCTCTCACTAGCACTGTGCTCATCGCAGAGGAGAGCTGTTCTTGGACACTGGGGAGGTCAGTGAACTCAGACACTGATAGAGCGTAACTAGGGTCATATGAGATCTTCCTCAGCTCTCCACTGTCAGAGTTCCTTGTTCCAATACCAAGCACAATGATGCCCTGCTGTTTGAGAGCAGAGGCTGGGGTGTCTACATTGTCAAAAGACCTTCCACCATTTAGCAGGATCAACATCTGTGGAACACCCTGCAGGCGCCTACTCCCGGAGGAGTTGGTAAAGACATATTCTCTGACGTATTGGAGGGCAGCCCCGGTGTTGAGGGGTCTGCCTCCTTTGTGTCTCAACCCTCTAACCGAAGCGACAATATCCTCCTTTGTGCTGTATGTTTTCAAGTAGAAATTGACCTCTGCATCTTTGCTGTACTGTACTACAGAGACACGGTCTCTGTCCTCTCCCACATTGAGTTTCTCCACCACCTTCTCAACAAAATCACGCATGGCAGGGAAGCCATTCCTTGTGCTATCAGAGCCATCCAGAAGGAACACGATGTCCTTTTTGGCAGTGTCAACTGAGAAAAGACAGGTAGACAACATATTAAAACCTTTGCAATAATATGTGCATGGAATAGTTCTCAAGATGTGGACTATCTTTTTGAAAGCTTGTCCAACAAGAGGACAAGCTTGTTAACATACCAAGTACAGTTGGGGTTTGTGGGGTGACGTCTATAACCACAGCCTCCACCGAGGACTGAAGTTGCTGTTGGATACTGGGAAGGTCATTGAAATCAGACACAGATAGAACAAAATTGGGACCGTGGGATATCTTTTCCAGTTCTCTGCTATCAGAGCTCCTGGTTCCAATCGCGAAGGTCAAGACACCCAGCTGTTTGAGGTCAGAGGCTGGTGCATCAACACTGTCAAAAGACCTTCCGCCACTTAGCAATAACAGGATCTGTGGAACTCCTTCTAGGCGCCTGCTTCCAGCAGAGGCTGTAAAGACATTATCCCTCAAGTACTGGAGAGCTGCTCCAGTGTTCAGGGGTCTTCCGCCTTTGTGTTTCAAGCCTCTGACTGTGTCAAGGATTTCCCCTTTTGTCGTGTATGTGTTCAGATAGAAATTGACAGCTGGATCTCTGCTGTACTGCACGACTGAGACACGGTCTTTGTTGTCGTCCACACTGAGTTTCTCTACTACTCTTTGGACAAAGTCTCGCATGGCTGGGAATCCACTTCTTGTACTATCAGTTCCATCCAACAAGAACACAACATCTCTTGCTGGTTGTTGTCTCTCCACTAGGGAACATAGAATTGTAGAGATGTTTAGGTTTGTTGTCAAGAGTCATAGGATGAAAACACACCGAAATTCTAACAGCAGTTCTGATGGCGCAGCTGTTTTTTTCAAACTGAATTGAGTGAATTACACTTGAATACAGTTCAAAATGCATCCTACAATGATTCTGGAAAGTAAGTAAGTCACTGTCTTACCAGTTTCTGTTGGTGTTACCGGCATAGCTCTCACTAGCACTGTGCTCATCGCAGAGGAGAGCTGTTCTTGGACACTGGGGAGGTCAGTGAACTCAGACACTGATAGAGCGTAACTAGGGTCATATGAGATCTTCCTCAGCTCTCCACTGTCAGAGTCCCTTGTTCCAATACCAAGCACAATGATGCCCTGCTGTTTGAGAGCAGAGGCTGGGGTGTCTACATTGTCAAAAGACCTTCCACCATTTAGCAGGATCAACATCTGTGGAACACCCTGCAGGCGCCTACTCCCGGAGGAGTTGGTAAAGACATATTCTCTGACGTATTGGAGGGCAGCCCCGGTGTTGAGGGGTCTGCCTCCTTTGTGTCTCAACCCTCTAACCGAAGCGACAATATCCTCCTTTGTGCTGTATGTTTTCAAGTAGAAATTGACCTCTGCATCTTTGCTGTACTGTACTACAGAGACACGGTCTCTGTCCTCTCCCACATTGAGTTTCTCCACCACCTTCTCAACAAAATCACGCATGGCAGGGAAGCCATTCCTTGTGCTATCAGAGCCATCCAGAAGGAACACGATGTCCTTTTTGGCAGTGTCAACTGAGAAAAGACAGGTAGACAACATATTAAAACCTTTGCAATCATATGTGCATGGAATAGTTCTCAAGATGTGGACTATCTTTTTGAAAGCTTGTCCAACAAGAGGACAAGCTTGTTAACATACCAAGTACAGTTGGGGTTTGTGGGGTGACGTCTATAACCACAGCCTCCACCGAGGACTGAAGTTGCTGTTGGATACTGGGAAGGTCATTGAAATCAGACACAGATAGAACAAAATTGGGACCGTGGGATATCTTTTCCAGTTCTCTGCTATCAGAGCTCCTGGTTCCAATCGCGAAGGTCAAGACACCCAGCTGTTTGAGGTCAGAGGCTGGTGCATCAACACTGTCAAAAGACCTTCCGCCACTTAGCAATAACAGGATCTGTGGAACTCCTTCTAGGCGCCTGCTTCCAGCAGAGGCTGTAAAGACATTATCCCTCAAGTACTGGAGAGCTGCTCCAGTGTTCAGGGGTCTTCCGCCTTTGTGTTTCAAGCCTCTGACTGTGTCAAGGATTTCCCCTTTTGTCGTGTATGTGTTCAGATAGAAATTGACAGCTGGATCTCTGCTGTACTGCACGACTGAGACACGGTCTTTGTTGTCGTCCACACTGAGTTTCTCTACTACTCTTTGGACAAAGTCTCGCATGGCTGGGAATCCACTTCTTGTACTATCAGTTCCATCCAACAAGAACACAACATCTCTTGCTGGTTGTTGTCTCTCCACTAGGGAACATAGAATTGTAGAGATGTTTAGGTTTGTTGTCAAGAGTCATAGGATGAAAACACACCGAAATTCTAACAGCAGTTCTGATGGCGCAGCTGTTTTTTTCAAACTGAATTGAGTGAATTACACTTGAATACAGTTCAAAATGCATCCTACAATGATTCTGGAAAGTAAGTAAGTCACTGTCTTACCAGTTTCTGTTGGTGTTACCGGCATAGCTCTCACTAGCACTGTGCTCATCGCAGAGGAGAGCTGTTCTTGGACACTGGGGAGGTCAGTGAACTCAGACACTGATAGAGCGTAACTAGGGTCATATGAGATCTTCCTCAGCTCTCCACTGTCAGAGTCCCTTGTTCCAATACCAAGCACAATGATGCCCTGCTGTTTGAGAGCAGAGGCTGGGGTGTCTACATTGTCAAAAGACCTTCCACCATTTAGCAGGATCAACATCTGTGGAACACCCTGCAGGCGCCTACTCCCGGAGGAGTTGGTAAAGACATATTCTCTGACGTATTGGAGGGCAGCCCCGGTGTTGAGGGGTCTGCCTCCTTTGTGTCTCAACCCTCTAACCGAAGCGACAATATCCTCCTTTGTGCTGTATGTTTTCAAGTAGAAATTGACCTCTGCATCTTTGCTGTACTGTACTACAGAGACACGGTCTCTGTCCTCTCCCACATTGAGTTTCTCCACCACCTTCTCAACAAAATCACGCATGGCAGGGAAGCCATTCCTTGTGCTATCAGAGCCATCCAGAAGGAACACGATGTCCTTTTTGGCAGTGTCAACTGAGAAAAGACAGGTAGACAACATATTAAAACCTTTGCAATCATATGTGCATGGAATAGTTCTCAAGATGTGGACTATCTTTTTGAAAGCTTGTCCAACAAGAGGACAAGCTTGTTAACATACCAAGTACAGTTGGGGTTTGTGGGGTGACGTCTATAACCACAGCCTCCACCGAGGACTGAAGTTGCTGTTGGATACTGGGAAGGTCATTGAAATCAGACACAGATAGAACAAAATTGGGACCGTGGGATATCTTTTCCAGTTCTCTGCTATCAGAGCTCCTGGTTCCAATCGCGAAGGTCAAGACACCCAGCTGTTTGAGGTCAGAGGCTGGTGCATCAACACTGTCAAAAGACCTTCCGCCACTTAGCAATAACAGGATCTGTGGAACTCCTTCTAGGCGCCTGCTTCCAGCAGAGGCTGTAAAGACATTATCCCTCAAGTACTGGAGAGCTGCTCCAGTGTTCAGGGGTCTTCCGCCTTTGTGTTTCAAGCCTCTGACTGTGTCAAGGATTTCCCCTTTTGTCGTGTATGTGTTCAGATAGAAATTGACAGCTGGATCTCTGCTGTACTGCACGACTGAGACACGGTCTTTGTTGTCGTCCACACTGAGTTTCTCTACTACTCTTTGGACAAAGTCTCGCATGGCTGGGAATCCACTTCTTGTACTATCAGTTCCATCCAACAAGAACACAACATCTCTTGCTGGTTGTTGTCTCTCCACTAGGGAACATAGAATTGTAGAGATGTTTAGGTTTGTTGTCAAGAGTCATAGGATGAAAACACACCGAAATTCTAACAGCAGTTCTGATGGCGCAGCTGTTTTTTTCAAACTGAATTGAGTGAATTACACTTGAATACAGTTCAAAATGCATCCTACAATGATTCTGGAAAGTAAGTAAGTCACTGTCTTACCAGTTTCTGTTGGTGTTACCGGCATAGCTCTCACTAGCACTGTGCTCATCGCAGAGGAGAGCTGTTCTTGGACACTGGGGAGGTCAGTGAACTCAGACACTGATAGAGCGTAACTAGGGTCATATGAGATCTTCCTCAGCTCTCCACTGTCAGAGTCCCTTGTTCCAATACCAAGCACAATGATGCCCTGCTGTTTGAGAGCAGAGGCTGGGGTGTCTACATTGTCAAAAGACCTTCCACCATTTAGCAGGATCAACATCTGTGGAACACCCTGCAGGCGCCTACTCCCGGAGGAGTTGGTAAAGACATATTCTCTGACGTATTGGAGGGCAGCCCCGGTGTTGAGGGGTCTGCCTCCTTTGTGTCTCAACCCTCTAACCGAAGCGACAATATCCTCCTTTGTGCTGTATGTTTTCAAGTAGAAATTGACCTCTGCATCTTTGCTGTACTGTACTACAGAGACACGGTCTCTGTCCTCTCCCACATTGAGTTTCTCCACCACCTTCTCAACAAAATCACGCATGGCAGGGAAGCCATTCCTTGTGCTATCAGAGCCATCCAGAAGGAACACGATGTCCTTTTTGGCAGTGTCAACTGAGAAAAGACAGGTAGACAACATATTAAAACCTTTGCAATCATATGTGCATGGAATAGTTCTCAAGATGTGGACTATCTTTTTGAAAGCTTGTCCAACAAGAGGACAAGCTTGTTAACATACCAAGTACAGTTGGGGTTTGTGGGGTGACGTCTATAACCACAGCCTCCACCGAGGACTGAAGTTGCTGTTGGATACTGGGAAGGTCATTGAAATCAGACACAGATAGAACAAAATTGGGACCGTGGGATATCTTTTCCAGTTCTCTGCTATCAGAGCTCCTGGTTCCAATCGCGAAGGTCAAGACACCCAGCTGTTTGAGGTCAGAGGCTGGTGCATCAACACTGTCAAAAGACCTTCCGCCACTTAGCAATAACAGGATCTGTGGAACTCCTTCTAGGCGCCTGCTTCCAGCAGAGGCTGTAAAGACATTATCCCTCAAGTACTGGAGAGCTGCTCCAGTGTTCAGGGGTCTTCCGCCTTTGTGTTTCAAGCCTCTGACTGTGTCAAGGATTTCCCCTTTTGTCGTGTATGTGTTCAGATAGAAATTGACAGCTGGATCTCTGCTGTACTGCACGACTGAGACACGGTCTTTGTTGTCGTCCACACTGAGTTTCTCTACTACTCTTTGGACAAAGTCTCGCATGGCTGGGAATCCACTTCTTGTACTATCAGTTCCATCCAACAAGAACACAACATCTCTTGCTGGTTGTTGTCTCTCCACTAGGGAACATAGAATTGTAGAGATGTTTAGGTTTGTTGTCAAGAGTCATGGGATGAAAACACACCGAAATTCTAACAGCAGTTCTGATGGCGCAGCTGTTTTTTTCAAACTGAATTGAGTGAATTACACTTGAATACAGTTCAAAATGCATCCTACAATGATTCTGGAAAGTAAGTAAGTCACTGTCTTACCAGTTTCTGTTGGTGTTACCGGCATAGCTCTCACTAGCACTGTGCTCATCGCAGAGGAGAGCTGTTCTTGGACACTGGGGAGGTCAGTGAACTCAGACACTGATAGAGCGTAACTAGGGTCATATGAGATCTTCCTCAGCTCTCCACTGTCAGAGTCCCTTGTTCCAATACCAAGCACAATGATGCCCTGCTGTTTGAGAGCAGAGGCTGGGGTGTCTACATTGTCAAAAGACCTTCCACCATTTAGCAGGATCAACATCTGTGGAACACCCTGCAGGCGCCTACTCCCGGAGGAGTTGGTAAAGACATATTCTCTGACGTATTGGAGGGCAGCCCCGGTGTTGAGGGGTCTGCCTCCTTTGTGTCTCAACCCTCTAACCGAAGCGACAATATCCTCCTTTGTGCTGTATGTTTTCAAGTAGAAATTGACCTCTGCATCTTTGCTGTACTGTACTACAGAGACACGGTCTCTGTCCTCTCCCACATTGAGTTTCTCCACCACCTTCTCAACAAAATCACGCATGGCAGGGAAGCCATTCCTTGTGCTATCAGAGCCATCCAGAAGGAACACGATGTCCTTTTTGGCAGTGTCAACTGAGAAAAGACAGGTAGACAACATATTAAAACCTTTGCAATCATATGTGCATGGAATAGTTCTCAAGATGTGGACTATCTTTTTGAAAGCTTGTCCAACAAGAGGACAAGCTTGTTAACATACCAAGTACAGTTGGGGTTTGTGGGGTGACGTCTATAACCACAGCCTCCACCGAGGACTGAAGTTGCTGTTGGATACTGGGAAGGTCATTGAAATCAGACACAGATAGAACAAAATTGGGACCGTGGGATATCTTTTCCAGTTCTCTGCTATCAGAGCTCCTGGTTCCAATCGCGAAGGTCAAGACACCCAGCTGTTTGAGGTCAGAGGCTGGTGCATCAACACTGTCAAAAGACCTTCCGCCACTTAGCAATAACAGGATCTGTGGAACTCCTTCTAGGCGCCTGCTTCCAGCAGAGGCTGTAAAGACATTATCCCTCAAGTACTGGAGAGCTGCTCCAGTGTTCAGGGGTCTTCCGCCTTTGTGTTTCAAGCCTCTGACTGTGTCAAGGATTTCCCCTTTTGTCGTGTATGTGTTCAGATAGAAATTGACAGCTGGATCTCTGCTGTACTGCACGACTGAGACACGGTCTTTGTTGTCGTCCACACTGAGTTTCTCTACTACTCTTTGGACAAAGTCTCGCATGGCTGGGAATCCACTTCTTGTACTATCAGTTCCATCCAACAAGAACACAACATCTCTTGCTGGTTGTTGTCTCTCCACTAGGGAACATAGAATTGTAGAGATGTTTAGGTTTGTTGTCAAGAGTCATAGGATGAAAACACACCGAAATTCTAACAGCAGTTCTGATGGCGCAGCTGTTTTTTTCAAACTGAATTGAGTGAATTACACTTGAATACAGTTCAAAATGCATCCTACAATGATTCTGGAAAGTAAGTAAGTCACTGTCTTACCAGTTTCTGTTGGTGTTACCGGCATAGCTCTCACTAGCACTGTGCTCATCGCAGAGGAGAGCTGTTCTTGGACACTGGGGAGGTCAGTGAACTCAGACACTGATAGAGCGTAACTAGGGTCATATGAGATCTTCCTCAGCTCTCCACTGTCAGAGTCCCTTGTTCCAATACCAAGCACAATGATGCCCTGCTGTTTGAGAGCAGAGGCTGGGGTGTCTACATTGTCAAAAGACCTTCCACCATTTAGCAGGATCAACATCTGTGGAACACCCTGCAGGCGCCTACTCCCGGAGGAGTTGGTAAAGACATATTCTCTGACGTATTGGAGGGCAGCCCCGGTGTTGAGGGGTCTGCCTCCTTTGTGTCTCAACCCTCTAACCGAAGCGACAATATCCTCCTTTGTGCTGTATGTTTTCAAGTAGAAATTGACCTCTGCATCTTTGCTGTACTGTACTACAGAGACACGGTCTCTGTCCTCTCCCACATTGAGTTTCTCCACCACCTTCTCAACAAAATCACGCATGGCAGGGAAGCCATTCCTTGTGCTATCAGAGCCATCCAGAAGGAACACGATGTCCTTTTTGGCAGTGTCAACTGAGAAAAGACAGGTAGACAACATATTAAAACCTTTGCAATAATATGTGCATGGAATAGTTCTCAAGATGTGGACTATCTTTTTGAAAGCTTGTCCAACAAGAGGACAAGCTTGTTAACATACCAAGTACAGTTGGGGTTTGTGGGGTGACGTCTATAACCACAGCCTCCACCGAGGACTGAAGTTGCTGTTGGATACTGGGAAGGTCATTGAAATCAGACACAGATAGAACAAAATTGGGACCGTGGGATATCTTTTCCAGTTCTCTGCTATCAGAGCTCCTGGTTCCAATCGCGAAGGTCAAGACACCCAGCTGTTTGAGGTCAGAGGCTGGTGCATCAACACTGTCAAAAGACCTTCCGCCACTTAGCAATAACAGGATCTGTGGAACTCCTTCTAGGCGCCTGCTTCCAGCAGAGGCTGTAAAGACATTATCCCTCAAGTACTGGAGAGCTGCTCCAGTGTTCAGGGGTCTTCCGCCTTTGTGTTTCAAGCCTCTGACTGTGTCAAGGATTTCCCCTTTTGTCGTGTATGTGTTCAGATAGAAATTGACAGCTGGATCTCTGCTGTACTGCACGACTGAGACACGGTCTTTGTTGTCGTCCACACTGAGTTTCTCTACTACTCTTTGGACAAAGTCTCGCATGGCTGGGAATCCACTTCTTGTACTATCAGTTCCATCCAACAAGAACACAACATCTCTTGCTGGTTGTTGTCTCTCCACTAGGGAACATAGAATTGTAGAGATGTTTAGGTTTGTTGTCAAGAGTCATAGGATGAAAACACACCGAAATTCTAACAGCAGTTCTGATGGCGCAGCTGTTTTTTTCAAACTGAATTGAGTGAATTACACTTGAATACAGTTCAAAATGCATCCTACAATGATTCTGGAAAGTAAGTAAGTCACTGTCTTACCAGTTTCTGTTGGTGTTACCGGCATAGCTCTCACTAGCACTGTGCTCATCGCAGAGGAGAGCTGTTCTTGGACACTGGGGAGGTCAGTGAACTCAGACACTGATAGAGCGTAACTAGGGTCATATGAGATCTTCCTCAGCTCTCCACTGTCAGAGTTCCTTGTTCCAATACCAAGCACAATGATGCCCTGCTGTTTGAGAGCAGAGGCTGGGGTGTCTACATTGTCAAAAGACCTTCCACCATTTAGCAGGATCAACATCTGTGTAACACCCTGCAGGCGCCTACTCCCGGAGGAGTTGGTAAAGACATATTCTCTGACGTATTGGAGGGCAGCCCCGGTGTTGAGGGGTCTGCCTCCTTTGTGTCTCAACCCTCTAACCGAAGCGACAATATCCTCCTTTGTGCTGTATGTTTTCAAGTAGAAATTGACCTCTGCATCTTTGCTGTACTGTACTACAGAGACACGGTCTCTGTCCTCTCCCACATTGAGTTTCTCCACCACCTTCTCAACAAAATCACGCATGGCAGGGAAGCCATTCCTTGTGCTATCAGAGCCATCCAGAAGGAACACGATGTCATTTTTGGCAGTGTCAACTGAGAAAAGACAGGTAGACAAAATATTAAAACCTTTGCATTAATATGTGCATGGAATAGTTCTCAAGATGTGGACTATCTTTTTGAAAGCTTGTCCAACAAGAGGACAAGCTTGTTAACATACCAAGTACAGTTGGGGTTTGTGGGGTGACGTCTATAACCACAGCCTCCACCGAGGACTGAAGTTGCTGTTGGATACTGGGAAGGTCATTGAAATCAGACACAGATAGAACAAAGTTGGGACCGTGGGATATCTTTTCCAGTTCTCTGCTATCAGAGCTCCTGGTTCCAATCGCGAAGGTCAAGACACCCAGCTGTTTGAGGTCAGAGGCTGGTGCATCAACACTGTCAAAAGACCTTCCGCCACTTAGCAATAACAGGATCTGTGGAACTCCTTCTAGGCGCCTGCTTCCAGCAGAGGCTGTAAAGACATTATCCCTCAAGTACTGGAGAGCTGCTCCAGTGTTCAGGGGTCTTCCGCCTTTGTGTTTCAAGCCTCTGACTGTGTCAAGGATTTCCCCTTTTGTCGTGTATGTGTTCAGATAGAAATTGACAGCTGGATCTCTGCTGTACTGCACGACTGAGACACGGTCTTTGTTGTCGTCCACACTGAGTTTCTCTACTACTCTTTGGACAAAGTCTCGCATGGCTGGGAATCCACTTCTTGTACTATCAGTTCCATCCAACAAGAACACAACATCTCTTGCTGGTTGTTGTCTCTCCACTAGGGAACATAGAATTGTAGAGATGTTTAGGTTTGTTGTCAAGAGTCATAGGATGAAAACACACCGAAATTCTAACAGCAGTTCTGATGGCGCAGCTGTTTTTTTCAAACTGAATTGAGTGAATTACACTTGAATACAGTTCAAAATGCATCCTACAATGATTCTGGAAAGTAAGTAAGTCACTGTCTTACCAGTTTCTGTTGGTGTTACCGGCATAGCTCTCACTAGCACTGTGCTCATCGCAGAGGAGAGCTGTTCTTGGACACTGGGGAGGTCAGTGAACTCAGACACTGATAGAGCGTAACTAGGGTCATATGAGATCTTCCTCAGCTCTCCACTGTCAGAGTTCCTTGTTCCAATACCAAGCACAATGATGCCCTGCTGTTTGAGAGCAGAGGCTGGGGTGTCTACATTGTCAAAAGACCTTCCACCATTTAGCAGGATCAACATCTGTGTAACACCCTGCAGGCGCCTACTCCCGGAGGAGTTGGTAAAGACATATTCTCTGACGTATTGGAGGGCAGCCCCGGTGTTGAGGGGTCTGCCTCCTTTGTGTCTCAACCCTCTAACCGAAGCGACAATATCCTCCTTTGTGCTGTATGTTTTCAAGTAGAAATTGACCTCTGCATCTTTGCTGTACTGTACTACAGAGACACGGTCTCTGTCCTCTCCCACATTGAGTTTCTCCACCACCTTCTCAACAAAATCACGCATGGCAGGGAAGCCATTCCTTGTGCTATCAGAGCCATCCAGAAGGAACACGATGTCCTTTTTGGCAGTGTCAACTGAGAAAAGACAGGTAGACAAAATATTAAAACCTTTGCATTAATATGTGCATGGAATAGTTCTCAAGATGTGGACTATCTTTTTGAAAGCTTGTCCAACAAGAGGACAAGCTTGTTAACATACCAAGTACAGTTGGGGTTTGTGGGGTGACGTCTATAACCACAGCCTCCACCGAGGACTGAAGTTGCTGTTGGATACTGGGAAGGTCATTGAAATCAGACACAGATAGAACAAAGTTGGGACCGTGGGATATCTTTTCCAGTTCTCTGCTATCAGAGCTCCTGGTTCCAATCGCGAAGGTCAAGACACCCAGCTGTTTGAGGTCAGAGGCTGGTGCATCAACACTGTCAAAAGACCTTCCGCCACTTAGCAATAACAGGATCTGTGGAACTCCTTCTAGGCGCCTGCTTCCAGCAGAGGCTGTAAAGACATTATCCCTCAAGTACTGGAGAGCTGCTCCAGTGTTCAGGGGTCTTCCGCCTTTGTGTTTCAAGCCTCTGACTGTGTCAAGGATTTCCCCTTTTGTCGTGTATGTGTTCAGATAGAAATTGACAGCTGGATCTCTGCTGTACTGCACGACTGAGACACGGTCTTTGTTGTCGTCCACACTGAGTTTCTCTACTACTCTTTGGACAAAGTCTCGCATGGCTGGGAATCCACTTCTTGTACTATCAGTTCCATCCAACAAGAACACAACATCTCTTGCTGGTTGTTGTCTCTCCACTAGGGAACATAGAATTGTAGAGATGTTTAGGTTTGTTGTCAAGAGTCATAGGATGAAAGCTAACCTCAATTTTCACAGCTTTTCTTATTTTACATGTTTCTTCAATAAAGGTATCAATGCAATTATTCTTACCAATGACTTCAGTTTTTGGAACTTCACTTTTCAATGTTTCTTTCATAATTGTACCAACAACTTGCTCTTGTATATTTGTAAGTTCAGCTTCATCAGAAACAGAAAAAGTGTAACTTGAATTATGAGATAGTTTCTCCATTTCTTTAGGGTCAGCATATTTTGTTCCAATGGTTAATATTGTGACATTGCTTTCTTTTAGAGAAGCAGAAGGCAAATCCACACTGTCATTTGATGGTCCACCAATTACAACAACAAGAGTTTGTGGCACGTGTGCAGTGTATCTGCTACCTGAGGCAGTGGTGAATACATTCTCTTTAACGTATGTGAGAGCTGCACCCATTTTCAGAGGTCTTCCACCTTTGTGTGAGAGCCTTCTGACAGCTGTCAAGACAGCTTCCTTCTTCATAAAGGAATTTAAAAAGAAATTGGCTCGTGCCACATTGCTGAATTGAATAACAGCAACTCTGTCTTCATTTGGTCCAATGTTTAACCTTTCTATGACTTTGTACAGGAAATCTTGAATTGCTGAAAATCCATTGCTGGTGTAATCAGATCCATCCAAAAGAAAAACTATGTCTCTTCCATTTTCAATAGGTTTGTCTGTTAACAAAAGTAGAGTTGAATTATGTTAATCACAATCATTATATATGTATCACCTATGCAAGCTTTGTTTGAATACATTTTAAAATAATCGAAATTCTTACCTGCTTTAGTTTCATCCTCAGCCCCCATTTGAGTGAGATGACTCATTAAACTTTGTTGAATACGAGGGAGATTTGCAAAGTCAGGGACTGAGTAGGCATAACTTGGGTCAGCGGAAATGACTTGCATCTCAGCGGAATTTGTCATTCTTGATCCAATTGCAAATGTGACAACCCCTTCAGCCTTCAGCTTACTTGCAGGGCCTCGTGGAGAATCTCTAGACCTTCCACTAGCCAATATGACGAGTATCTGCTTGGTACCTTCCTGATGCTGACCTCCAGCATTTGAAATAAAGACGTTATCCTTCACAAACTGCAATGCCGCTCCAATATACTGAGGTCCTCCACCTTTTGGTGTTAAACTTGCAACATGCTTAAGAACATCTTTTTTTGTTGTGTAGGTATTTAAATTGAAATTGAGTTCAGCATTGTTGCTATACTGCACAACAGCTACTTTATCTTGTCCTTGGTTTAGGTCTAAGCCGTCAACAATCTTTGCAACAAATTCACGTAAAGCAGGGAATCGAATCCTGACATCATCAGATCCATCAATGAGAAAGACAACATTTCTCCTTATACTGGTGCTTGAACCTAGAAAAGTCCAGTCATATAAGTTGGTTAACAAAATAAATCTGAAAACTGTGGATGAAAGTACAATACATGCAGTATACAGGGTTTGAATTGTTGTACATTATAAATATAGTGTTCCATGTATCTATTAATTAAAGATAAAGTAAATCAATCTCACTCACCTACACCAGGGCTGTCACTGTCTTTATGAGATGCAATGTCTGACAGCAACTGGTCTCTCACAAGAGGAAAGTCAGAAATGCCCTTGATTAAATACTTCGCTTTAGGGCTGTGTGCTATTTGCTCCATCTCCAGTCTTTCTGCATCAATCATGCCAACACTGAAAATTACAATTCCAGTCTTTCTCATTCTTTCCACTGGACCTAAGACATCATCTTCTGACTTTCTCCCACTGAAGAGAATCAGTATCTGTGGAACTCCCTGCTGGGCTCTGCTCCCAGATGAAGCACTGAACACATTGTTCTTCACGTATTCAAGGGCCAGACCAGTATTCACACTGAGCCCTCCTTTTAGTTTGACATTGCTCAAATGACCAATGACATCGTCTTTAAGTGAGTGCGTGTTCAAGACAAACTCAGATGTAGGCTCTGTGCTGTACTGAATCAGAGCCACTTGCACCTCGCTTGGCCCAATGTCTGTTTGCTTAACAAACTCTCTGACAAAATCAAAAATGTGTCTTTCACTTGCTCGCATTCCATCTGATCCATCAATAAGAAAAACAACATCGGCACTCAGCAGCTTTAACTCTGAAATTGTGGAAGTGTCTGAAATTGATAAAAACAAACAGTTTACAAAACCAACATCTTTACCTTAGATGGAAAACATTTTTAAATCATACAACTTGTATGTCCATCTAGCAGATCTTCATGTAAAAATTATGACTATTGCTCTAAATCTTACCAATTGCAGTTCCCCTCAATGTGGCTTCTACAGATGGAGGTATGCTTTGCAGATTGTCAAAGTTTGTGACATGAAAATAATGTGCTGGAGTGAAAGAGATGGTTTGCATTTCCAATGTATCAGCATTCTTTGTTCCAATAGTAAAAGTATTGATGCCATTTTCTTTGAGTGATTGTGCTGGTCCTCTGACATCATCGCCTGACCTCCCACCACTAAAAACATACAAATATTGAGGGATTGATTCTGCGCTTCTGCCTCCAACTGAGTCAGCAAAGACATTGTCTTTGACAAACTCAAGTGCTTTGCCAATGTTAAGAGGTCTGCCCAACTTATGTCTTATGGTTCTTATGGAGTTGAGCACATCGTTCTTGGTTGAATAGGAATTCAGGTAGAAATTGGCCGTGGCATCACGGCTGAATTGAACAATAGCCACTTGGTCTCTGTTCTCATCAATATTTAAGCCTTCAACCATTTTTTCAACAAAGCCTCGTATCTCTTCAAAGCTGTTTCGTGAGTCATGTGATCCATCAATAAGAAATACTACATCTTTTTTCTCTGAATCTGCAACAAAGACAAAAGACTTAGAAACAAATATGAAGTTAACAGGTCATTTAAAACGCTTCAGTGAATATTTCAGTTATAGCGATAATCTCGAATCTATTTTAGCGCATTGCCTTATTCTTTTTTCTGAAACGTTGTAGCCAAAAGATTTAAAAATCACATCTTACCAAAAGCTTTTGGGGAAGTGGTTTGCTCTGGACGTTGAGAAACATCTCTTAACAATAACAACACATCCTGCTTAGCTGTCTGAAGTTCCTCGTAATCAGTAATAGAGATTGCATAATTGGGTTCATGAGAAATGGTTTGCAGCTGTAGGGTGTCAGCGTTAGCTGTTCCAATGGCAATTGTAATGACACCGGTGTTTTTCAGCATTCGGACCGGGGTCCTTATGTCATCTTCAGATCTTCCACCACTTAGTAGTATAAGTATCTGTGGAACTCCCTCAAGGAGTCTACTTCCTAATTCAGGGGTAAATACATGGTCCTTCACATACTGGAGAGCTGCTCCAATGTTGTGAGGATACCCTCCTTTGTGACTGAGGCCTCTTACTGCATCAAGAACATCATCCTGTGTTGAGTAACGTCTCAAGTCAAAATCAATCCGTGCCTCGTTACTGTACTGGAGCACAGCCACGTGATCTCTGTTCGCATCGATATTCAGGTCCGCCACTATTCTCTGCACAAAATCTTTCATATCTGGGAATCTTTGTTGAGAATCATCAGAACCGTCAAGCAAAAAAACAACATCTCTTCTGTTGGGATCTGTAATCATACAGGCAGTAAAACAAATGTTTGATGATGAAATGTGTGATGAAAAATGTTAAGTTCCTGCAAGTATTAAGTTGCCCCATGAATTCATTTCTATGCCAATCTGAAGTTGTGCACAAGGTTACAGCATACAGTCATAACAGTCGTTTTTCTTACCATATAATGTGTGCTTGATAGCAGGGGTTTCATTGTTCATGATTTCAGAAAAGATTTGCTGTTCAATGCCTGACAGATGAATGGAGTCTGCTGCAAAGAAAGCATGACTGGCTTCCTGTGAAATAGACTGTATCTCGAGGGTATCTGCATTCTTTATTCCAACCACATATACCATCGCACCAAATCCTCTCAAGTTTGTTACAGCATTTCTGACATCATCACTGGATCGTCCGCCAGTTAAAAGAACCAAAATCTGAGGGACACCCTGTTGGTTCCTACTTCCAGAAGAGGCAGTGAAGACATTATCCTTGACGTACTGAAGGGCTGCACCAGAGTTTAGGGGTCTGCCTCCTTTATGCGTCAGAATGCGCACATTGTCAGCAACATCCTTCTGTGTTTTGTGTGTGTTCAGAAAGAAGTCAACAGAGGGTTCTCTGCTGTACTGCACCACTGCAACACGATCTTTGTTTTCAGCCACATTGAATTTGTCAATCATTCTCTCAACAAAGCCAGTCATTGCCTTAAAGTCATTTTGCATTTCGTCTGAACAATCCAGTAAAAATACAATATCGTGTTGAATGGACTCAGTTGGATCTGTAGAAACTTTAACAGACAGAAGGATGGTGCTCAATTAGTTACAAATGTATTATCATAGATACATAGATAGATAGATAGATAGATAGATAGATAGATAGATAGATGGATAGATAGATAGATGGATATATGGATGGATAGATAGATAGATAGATATATAGATGGATAGATAGATAGATAGATAGATAGATGGATATATGGATATATGGATGGATAGATGGATAGATAGATAGATGGATAGATATATAGATGGATAGATAGATAGATATATAGATGGATAGATAGATAGATAGATGGATAGATAGATAGATAGATGGATAGATAGATAGATATATAGATGGATAGATAGATAGATAGATGGATAGATAGATAGATGGATAGATAGATAGATGGATAGATGGATGGATGGATAGATAGATAGATAGATAGATAGATAGATGCATAGATGGATAGATAGATAGATAGATAGATATATAGATGGATGGATAGATAGATAGATAGATAGATAGATAGATGGATAGATAGATAGATAGATAGATAGATAGATAGATAGATAGATAGATAGATAGATAGATAGATAGATAGATAGATAGATAGATAGATAGATAGATAGATAGATAGATAGATAGATAGATAGATGTTAAGCCTTACCTAATGCATTTTGTGGTTTTAGCCGTGACTGCTGTCGAGGCACTCTTTTCACAAATGCGGCAAGTTTTTGATAGATGCTCCCAATATCATCAAACGCGAGCACAGAGAAGGCATAGGAAGGGTTATCTGCAATCATTTGGAGCTCGATTATGTCTGAAGTTCTTGTTCCTACACAGAATGCAACAACTTTGTCCTGTTTTAGAGCCGCAGCAGCAATTGCAACATCATCTTGAGATCTTCCCCCACTCAACAAAATCAGTATTTGAGGGACACCGTCCTGATGCCGACTTCCAGAAGAATCAGCAAAACCATGTTTCCTCACGTAGTCGAGAGCCGCCCCAGTGTTAAGGGGTCCGCCTCCTTTGTGGTTCAACTGCTGGACTGCAGCAAGGACATTTTGTTGTTCATTGTAGGTGTTCAAACTGAAATGTGTCTGTGGATCCCTGCTATACTGGACCACAGATACACGGTCTTTGTTCTCACCAACACTGAGTGTTTCTACCACTTGTTGGACAAAGCTTTTCATAGCTGGGAAGCCATTCCTTGTGTCATCCGACCCATCAATTAGAAACACTATGTCTCTTTGAGGGGACTCTAATTCAACTAGAAAGAAATTGGAAAACCTTGTTTAATAATTAAACATGTACTGCACAAGCTACAATATATTATGGTGCAATATTACACATTCGATAGTTTCAGAGGTCATAACAGCTGGTATTTACTATGATAAGCAAGGTGTTAGATCTAATAAAAATGTATACAAATGGTAGATGAATAATGTATTCAGATACTTGAAACTAACTACAAGATAAGAAGAATCATATTCCTCTTTCAGAAATGAAAGAAGTAAAAGTTTAAAAGAAAGATTTAAATATTCTCTAGCTCTAAATCAGTTGGTCAATGATGTGATATCATTGGCTCAAGGTAGAGCTTAAGAATAGAACGAAGGGAGATGTTCTGATTGGCTGTCAAGAAAAGACTTGAAGGGGAAAATGACGAGAGCCAATCAAGAAACAGTACTTCAAGGAAGTTGACTCGCCAGTGAAATCCAGTGGAAAATGTTTGAGAAACATGAAACTGATCAGCTGACATTCTTCAGAAGGTGATGCAGTTTCATTGCAATTCAAACTATGGAAATAAAGTGCACTAAACCAGGCGAAGGTCGCTTCAACTCTCAAATGCAAATATGGGACACGTCTTACCTATAACAGTGGGGGGCTCAATTTGTATTTCAGCCTTGACAAATGCAGAAATCTCCGGCTGAATAGACAAAAGTTCGCCAAAGACAGGAAGGTTGAAAAGAAATCTGGAGGAGAAGGCAATTCTTTGAAGCTCCTCCAGCTTAGTGTTTTTCATTCCAATGGCGAAAGACAGAACACCGATTTGTTTTAGGTCTAATGCCGCTTGTGAGACATCGTCATTGGACTTGCCACCAGTCAGTACAAATAGAATCTGAGGGACTCCCTCCAGGCGTCTGCTCCCAGATGAAGGTGTAAATACATGGTCTCGCACGAACTGTAGAGCATTTCCAGTGTTCCGAGGTCTTCCTCCTTTATGCCGGAGACTTCTGACAGCGTGGATTATTGCTTTTTTTGATCTGTGAGTTTTCAGGTTGAAGTAAACTGTGTTGTCATTACTATACTGTACGACCGACACCCGGATCTTATCTTCAGCAATGTCCAGGTCTTCCATCATTCTTCTGATGAACTCACGAATAGCTGGTAGGCCATTTCTGGACTCGTCTGACCCATCAAGGAGAAACACTAAGTCCCTCTTATTGCTGCCTGTGTCAACAAGGTGATACATGGATAGAAAGAAAAAGGATTCATCGATTGACGATCAAGATTTTCTTAGCCTCAAGTAGATTCATCAGCAAGAAAGAAGCTCAGAGGAATAAACTTAGCCCAGAAGGAAAGACATTTGAAAGAGTTTCACATTCTGGAAAAGCCTGAGAAATTTGCTTTTTCTTAAAATGTCAGAAACTTGTCAGAAATGTGCCAAAACATTTGTAGTCGTTCATCATCTTTAAATGAGTAATTTGACTAACAATTTAATTTAAATATTAATGATAGATATTAAGGAGTATTGGAGAGAGTACATCATTTTATTCTGAAGACAAAGAACATTATATCGTACTCCAACTGTAGGCATGTAATTAAACATGGGATTCTTACCTAATAAATCAGTGATTCCAGTCATGGTTTCCTCGGTCTCTTTGGTTATGTTCAGTATAGCAGCAAGTTGTGATTGTGCTGAGGGCAACTCAGAGAAATCCGTGACTTTGTATGAGAAACCAGGTTTGTAGGCAATCATTTCCAACTCAGAAAGATTTGCATCTCCCACTCCAACCCCCCACTGACACAATGTCATGCTCTTTCAGGGCATACGCTGAGCTTCTCACATTATCACTGGATGGTTTTGCAATTAGAACAATCAAAATCTGGGGCACTCCTTCTAGTCTTCTACTGCCCGTGGAAGAAGTGAAGACACTGTGCCTCACAAACTGGAGAGCTCCCCCTATATTCAGGCGTCTCCCACCCTTGTGTCTTAACTTATCTATAGCATTTAGCATGTCATCCTTTGTCTTGTGAGAATTCAGATAAAAGTTGACATCAGGGTTAGCAGCGAACTGAACCACAGACACTCTGTCATGGCTCTCACTGACAGAGAGGCTCTCCACTATGCTCTTAACAAAGAGCTTTATCTCTGGGAATCCATTTATTGTGTCATCAGAGCCATCCAATAGGAACACAATATCTCTTTTTGCAGCATTGCTTTGTACTAAGACACAACAAATCATATTTAGTTAGCCTGATAAAACATCAGTGGAAGATACATTTTTCATACAGAATAACTCAGAAAAACATTTAGCTTACCTTGCTGTAGAACCAGGGTCAGCTCGTCCCTTGGAAGGCTCACGTAGTTGTTGAGCTTTTGCGGTACAGTGCTAAGCTCACTGAATTCCCTCAAATTGAAGGCGAAGGAAGGGTTGTGCGAAATGGCCGCAATCTGCCTCGGGTCAGCATCTCTGACACCAACACCAAACGGTACGACCCCGTCTGTTTTCAGCGCTCCTGCAGGATCCTTCACATTGTCCCTAGATCTGCCTCCAGTCAAAACGATGAGAAACTGAGGGACATTTTGTAAGGAACGGCTACCATGCCTTTCAGACAAGATGGTGTCCTTCATGAATCTAAGAGCAGTCCCTGTGTTTAAGGTTCGTCCTCCAGTCAGAGTCATTCCATTGACAGCTCTTATTACCTCATCTTTGGTTTGATACGTGTTCAGGTAGAACGTTGGTGTTGGCCTCTCACTGTGTTGAACCACTGACACTCGCACTTTGTCAATCCCAATGTCAAGTGGTTCAATGACTTTAATGATAAAATCCCTGATGTATTCAAAATCTCCACGAACACTTTCTGTGCCATCAATGAGAAAGGCAACATCCCTTTCCCCTCCAGCAGCTGAGGGAAGAAAGACATCAGTCAACTCTTTATGTATGTCACATGTAATCATTAATATCAACAGAAAGATTAAAAACTCACCAGGTTCATCAGGGAATACGGATGTCACTGTATCGGTATCGCCAACCACTGTTATCAACTTTGGCATGATTGATTCAGCGAGAGCTGGTAAACTAGTGAAGCTTGTTTCATGGTAAGCCAAATCTGGAACAAAGGCAACATTCCTCATTAGCGCTTCATCTGCTTGCCCAGAGCTGACTGTGAAGGTCAAAACACCAGCCAAAGCCAATTTATCCGCTACAGATTTGACCTGATCCTGGGCTGGACCACCGGTGATCAGAACCAACACCTGCTGGACTCCCTGCTTCCTGCGTGAGCCAGTTGATACCCTGAACATGTTGTCAAGGGCATAATTCATAGCAGCTCCTGTATTCAGAACTGAGCCTCCGGAGAGTCTGAGTTGAGAGATTTTATCCACGATCTCTTGCCTGTCGCTGTGACTGTTCAGATAAAATTCAATCTTTGGACGGTCAGCAAACTGCAGGAGACCAATCTGGACTCTTTCAGGACCTACATCCAGCTGGTTGACCACGTTGATAATGAAGTCTCTCATGAAAGGAAAGTTACTGCTGCCAATGTAGGTTGAGCCGTCCACAAGGAAGACAATGTCTCTGACCACTATTTGAGTGCGCACTGTTGTTATCACCACCACTAAGAAAAAGCACAAAAACAAAACAAATTATCCTCTTTGTGATACCACTTACATACTTTCAGGCTTTTGAAGATGTAAAACAATTAGTGAAGCACTAATAATTAAGACCAGTACTAAAATGTAGCTTGCAAAGCAATCCGTAACACCTTTATATTTTCATTCTGCTTATTGTTTGCGTACACAAGGCTAGCCGTACTCCACAGACCATACGTTTTCCCCTAAACTATGTTTTACCAAAAGGTGTTTGCTCTCGCCCATCCACTCCTCTCTTTTTCGCCCAACCAATATTCTGCTCACACACAGTATGCGGTCACTTGTGATTTATATTCAGTATCTCAATCAATCGTGTTCAAGGTCAACAACTATTTAAACAATTTTTATATTTTCAAAACGCATTTGCTTTAAAATCATTTGAAAGGGAACGAGTGATGAATGCTTCCATAACAAGATCAGTATCAAATTAAGTATTACAAAAAGGTATCAAACTTTGTCATCCGTATTGCTTACAGGTACAGTTATCTTTTTTTTTAAACAATACTTATTTCTTTATTCTTTATGTTAATTCTCTGCTGAAGTTGATTTATGTGTAAGTATTAACTTGTTTTGATCATGTAAAACATGGTGCAAGTCATCACTTAGTTACATTAACATTGTTTACTCAAATTGTGTTCAGCATTTCAACTTTCAACCCATTTTGCACAATTCTCAGAGCTATTAATGGTCAGAATCCAGTCTTTATGAATATGCCCATCAACGTGGTACACTCATGGAAGGATTTTAAGCTTCCTTACATCTGAAGCCAAAATGTTCTCCTTGTTCTCTTCAAAACATGGCCTTAAAATTGCTTACATTTAATTAATTTATCATGTTTCATGGAACAATTGTTTTACTTTTTTAGGTTTTCTGATCGCGGCTGAATTTGTTGTCAACATAACATTCTAAAATGTCCCATATGTATTATCACACAACCAAAGCCAAGTACGATTTAAATGGACTACTTTTATCATGCAGCACACTTTAACGTTCAAAGCATCTGCATTCATTGTGTCCACTTATCTATTCAAGGTTATACTTTAATATGTCAATTGTTATATTTCAAATGTACTTATTTTGTTCATTTAATTATTATTAAAAACGTACCTGGCTCTGTGGGTTGTTCAGTCACCACCACCCCAGCCAGAGTGGAGAGCGCATCAACGATGGCCTTTGGGTTGCGAATCAATTGCCGGAAGTCCCTCATATAGAATGCAACGCTGTCAGCAAAGGCTATCTGCTGCAGCTCCGGCACCTCTGCCGTTTTGGAGCCTGCAGCGAGAGTCAACACGCCCAGTCTCTGCAGGGCCAAAGCTGGTCCTACCACACTGTCACTGGACTTTTTACTGGTCATCAGCAGTAAAACCTGGGGTATCCCCTGGTTCATACGACTGCCCTTCTCAGGCCGCAGCATATTCGTCCGCACAAAGTCCAAGGCTGCTCCAATGTTAACGGTCTGTCCAGGTTTTGGTTTAATAGAGCTCAAAGCCGCAGTTAATTCCTCCCTGGATCCATAGGAGTTGAGATCCATATCAAGTCGAGGGGCATTTCCGAACTGGGCCACGCCTACTTGAACTTGGTCTTGGCCAATCGGCATGATTTCCACAAACCGCTTGATGAATTCACGCACAGAATTGATGATCGTTGCACCCATTGTACTATCGATTAGGAAAATGATGTCTCTTTTTCCAACTGCCAAAACTGAAAAGAAAATAAAAGACATTAATAAGAGAATACTGGTGCATTCCCAACACGTTATAAATAATACATATTTTAGGTCTGTAGTATAATAAAAGCCTAACAAGTATAGTCTGTTAACTAACATTGAGAAGAAGAAAAAAAGCTGTGTATTTTCATAAATATGAATTAAGATTTGAAATCAAAATCAAACAAGAGCGTTTTTTTATTTGATGTTTTGACCAATGCCGATGGACAAGATCTGTTTTAAAGAAAGCATAAATCAAGCTTAGAATACAAAAGGTGGTTTTAAGTCTTATTATGGATTAATTAATAAAATGAAATTAAAACATACATATATATTGGTGATAGCCGATTTTGATGTCTTTGTCGTTTAGACTGTCCACACAATATATTTGAACGTGTTTTTTCTCACCATTGTCATATTGCTGGAAATGTCTCTTTGTTATTGTAAATCAACAACAACGGTATTAAGCAGGAAGCATTTTGCACACATCATTATTTACTTTATGAATCCCTTTTTATCACAGAAACGTATAACTTCAAACTGTTTAAGCTCTATCGAATAATATATTTTAGTGGCTAGTGTAATGTCAAAACCTATTCTTAAAGTCCATCCAGCTTTATTTTTTAAACATTGTCTTGGTTCTCTTTACAATTGGTTAAATTAACTTTGTGGATCTAGACATTTGCTGTAGCTTAGTGACATTTTGAAGACAGAACATTTAGATAAGCTTCAATGTATTACTTTGCATGTGTTTTTACCATCTATGTATATCTTACCTTGCACTTTGTATTACATTTATTGTGAACTCGACAGGGTTTTTTGTATTTTGTACCCTTCCAAAACCCCAATGCCTCACCAACATTTACGGAGAAGTTACATACCTTCTGTGAACTCATTCTGAACTATAATGGTGCGCTGGACCACCCCGTTAACGTACGGGAGCAGCTGGTCACCCATGCTGGCCACTGCTCTGAAATCAGGGGCTGACAGGACAAAGGTCTTATCTGTAGCAACTGTTTCCAGATCAACAGAAGCCGCGTCCCCAACCGAAGCGCCGAATGTGATAACACCGGCCCTCTTAAGGGCCCGGTCCCCGGCACCAGTATCATCTGTGGATGGCCCAGCACTGATAACGATCAACATCTGGGGCACACTCTCGTCTGCCCTGCCCCCAGCTGATTGGCTCAAAAGGCTCTCGGCCACTTCCTCCAGGGCGGCCCCCAAGTTAGACTCATCACCCCCTGAGTAGGCAAGGCCCTTCACCGCTTCCACGACTGATGACTTGCTGTCATAACTATTTAGATAGAACTTTATATCTGGGTCGACGCTGTACAGGACCAAAGCAACCCGAATAGTGTCCCTGCCCACATCGAGGCGCTCAATGATTCTCAAAGCCAAATCACGCACATAGGGGAAGTTTGCCGCTCCAACGTTCTCTGATCCATCAATTAAGAGTATGAGGTCAGCTGACTCTTGTGCTTTAAGGAGAGAGAGAGAACACAAAACAAAATGGAACTTGTGAAGGTGTTAACATGGTGAGACAGGGACAAAGAATCCAACAAAGAAGTGTTGCTAGCATTTGTCAAGTAACATTTAGGGTGAACAAATCAATCAAACATTGCAAAAACATCATACTGCATGTAGGCTGAACCAAGGAGACCCCCCCCCCGTTACTTTGTCATTTTCAAACCAGTGGTATATGATGCATTTATTTCATTCTTCACATTCTGTATGTGGCTAAACACTTTTTTTTTATAGCAAATCAGCGGCAATTACAGTTTAAGAGACATCTGATTTCCTTCAATAAAGTACAGCTAAATGGTCCGTTGCTGATGAAGCTCAAAGTGTCAAAAAACACATGATAAACTCATCACTAATATCGTTTGACCGTTACTCAGTGTGATCCCCAGAACTTGTTGTAAGCAGTTTTAGGTTGGTAGATTTTAATGTTAAAGTTCTGGTGCTTTTATTCTGTACCCAGGACATGATTCCTGACTTCTGGAAAAGAAGCCTTGCTGGTCAGTCTTTTATTGGCACTTTGAGCAACGGCCAAATGCCATCGAGTTCAATTGTTTTAGAGAATAGTATTTCGTATGGCTGATAACTCCAACACCGGGCGACTAAAATAATCTAGATTGAGAAATAAAAAAATATGTAATTTTGACGTGTAGGATTGTTAAATTACTGATTAAATGATACTTTTATGATAATTTTTGATTATAAAAGATTGCAAAGGGACAAGAACCAAAACATCTACAAATGATCAGACATGTTTTGGAAGTCAGAAGAAAATAAATGAAGAATCGAAGGGTAGTATTACAACCTCATGTCTCAAGGAGGAGGGTATTCTGTGTGATGTGTCCCTTCTATTATCTCCATTGTGTTCAGCCATCCCATGCAGACTCTTGTTATGGACCTCAGATACAGTGACCAGTCATGACCCTGTGGCATATCCTTGGTGCCTACAAGTTTACAGTACTTGAGAATATTGTACATGATTTAATATACATTAGTATACATTTGTATATAAGAGATGTTTTCAATTGATTTGATTAGGAATCATGTATGATTGTCAGTATGGTTATCTATTGTTACGTATCATTTCTACCTAACACATATTCTCAAAGTACTTCTGTAGGTCAAGGATGAGTCCGAGCAGGTTCATCTCTGTTTAAAATACACAACATGAACATATCTTACACAGATAGTCATTGTGACTGATACAAACAAACATAAGGCAGGACACATAAGCAGTGGTGCATGGTTAGCTATTGTTAAAAGCTCATTGGTTGATTTTGAGATGTGATGTCATCCTGGAGTCAACTTTCTTCAACGGTTTTTCTGGGCAGCAAAAAGTCTGAGGTGTCAGTATTTAAATGTAACAATTGTATGTCCTACTCTCTGTATTGTGTCCCTTAACCCAAAACTGTGTTGAATACAAAAAGGCTTTATCTTAAAAAAGGTGTCTGATGCCAACACATAACATATAACATAAATATATACCAGGTTTTAAAGCACCTGGAAAGATGTTTCCCTTTGCTTACATATGTTCTTCTCAAGCCATGCTCATGATGTCTTTGCACAGGCATATGTATCAGTTTACACTCCAATTGAAGATGCTGTAGGAATATCAATCACATGCGGTTCTTATTGTGATTCTTAAAGCATTAGGGACATATTAAGTGTGATAAGACAAAACAAGTGTTGTTAATTCCGCAGTCGGGTGGTGAAAGGTTATTGTGGTTAAACATATTGATTGTGTTAATCATCAAATCCAGTCACGGCCACATATGCAGCAGCTTCGTCCTGCACATGTAGACATATTAGTAATGGTAGTGACACTGGTCCCATTTCATTACCTGTCCCTCCTCCAGCCAAGGGGGCCTTGTTTGCCACAGGACCCCCCCCCCACCCCGAGCGTGTCACTGCGTCGCAAAGCCTGACTACTAAATCTTGAATTATATTGCGTGAAGTCATAAAAGTGTCTACACTGAATACAGGAGTGTTGTGGGGCTGGCTCCCCATATCCCTGAGTCAACCGCATCCTGAACTCCAACCGCCAACACCTCCACGCCGGCCGGCCGCAGCACCTGGGCCGGCTCCACTACGTACTCCTGGGACAGGCCGTCTGTCAACACCACCACCACCTGGGCCGCACCATCGGCTGAGCGGCTGCCAGAAGCGCTGGTGAACTGTGTGCGGATCAGATAATCCAGGCTGAAGCCGGTCCGGGCCTGACAGCATCATTCTGCTTTGTTTATCAAGGGCATCTAACTGGAATTCTAACACCCACGAGGTCTCGAAATGTTGTACAATATTGAGACACACATTTTGAATTCAAATGTATTTAATTCTCACAATGATCAATATTGAGTAGGGATGTAACGATATACCAAATATCGCGGTATCGCGGTAAATAAACGTCCCAATACCGTCATGAGATTGACAAAATCTACCGCGATTTTTTTTTATTATGAATTTTTTTTTAAAAACACTTTTTTTTTAGTAAACCTTTATTCAACCAGATGGTCCCATTGAGATCATCGATCTCTTTTTCAAGAGAGACCTGTCCAACATGGCAGCAAGTAGGTTACAACATGAAGATAAAACAACAGAACACAGAAGGACATCGTATTTACAGAGCTACATGTACATACCTAGAGACATGGACAAGTACCAACAGTATATTTATATCTCGGCCTGTCAATAAGCCTCACCTTCTTGGCAACAACGGTATTGTTTTTTAAGTGGTGGAGAGACAATGCACAGTTTTACCCACTGCTGTCACCCACCCATGGCCAAAGCATATCTCACCTCGCGGGAGCACACACAGCGTCCGGTACGTCCACACAGCAGCTTTTCAAAAATCTTGAAAATCTTGAAGCTGGGCGTGTCTGACAGCTTGGGGATTTTTTGCGAGCAATGCGACCAACAACCAATAAAAAACCCCGGGGATTTTATGCGAGCAATATATATATATATATAAACTCCCCAAACAGGCGAAAACATACCAATTCCACCCACTGTCTCTGCCACCTCCCTCCATGCCTGGTTCCTCCGGTTTGTATCCCGTTAATAGTTCTGGTCGTAAAGAACCGGGTGATTTGCAACCGTAATTTCTCATTTGGAATATGAGGAAATGAACTGCGGTCTGGCTCTCCCTGCTTACACGCGGTTTGATTGGCTAGCGCTTCTACTGTCAGATTTGCATAAACGTGTTTGATTGGCTGACGCTTCCAGCTCAGCTTCAAAAGTTGAACATTGCTTAACTTTTGAATCCTGGAGATCCTGGACATCCTGGAAATCTTTGCTTCGCTCCCCCACAATGCAGTTCAGCGAAAAGCGAGGCAAAGTGACGTCATCCCCATTCAAAGTCAATGGGCAGAGAAGCGTTGGAAGCGGTGGAAGTTGCTTCTGAAGCTGCTGTGTGGACGTACCGTTACGACATGTGTTGATCTTTACGGCAAAGTACGGTTTGGAAACTATATCATTTCCTTTTGGAGGGCATGCATAACACGGCATAACCCCAGAGCCTCGCTGCGGGGAAACGTTGGCGCTGTTCCGAGTTTGTTCTAATCTAAGACTGCTTTCAGATTTTTCCGTCATTGTTAAATAAAATATTCGGTTAAGGCGACCACTGCTGACCCAGCAACATCAGTACCAAGCGAGAGAGTTTTTTACAGAGCAGGGGATATTGTAAATGCACAAACATCCAAGCTTATAAATACCTGGAAATGTGGACATTCTCATATTCCTAAAAACCTGTCTGATGATGCTGAGTGAGTGACTCGTGAGTTTGAGTTGAGTAACTTGAAAAACTAAAGTGAAACTTGATTCATTGTATTTCAGGGTCTGATTATGAAATGTCCTTGTTTATTTGTGAGATGCAGAGGCACAAAGAACATGCCTACTTTGTTTGGTAGCATGCTACGATAAGGACAAATACACTGGTGTTCTTGTTCCAGTCTGTTACGGTCACTTTGTCTTTGACACTTTCAAATACTGCTATCCTCCTAACATGCTGTACAAATCTGATGTGTTATGTAATAAAGAAACATTTTCCATTTTCCATTTTCTTTATTATTCAATATCGCGATAAATACCGTACCGTGTACAGTACTTGTTATCGCGATATTATCGTACCGTGAGTTTTTGGTATCGTTACATCCCTAAGATTTAGAAAACAACACTCATTAGAAAAGTGTTGTAACAACATTCATGGGTTTTTCTGAAGCAATTCATTTCGGAATATATGAACTGGTGCAGATCATTTAATTTGAGATGAGCAAACATGACAATGACCAAGCAGACAGATGATCTGACTGCGGCTGAGATGATTTACATGGACTTACCTTCCTGAGCCTCAAGGTTGGGGAGGAGTCCTCCAAACAGGACGCCCAAGAGGACACAGAGCGGGACCACCTGATGCCCCCTCATCTTCTAGCACCTAAACAGCAAAGGGGACGCCTGGGAAATCAGAAGCAAACATGATGATCTTAAACAATAACCACAAAAACTGCTTTTGTAAATTATTATTATAATATTATTTTCACTGCTTTTTTTCATCCCACGTTTATTAAGCATTAGGAACTCAAACTGCTTTTAGCACCGTAGGATTAGTTAGAAGCAATCATACTTATTCAGAATGCTTTCAAACAAAAGATTACTTTTTTTAATTGTGTTATGGTCTCATAATTATTTCTGGCTAACGTTCGTTGCAAGCACATTATGAAAAAAGACTACTTATAATACTTTGTAATAGTTTGCTGCATATCTTAAATGATTATAAAGTGTTTTGTGGCGTTGTGAAATTGTATATTGTAGTATACTTTGATCCTCAGTGAGTGACAAGTAATTATGAAGCATTAGGATATCCGACCTTTTTTTTCAAATGCTTTATGATGTGTGATTTTTTTTATATAGCAATATCAGTATTAATTAGTGCTTATAACTGTAACTGTACAGGGCTGTAAGCATATTGCAACGCATATATCCATAGGTTTGTTTCAAACAAATCCGTCATAAAAACTAAGCTTCCCTTTATCATACTTTCATGATGTCACGGCTTTGGGATAGGCATATGCTACTACAACAGTTGTGCTTTTCGATACACTGCTTCTCGAAAAGTAACATACAACATTAAGTAACATTTTTGGCCTGGAGTGCAACATCCAATCTTGACACACCACACATCTCCTGTCGGTATTTGCAAGTGTTACCATGTAACAACAAAAAAACCTCTGACAAATCTGGTGATTGAGTCACACTGTGATAAGCTGTTTTCACTTTAACAAGCAAGCATGTCCATTCTACAAAAGTTTGAAAACATGGAATAAAGTGCGCTTTTTGGTTTTGGTTTGTCGGTGAGGGAGCTGAAGCAAGTGATGGCCTATCAGAAAGCTGTGGTGATAGAAAAGCTACCAGCCAATGTGCTTTAGTTTTTAACTTTGCTTGGCAAAGACTTGATTTTCCAACTCACAAAGTAAACTGTTTTTAAGAGGGGAGTTGGAATGGAAGTCCAGTTTTACAGCCGGGTGTGTGTTTGCTTTTCACTCAGATTTCCCCTCATTGTGATGTTAAGCATTGTCACAGGAAATGAAGGGAAGGTCCCAAATGGATCGCTACCGAGAAAGTATGCATACCTGTGAATGTTTCAGTTTTTTGTACATAATTATTGAGCCATGAATATTTCAAACATCTAATCTATCTCTTACCCAAATAGGATTCTATTTTATGTAACCTTCCATTTCAAGTTGCAAACAAAAAAGACCTCATCAGACATCTGCTTTAAAAAACAAACACACACACACACACACACACACACACACACACACACACACACACACACTCACACACACACACACTCTCTCTCACTCACACACACACACACACACACACACACACACACACACACACACACACACACACACACACACACTCACTCATCATGTCCTAGTTATAAAATCCGATCTTGATAGATATGGTGATTCACATTGTGACACTCTGTACTTAAAGACTCTGACTTTCTGAACCTTCCCCAAGTGAACACGATCACTCTAACCCTAACCCTAATCAATACCCTTGCCACAAACAGCCATTTTAGAAGTAAGGATATACTTCCTCCATGCAAAACGCTGATCTCAGAATACCAAAAGTAAATGAACCCAAACACAAAGTGAGTGGTTGACTCACCCCTTCTCTCTGACATTTAGAAAGATTTACACCCAAGCATGTTAAGAATGATATATAACATAAAAGGGGGGAGGGGGGTTAGGGTTAGGGAGGTAAGCAGCCCTCAGCGTCCCAGAGGAGCCTCTCTAAAGCCTCTTAAAGCCTCTCCACACCAAACTGACACCAAAGAACACCAAAGAACACGTCCCGACGGAACGTCGCCTCGCGTCTCTGCGTCTTGGCCATGTGTCGCTCTGGAACACACCGCGAAGACTTCAGCCGACGGCCAAGTAGCACGTACGAACTGTGCATGCGTGAGTGGCAATAACTCTCCTTACCAGCAGGTGGCAGTAGTGTGTATTCGTCATTCAAAAGAGGCAACAACCGGAAGGCAGATAATCGAGAGAAGAAGAACAGACTGCGTGATATAAACAAACAACAAATAGCATGTGCGTTCCATTTTCCCTCTACAGCGAGAAGCTCACGGGGCTTTCCTGAACCTGAGTCGAGAGCCCGGAGTTAAATGGAATCTCACATTTGCCTTCTTAATAGTTTGTTTGGGTCCCTCACTTCCGATTTGCTTCTTCTGAGTAGGGCGACAAGTCGCTCATCTGCGATAAGCGTTGTGTCGCCCTATTCAGATTGGTGTGTAATGAACCGTCGTGCACGTCGTGCACCGTTGTGTCTTTTCGGCCGTGCCGACACCTTCCGCCCCCGATTCGACCAAAGAAATCACTCTGATTGGCTGTTCAGCTTAGCGAATCAGTGCATGAGAAGCTAAACTGAAGTGAGGGACCGAAAAAAACTATCAAGAAGGCAAACACAGTCTGTCTTCCGGATGTTGCCTCTTTTGAATGACGAATACACACTACCGCTGCCTGCTGGTAAGGAGAGTTATTGCCACTCACGCATGCGCAGTTCGTACATGCCTTGGCCGTCGGCTGAAGTCTTCGCGGTGTGTTCCAGAGCGACACATGGCCAAGACGCAGAGACGCGAGGCGACGTTCCGTCGGGACGTGTTCTTTGGTGTCGCTGGTGTCAGTTTGGTGTGGAGAGGCTTTAACTAACAGGTAGGGTGCCTGCTGGAGGTCACACAGCGTAGCCTCAGCACCAATGAGTGCACAGTAAAAAAGGGGAATTTAGGTAGTTTACTATACTTCTACTTTATTGGCATTAAAACAGTGCATGTATAATGAAAGAAGATGGTGTCATGGCGGCTCAACCGTGACAACACAGGGGGAAATGCCCTCCAGTGGAAATTGCAGGTACACACATGTTTTCTTCTATCTTGAATCATGAGCTTATTTCATGGAATATGACTAACCCACAAAGCTACAGTAAAGCAATGTTGTGAGAAGAGAACACTGAGGAGCGGAAAGTAGGATTATTTTTTTAATGATATCCCTTGTAATTTGTGCTTTCTCTGATGAAACATGTGCTGTCTATGGTGAGTTTGAACCTCTTATGACAAGCTGGAGGCAGACTCAGTGTTGCTGTTAGAGTATAAACAACACACATATGATCAAGAATGCTCAAGGGTGCCCCCCCACCCAGATGTATCCTGCAGGTCCAGGGATCTGGAACACTGTAAGTTTCCTCCAACATTGCCCCAGAGAATACCAGGAGAAACTTTGCCAGTAATATAAAGCCAACAAAATGAAGTCTGGCACACCGTTAGCTTCTGCACAGTCAGCTCATCACTGCAGCAATTTAAAACATAAACTAGGAGAGAGGAATCATTCTTACTTTGCCTTGTGTCTGGTTCTTTATCTGGGCTAACAATGCATACCGATATCATTAACTCTCAGTTGAGAACATGTGCCTGTCTCCTGTGGATTATGTATCTTGCCAAATGCACACTTCAATCCAATTGAAATTTAAATACGTTTTGCTGTGGAGTCCAAGAGACCCTTTCACAGGGATAAGAACACCGAGGTCAGCGAGGATTGATTCAAGCAGTCCACAGCAGTAATGAATTATAAACACATGGCTGTCATATTTAATGCAACAAAGCAGACGTTGAGTTTGTTGGAGTCGCTGTCTTTACTCTGCTGTTTATGCACACAGCACTTTGCAGATGCCAAATAAACTCAAACAATAACATGCATGCTTACTTTGTAAACAGTCTGATCCAAAAGCACCGACTAAATACAACTTTGCAAACAGCTTTAGGAATGTTGGCCATTCAGAAAAGGACTGAGGGGAGTTACTGTACTTCAAACAGACACTGCAGAGTGTGCATCACACATACATGTGTTTCCAAAGGGAAATGGGGAGGGTTTTTCCAAAAGCCTGAGCAGATTGTGAGGATTCCACATCAGACACACACGTTCAGTGCTTGGAGAATATTGAAGTGTAAACAAGCTGCAGATAATCCCTTCAGTCCCCATGCTGTCACTATCCAGACAGAAGAATGTCAGCTCTCTTGGACACTGCAGCAGATGGTTGTGTTCCCCACTCATGGTCATGTGATTGCAGGTCACTCAGAAGCCACTGCAGAGAGTGCCAGGCCTGGCCAGAGTGTCAACACCAAGGCTTCCCCGCTGCGCCCCAGAGGAAAACACAGCAGCACCGAGGAGTCCTGTTCTCTCTGATACCAGCAGCCAACACAACGACAGCATGGAACTTACACAAAAGTGACACAATCAGTTATTACCACTTGGGACTTGACATTTCTTATGGCAACATGTTACCGAACAGCCTTCATGTGTGTGTGGCATCCTTTTGCATCTTCACCAACCCCTGAACACCGTCTCTTCAGCTGCTGAAGGCTCTTCTCTGTTCACCAGCTAGACGCTAGCTGCTTGGGAGTGATCAGAGTCTTCACCCGTGTTGGAAGAAGTACTCACATCTTTCACAAATGCTATGGTCTTAAAATATTCCACTAAGCAAACGTCGTGATTTTAAAATTCTTCTTCAGGATAAGTTAAAAAAAAGATATCATCAAAATATACTTAAAGTACAAAAAGTTAAACTACTCATTCTACCCAATGACCCGTTTCAGAATGATATAAAGTACTGAAGTATTATCACATACATGTAGTTCATGTATGAACAATGAATACTCGTTATGCAGAAAGTGTCTTTTCACAGTATTATATTATCATGGTTATTATATCACTCTGTTTTGGTAAGAGCCTCAGTGTAGTAGTTTAAGATAATGGACATACTGTGTAGGCCAGTCGTACAGTATGGCATTATATCATATCAGCAACAGTATATGTGTTATTATGTGTACAAAGTAACTAGTGACTGTGAGTATTCAAATAAATGTAGTAGAATAAATAGTACGAAATACACCGCTGAAATGTAGTGGAGTAGAAGAATGATGTAGCGGTAAATGGAAATAGTAGCACCCGAGAGGAAGCGACCGCAATGTGCATTCCAAGATGAGAGGACATCTGAGGTCATCTTTCCCCGCTGGGGGGAGGGGCCGGCTTTGTATGTTGCTATGCACCGAATCCGAACTGCCATCCTTACAAACTTTAATCCATATCTTTGAAATTATTCGGTCAAGTTTTTGTTTGTAAAATAATGAAACTGACAGTAGTAACAAGTACCGTAGTCTTTTCTAAATGTGTGCCTGTTTATGCTGAGTCATCATTGAATCTTTTTGTGGAATCCAGTCACCCCCCACAGTGACATGTGTTTAAGTAGTGAGCAGTGCATGTTACACAGAAAGGACACCATACTGCTCTGTGTACATATACACAACATCTTAGTGGTTTTATTTACAGTTACAGCTGTCCGCTTGCAAGACAGACTCTGCCCGAGCACAGCAGTGTGCAGCTGGACCTCACACACGCATTTATAGCAAAGACCACACATACAGTACACACACACACACACACACACACACACACACACACACACACACACACACACACACACCACACACACACACACACACACACACACTCATAAACATGCGTATACATAAACACACTCACACTAGCTCACAGCACAACATCCCATCAGCATCCAGGACAGATACCATGTCAGTGTGTGTGTGTGTGTGTGTGTGTGTGTGTGTGTGTGTGTGTGTGTGTGTGTGTGTGTGTGTGTGTGTGTGTGTGTGTGTGTGTGACCTGCTCGGATGGGAAATGAGGCGTGGCTCGCTCACCCAACACGTCCATGTGCACAACGTGGTGCTCCATTGGCTGAAATGAGCAGCGTGTGCATGCGGGTGTACACATTTGCAGAAATATAAAATGTGTTTTGTCAGTGTCTATTTGTATTCTGATACTAATTACCCCTTGTTTCTATAGGTTGAGCTAAGTCACTTTAAATGTCCCCTTGGCATGACTATGGGAGGTTAGTTTCTGTTGACCTCTTCTATTGGTCTAGTTATTAAAAGTATTGGTTTATAATGTTTTTTTTTAAATGTTTTGTGTGAATAAAGAAACCCCGTGTCTTTAACCATCCCCCGTGTGCTCGGCCCTGACGCCGGAGATGTGTGGTTTCCAGTGACTGTCTTGACACATTCTGCCTGACTCTATAGTGATATTATTTATGAATGATGTTACTCATCAAGCGTACTCGTGCAAAGGACTGTCGTGCACAGTTTACATGGAGCAGTTGGAATGTGTTTCACAGAAGCCTGACGTGAGATCACACCTTGCGCTCTGCTCAGTGATACTGTCTAATGGACTCAACTTCAGCAGCTGCTTTATTACCGACTGACATCTTGTACACATCAATTATAATGTCAACAACTGCTATACAGCCCATTACAGTATGTATAAATCAATTTCAAATACATGTCTTTATTATGCATGGCATCCCTTTGCAAACTTTAACAAATGTTAAGTGGAGAAATCATTGAAGTCACATGGGGCTCAAACCTTAGGCCGGGGGCCTGCAGACCCAATCCGCGCTTCAACTGACCGATGTGACGTGACATGTGTGGCGCCGATGAGAGGAGGATCAATGACTAGGTTAAAGAGGGCTGTGGGCAGTCCCACACAGCTGGAGTGCATTAGTCCCTGTGACACCTAGCAGATGTTGATCTCGCCCCAGGGCCAGGACACTGTCACCCTGCAGGTCCAGCTCATGGAGTCAATGTCCTGTTCTGGAACTCATTTTCAAAACCTATTCCCTGTAGCACACGTTAGCCAACTTGGGTCGCATCACCTTCACCAATCAACACTCTACAGTGACTGAATGCATCACATTGTGAATGGTAACTCATATTTCTTCCATTATAGGCGGTTGTTGCTAAATGAAGAGCATGGAAGCAGTATTCTCTGAAGAAGGTTCCAGCCTTCCAGACATCTGCCTGCCTGCTGGAGGAGAGACACGAGCTGGAGAGAGAGCAGTAGTCATAAAACACACTAATGCTGATTTATATATTTCTGTCCAAACACCCTTCTCCAGAATCCTCCCTGCGGCTCGGCCAATAATATATCAGCCACAAGCTTCCAACGGCCGCATCGTCGTAACACTGATACTAAATTATATGAAAATATTTCAAACAAATCAAACGACTTCTGAAGCGCACACACGTTTCCAAGTTTGGATTTTGAACCATTACCAAGATGCTCTCTGTCTCACAGCAACGGGCCACGTGCAAACACAACGCTGTGTGAAGGTCATGAGAGTTAATCCCAATGTCATTGCATTATACTGTGAGCTGGAAGCGTCCACTCCCACGTGCACACATGCAGCTGACCCCCGCTGAGCGGCTCGCACAGTGTGTCGGGGAAGATTGATGGCTCCACCTGGTTTGCTTCACAGCGCAGCCCACCACCAACCCGCCCCACCCATTCTGTCCAGTGGAAGACGCATTCCTCAAGGTTCTCCAGGTTCTTCTGGCCCGTATTGTGGAAAACTATACTTCACACTTTTCCAGCGCTGCACTGGTGTCAGCGAGGGTGTGGTTTCAGGCTCGAGCTGCAGTGGAAACATGTAACAATCCAACAGCTCCTCCGTACAGCTCACATGTGGAAGTGGACAGCTCTAACGTTCCCTCATAAGACTCACTGAAAGGACCAATAATGAGACGGTGCTCAAATGATAATTAATGAAATGTCTCTTCACATAAAATACAGCTTACACGGCAAGTGTCTGTTGCGTTACGCCATGCTTCCAAGCACACATCTGCATTCTACAAGAGAAAGCGCATCATACATCGACACTACTCATATCTCTAAGATAGATGGATTCAACGTATTGTCAGTAGGCTACAGGTACCACGTAACACAACGGTGTCTCTGCATTTGACCCGTCCTAGTGTGAGGGGCAGTGGGCTGCCCGGGGAGCCGTGTGGGGAACGGTGCCTTGCTCAGGGACACCACGGTAGCACTTGGTCTTTCCGGGACTTGAACTGGTGACCTTCCAGTTGCCAAGCCAAGTCCCTAAGGACTTCGCCACCACCGCCCATAAAACTGATCTGGGATCCCAGTCAGGGCTTTAGATGTAGCACATTAAAGATTGAAACTATTTGTTTTAGTAGATTGGGCTTTCCTCAAGCCACGACCTTCAGAAGAAGAGAGAGATGTACAGAGTTCTGAAGAGAAAAGAGTACACACTCCACACGCTCTGCTGAGGTCGCTCGCTTCCCCCTCATTGTGGCTCACCTCTTGGCCTTGCAGCGCCCTCAGCACTGAAGTACAGGGTTCAGACATGCTGCTGAACGCACGCCGTCTGGTATGTATCACCTATGAGCTGAGGGTTCAGGGCATGACGCCAACCGAGCTACATGTTACGACTAGAAACGTTGCTGTGGTCAATAAACTATTCACATTCAACAAAGAGTGCAAACAAGGTCAGTCCTTACAGAAATAAAGCAAGCATGCTTTTCTCAAAGGAAAGCCGGAACCTTGTTCTGCAAGAGAAATGCATATCACATGTTTAAAACTTACCCTGAGCCGAAGCTGTACTCCACTGGATTTGTTTTTGAAGAAAAATGAAAGTCAGTTATATAGAATGACTGCAAGCTGGACTCTTGGTCATTATCCTCCTGGAGAATTCCCCTTTGCTGGCTTTTCCAGCAGCTCCCAGAGGAAGGAGCTGAGCAGAGCGCTGATGAGGTCACTGATAAGAGATGAGCAGAGAGAGGGTCCTGAGTGAGGGGAGGAAAGGTCAGAGACAGAAAGAGACAGACACTCTCCCGGCTGCAAACCAGAGGAACTGTGCTGCTGAGATCAAGGCTGGGAAGGGACACACGTTCAAACTGTTGGACTTCTACCACCTCTTTCTTCCTCCTCCCACTGAGAGAGAAAAAAGGAAAAGAGGAAGGAGGGTGAGCGGGAGGGAGAAAGAAGTAAATGCAAACCAGACACATAGCCCTGTTTGGTCTGGACGTGAGCACTGGGTAGGATGATGTCACTCAGCTGGAGCAGGACTTTCCTCTTAGCTCGTCCTACTTTCTGCATGTAGCCCCCTCGGCGTCTTTGGGGTCCTTGTTCCAACATTACAGCTGTTTGGATGTACATTGCTAAAAACAAGACGTAAAGTAAAACATCATGTGTATCAACAGCTGACACACATGATGGACAGATATCTCACCAAATGAAAGCAATGTGCACACACACACACACACACACACACACACACACACACACACACACACACACACACACACACACACAAAGGAAAGGGCAAGGCAGTGTAGGCCCACTGGCTGAGGGTGGACATGTGAATGCTTGAGAGGAGGAGTGAGCACAAAGTGGCATGAATGTCGTTTTTTGTAGTGACAAATCCACCCGTTACAGATGTCTTTCTCTGTTTGTAGATGTATCTGAGAGAGACAACACGTCACTCCATAGGCTTAGGAGTGTATGAGAGTGTAGCATCCAAACCGCAAGCTACACGTACGCCTTGTTTGAAATATGCAGAGTGTTCAAGCTGGGGGGAATTACTACAGGAAGGATACTTTGAAACTATTCATTCTCCAACGTGGTGCTGATGTGCTGCCAGAGCAGCTCAGGATGCAAAGTAAGACATCATGTATGAGGGACTGGGTAAAGATGGTCCTCAGTGATGAACCTCGTAGTGAGTAGTAGCTACGAGTACTGCTGAATCCTATGAGGGGCTGTACAGGCTGTATTTCATACTGTCCTCTCACGCACATACATTCTCCTTTCACATACATATATTGTCTTCACACATACATACATTCTTCTCTTGCATACATATATTGTCTTCACACATGCATATTATAAAATGTATGTATGTAAAAGCAGAATGTATGTGCGTGAGAGGACCAGTATGAATGAATGAATGCCTGTACGGCCCCTCATAGAACCCTGCAGACCCCTCAGCTCAAAGGAGCGTTTTCGACCCTTAAGGCACATTGCTTTGAGAATGCTTTAAAGTCTGTGCATCTTGTGTTTCTGTGTATTCTACGACCAGCAGCAGGCAGCTGTTTCCACTGAGAACTCCTCTGGCACACCAAGCTGTTCTCACCCTGACTCGTCAGGCATGCTGTCACCTGGTGAGGCTCTGAGTAGCTCTCTGTGTTCAACTATGATGCTCTTCCACCCCCACCGTTTATGACATTTGCAGAACTTTTTTGAACTAAAAAATAACCCAACACTTATGATCCCCATGACCTAAGATGTTATATTACCCACAACCACCTGGACCTCCTCCATGGACCCACTGTAGACCACCTGCTGGCACCAAACGGCAGACAGACACCGCAACTAACCCTTTAACATAAAAGAGCACTTAACAGCTCATTTATCTCAGGAATCCAAACCAGAGTTCAAAGGAAAGTGAATACACATGAGAACAACTCTCTTTTATATGTACATAGGACATTGATTCATGTTAACATCTTTAAATGTCTTTATGATCATATTTTAAAGGTCTCCTATTATACTGTTTTTTATCAGATATATCCAGAGCCTGTCTCTGATTGGCTGAAACACCAAACAGATCATTGCAGCATCCCATAATCCCGTCTGTTTCAGCCCTGTTTCCAAAGTGCTGTTACTTTAGATGAAAATAAGGAGCCCCTCCCCACACCCCTCTGAGAGACATTTGGTTACAAATAACTCAATGGTGGAGAGAGATTCAGGTGATAAGGGGGGGGGGAGTTACCTTGGTTGCTGATTGGCTAATGGTTACACACAGGGCCGGCCCTTGGCATAGGCAGTATAGGTGAATGCTAAGGGCGCATCAACCCATCGGGGGCGCCGGAAATTGTGGAGAAAAGAAAAAAAGTTAGAAATTAAAAAAAGATATATTTTTTTTTATTTCATAACACAATTTTCCGATTTCGGATCAACAAAGTACATCTTATCATCTTAAACTAACAGAACTACGCCTATATTGCGTACAGCACCAATAAACAATGGCGCACAAAACCAAGTTGAACCGCCCCAGCCCCAGCAAAAACCAGAGGTTTATGTGAAATTGTTCTTTTTTTGAAATAATGGTTTTAGTGTGTAATTATAGGTTTTAATTTTGTATTTGTGTTCATTTAAAATGAATCAAATTCCCAAAAAACGTATACAGCTTTTATTAACATTGGAATTTACTGTGTAAGCGGCCGTGGGGGGAGAACTTTAGAGAGCTCTCTCCTGACAGACTGAGAGGCTCTGATAACCTCAGCTCAGTGAGGTAAAGGCACACCTTTATATGATCATTAGAGTTATAAAAAATAAGAGAATAGATGAAAAACAGGTATAAAATACGATATGACAGTAAAAAAAAGTTGTTATTAATAAACAAGAATACAGGTTAAAAGGGGAGTGATTTGTAAAATATCCATAAAGAAAAAGAAAATCTGCTTCCAGTTCTGTTTCATATGGGTGTTGAGAGATGTATGCATAGATCTCTTCATGTTGCTCTCAAAGTGCACCAGATTGATGCTTTCAACTTCAATATAAAAAAAAATCCCGGGAGAGCATGCCCCCGGACCCCCCTAGAGGATGTTAGGTCCCCCCCCCCACTTAAATCACGTTCAACTGGATAGCAAAACTAAATACGTTTGCACACATCTTGGGTCCATATATTTCTGTTTTGGTGGTCATGCCACAACCGTGCACGTGCATGCATGCACAAGTCATAGTGAGTGTCTGCATTTGGGGGGGGGTGGCAGCTAAAATCTTGCCTAGGGCTGCAAATTGGTCAGGACTGGCCCTGGTTACACAAGACGAAACATCGCTATGACATCATCAAGTGGCCAAAATCTGATCAGCTCATTTTCATTTCAATGTAGCAGAACAACAAGTGAGCAAAAGTTTTTTCCTGAAACGTTCAGAATCTCTTTGAAAGACATGAAAAAGTGGATTTTGCATAATAGGTGACCTTTAAAAGACTGTGATTTTCCTTCTACTCAACAAAACCTTTTAGCATCGTTGAGCTTTGAGCTTGTTTCCGGTCCCTCTGGCGCCAGACTGCAAGCAGACAAAGTTAGCAACCGGCCAAAAGAAGAATAAAAACGTTACCTTTTGAACTGTACCTGTTTAGGTGTACAGAGAAACAATCCTAATCCGATGCTTATGTGGCACTGTGTGTCGTCAAAAAGCAATAAAGTACAAACTGTATTATTTATAGTATGGAATGCTTTATAATGAATAAAGTGAACACAATGTTAAGCGGAAGGAACAATCAGCAGCACTCTGCTGCTCAGGTTCAGGCCAAAGAAAGGGAGGACTGCTGCAGCATTTTCCTGTCAGTGAGCTAAAACAGACGTGATTCCCAGAGGTCAGTATGCTGTAAAATATACTCCCTCATATCTGTGTGAATACAAGTTGAAATGTAAGCTTTAACAGCAGTTGATTGTCAGGCTGTATAACTTCTGTAACCACACAGAACCATCTCTGCCTGAATACTGTATTCCTTAGATGCTTGAAGGCGGCTCCAGAATGCACCATATGGAAGTGTTTAAAACTGCATTCATGTTCCTTGGTCTGTAGGTTATTACTCACACCAACCAATGTTTCCTGCAAAGCATTGCACTGTTGTGGCGGTGCTAGGCAACCACTGTTGTTATAGCCATTGAGTTACAAGCTGTTATATGTTCTGAGAGAACACGTGGGCCGCAGCTAGATTGAGGCCCATTTCACGAAATGACTGAAAAGCTTCTTTGATGATAATTGGTGACTAAAGTTGTCCTTTTGTAGTGATGATGGGGGAACAACTCCAACAGAATATGAATCTATGTTCACGGTCAAAGCAGGAAGTGTGCAGATGAACTAGATCCAAATATTCCATCATCATGCAGGAAACATGTCGTACACATATTCCTTGTGGTTGAGCACTAACCCAACACAGAGGCTTCAAAATCAAAACCTTTCACACAGTGTGACACAAACTAATAAATGATATTGTTGATGATCTCAATGTCTCAATGTCTTTTAACAATTAGCCTAAGAGGTAGAGCATCCTTTGATGCTGCCACCAAGGTGACTTAATGTGGGAGGAAACCAGTCAGACTGTTTCCTTTGACGCTCTGCCCGGACTCGTGTTTCTTTCATTAATAACAGTCAGCTTTCATTACACACACAGGCATGCCCAACCCAGACAACAACAACAACAACAACACATGTGTGACAGCTAAGGTGGTCCACAGGGAAAAACATAGTAGTTTCACAAAAACGCCTCTCACATCGTTACATTATTTTCTTGTTCATTTTTCATGGCCAGTGTCCATGTCACGTGCTTTATTTTTGCTGTACACTGAAAACAATTAGGTCTGACATCAAAAGATGAATATGAGACAAAAGGTCAGTGTTTCAGCTTTTAATTCCAGGTGTTTACATCTAGATGTAAATGTGTTCACATTGACTGTATGTGTTAATCTGTGAGAGAAGAATATCAAATTGACATTTTGTCTTCAAACTTCAGATGATGTGTTGGGTGTAGCTGCAGCATCACACGGTTCCTACAGTAGAGGTAACTATGAATAGCACAGTAAATGTGTCCTGAAGCTCGATACAACTGTGAAAACAAACCTTGTGTATTGTATTCTTTAATAAGAGCATGACACTACCCGCCGTATATCTGGAGTATTCAATCTGGCCTCTGGAAGTGGCTTTCCTTGCCTGTGAAGACGTTACCATTAGGAACAAACTGTGTTTTCCACTAACACACTTGTTTCCATCGAAGCATCGGCGAATCAATGGGTGGAGATTGGTCTTTTGGTCCGCCCATGTGATGAGGAGTATTAATACTCACAGTAACGGTAGATGGTAAACAGAAGGAGGTGCAAACAGGGTGAATAACACTGAGCACTTTTACCTTGTTAAAGCCTTCAAGCTTCAGCCATACACAAGCATACACGGTCTCTCACTAGAAATCCATTGTGCTCCTGAGGATTGCTGCAACAAGTCCTCCAACTCATACGACCACATAGGTCAATTGTTGAAGCGCTTATTACGACCAATAATCACGTTTTAAGGTTTTCGACCTCTTGTGCTCCCATTGAATGCAAATGCTACGGAGGGTCGTATTCACAAATAACCCTCTCCGGAAAATCCTAAAACGTAGGATAGTTTGGCATTAAGACGCTTTCTGATTAGATTTCAAGCGGTAACCAAGCCAGCTCGGTTCGCTGACGGCCAGCTCGGTTAGCTGATGGCCGGCACCGGCCATAATTTGTTATGTTTTTAACATAACAATGTTTCCCCCCCCCGCTGACAGTTCACTAGGACCACCCTCCCCCCCCCTGTTGACAGTTCACTAGGACCACCCTCCCCCCCCCCGTTGACAGTTCACTAGGACCACCCCCCCCTCCCCCCCCCCGTTGACAATTCACTATAATAATAGCAATAATAATTGGGAGGGGGGGCGCGGCTGAAAAACTTTGCAAACCCCTGATCTAGAGGATGCGCGCCCCTTGGCTACCAGAGAAATCCAGACGACAACAGTCCTTCTTCCTTGCCTGCAACAGCTGGATCCAGGAAGAACACCAGATTCTGCAGCTGGGGAATCAGCTTTCTCAGTAAATATAGCACACGCTGAGGAATGTACTGCTTCAATAGACCATATTTATCATCATAACTCAACTGAAACAAAGGCAGTCAAATGTTTTAAACAGAGTTCAGGGTTGAAGGTCAGATGCCAAATATTAAGATGTAGACAGGCCAGGTTCAAAAGTACACCAGAGGCCTGCAGAGACTTTAAATCAAAGCCTGGTGAGATGATGATTACACACGGCACCTATTGCACGTCTGTCCGTCCTGGGAGAGGGATCCCTCCTCTGTTGCTCTCCCTGAGGTTTCTCCCATTTTCCCTTTAAACTGTGTGTTTTCTCTGGAAGTGTTTCCTTGTACGATGTGAGGGTCTAAGGACAGAGGGTGTCGTATTGTCATACTGATATTCTGTACAATTGTGCTGTTGTATTTGCCGTATAGTGTCCTTACTCTAAGGTAATTATTATATGTACAGCACTTTGGCTCGACCAACAATCGTTTTAAAAATGTGCTATATAAATAAAACTTGATTTAATTTGATGTGCTTTTCTTTCGAGCAGGAACATGTACTGTCCAGTGGTGGAAGAAGTACTCAGATGTGTTACTTAAGTCAAAGTAGCAATACTTAATTTTAAAAGTATAAGTAGAAGTCCTGCATTCCAAATCTTACCAAAAGTAAAAGTGCTCATAATTAGGGCTGTCAAAGGAACTCATTTAGTTCAATGTTATATTCATAAATACAAAAGGTTAATTCTATATAGAAGTGCAGATAAACGAAACAATATTATTCGTAAATGTTAAGGTTAATAAACTGATGCTAAATAAACTGTAAATAAAAAACAACGATTGGATTTCTATTGCCCCCTTATTCGAAGCTTTACTGAGTGTCACAATAATCTAATGAAATATCTTCATTTGTAAACAGATATTAATTAATCAGCATTTTATGTAGTTATATTGAAGGTGTTTGATTGACAGCCCTAATATTGATGTGTGTATTATGCCCTGGTACGTACTTTCAATTTGAGTCTTGTGAAAGACCTTTCAGTGTATAATTACGGTGATTAATATTTGTATAAATAACATCCATAAACTCTGAGGGGAAATGATTGGCACACAAACAACAAGAAGCCCGGCCTCCTCGCCCTGCTGAGTAAACTGAGAGCCATTACTCAGCATTTACCCTGAACCATTGGGGCCCATAATGTGGCCTCTTATTCCAGTCAGCTCTCAGCAGAATTATCTTTAGATAAGTTCCATATTTAGACTGATGCCTCGGCCTGTATATGCCCAGATGGGATGGATACATCCCACTGCAGGAAATGAACAGTAGCCTGGGGTTAGGATATGGCCACGTGTTGGAAGCACACAAAAGTAACTCAGAGTACCACCCTCTCCACTGGCTTACAGTACATATTTGAAGTCACCTCTAAGACACTAGAAATCACATGATATTTTGAAAACCTTTATTGTACTGATTTATCATTGGGTACATTATGTGCAGTAGCACCAATACAGTCAATTGTAGAAGGGTAAAACAACAGAAACGGTAAATATTATCATGAGTCATTGGATGGTACTGAGTCAAAGTAAACGTTGACATATATTTAGGCGATAGGTTAAGATATCCAGCAGCAGTATATAAAGTTATTCTAATTAGCTCCACATTTTAGTAACACAGTACCTTAATATACAGCATATACCATTCTGAAATGGGCCATTACGCATATTAGTTGTTTTTGTTATTTTGTTCTGCAACATTTGTACAAGAAACAATTCACGATAGAAGCTCCAATTCTCAGACCAGATTGGGGGATTAGGGTGGGGAGCCATACTCGACCCTCCTGAGAGGAAACACAAGCTTATCTCTTGTTTTATAATAGTTTCCTCTGTTCCTGTGTGCTCATGTTTTGCTCCTCTTGTCTAAATCAATTGGATTTTAAGATGGCTAAGACAACAACATTTTTGTCAAGTGAGCTCATTTTGGCCAGACTGGGTCTTGGCTTTAGGGTTGAAAATAGAATTATGATAACACTTTTTTACTTGTTTAGGTCAACAGTAGCACTTTCATTACAATATCAGAACTCAGAATTTGATTTGATATAAAGAGTTGATATTTATTTTTGTTCAAACTAAATCTACCAAGTTTTCAGTCTTGTGCTAAGCTAAGCTAAGCTAAGCAAACCAGCTACTCTCATTAGATTCAGAGTCACTGTTAATGCACATTCGGGGAGAAAGCTATTCAGTTATTTCCTGAAATGGCCAACCATTCCTTCAGGGACAGACAGTTATGGTCCTCACAAGTATAGCGTACAGTAGTGTCTGTTTGTAAATGTTTATGTGTGTTTTTGCAACGGCATTTCGTGTTATAGTCACAAAATAAATGTAATCTATTGATTCGTGCTCACCAACACGATTTCCCCCTTTTTTTCGTGTCACACAGAACGATTTTTAAAGCAATGTATTTCTATTGGTACTATGTTTTTGTCCAGTCGGGTCTTGGAAGACCGGAAGCTGTGGGGTTCATAAAAACATGTTCTTAATCAATATCTTACCCTAAGCCTAACCCTATCCCTTTTATTTTAAATTGTATAATGTAGGAGTTTTTTTGCCATCCGCGAGGAAAATAAATGGGACTCAGAGCCTCAGAATACTAAAATCTATATTCCTCTGCTGGGATGGCCGCAGACCCTTAAACCTGCCAAAAGGCTTGACATTCTGTTAAAGTTACTCCTCAAACTGTGCATGTGTTCAATCTCAGGTCATATGAAGCCTGTGTTTTATCTACATTATTATATTTGTAGTTCTTTAGATCAACAGAGAGGCTTTGGCTGGTCTTTTGTTTCTGTTTTGTCATCTTCAAAGCTCAGCGTTTCAACATGTGAGGCTATAATCAACACCATGACAGGCAGAAGGTAGACCTTTATTTAGATATTCCGGTGCAGTGGGAGGCTCTAACCTCTGTTTTTTTAGCTTTCAAGTATTTCATTTGGCCATGTTGTTTTGTTTATGAAACAAACAATGGCAACTATAACTCGAAAAACATGAATCTGTTTGGATTGAAGTTAATAATGTACTCTTTCAAAAACCTGTAAAATCGCTTCTTCAGTTTCAGACATGCAAACAGTGAAGGAACGCACACTGAAAATATGAAATTACAGAGAATTCTTTATGTTATGTTATGTTATATGTTTCAGAGAATCAAAAACATTTGAGCATGATTTACAAAGACTAATGATTGGGGTGAGAACTTTTTTTGTCAAGAAACACTAAATAGGAAGCAGATAGGCCTTACTGCTGGCCAAGAGGGAAAAAAGCAATTGAGCAATGCTCCAGGCCCATAAGGACTTATAAAAGGGAAATGTGTTGCACACATGAGGAGCACAGCTGTGGAGCATCCCAGACTGATCCCATCTGTGCAACTCGATGTTGACAGGATAACAACTGGTGACTTCTAGAACTGTGTGAGTAACATTCTGTTTTTAGACTTCTCTGTTTCAGTGTGTGTGCTCTGTATCAATGCTCTGTAGTTGATCTGACTGAAATTGTGATTTTTAATCTCAAAACCGCGACAGTATCTGTCAGGCAGAAACTTGGGACAAGTCATTTTAATTAAACCTTAAAACTGAACTAAATGACTGCTAGGGTTAACTTTGATTTAAACATTTGTAGAATACTAAGAGCTTTATTGAGTAGGTGTAACTGTATTAAGGGTTAAACTCATAACTTTATAACTTAGGGTTTAATGTAATTGTAAAACCATTGGGCCACTGAAAAGACAATAACAGCCAGTCTCGATTTCCTTTTGAGGGCCACCAGCTGCAGAGAGTTAACTAATTAAAGGGACGTGGCCCCACAGCTGTGAGAACTCAGCAATCAGGTGTCCATTTTAGGTAGCACTTTCCTGGAGCGTCAGCGTCAGACAGATGAACACTCCCGAGGGAGGCAAATCTGGTGTTTTATTTGGTTGTTTAGCCCCTCATGCTATAATCATGTGTATTTTGTCCATTCCTGTTTATGTATCTTCTCGCAATTATCACTGGCCCCGTGTATCTCCAAATCGCTATAACCGGCCTGCTCTCGTCTATCCCACGTGCTCCACTGAGATCCAACATCTAGTTTCAGGCGGCCTGTGGAACTGCCAGTCAGCTGTTCCTAAGGCCGACTTCATCTCTGGCTCCGCCTCCCTGCAGACCCTGGATTTCCTTGCTTTCACTGAGACGTGGATTACTCCATCCAACACATCTACCCCAGCAGCTCTCTCCACAGCATATTCCTTCTCCCATACACCCAGCCCCACTGGCAGAGGAGGTGGCACTGGTCTCCTGCTCTCTCCCAACTGGAGCTTTTCCCTCTTCAAGCTACCTAACTTCACTCCTTCCACCTTTGAATTCTATGCCGTCACAGTAACCCATCCTATACAATGAACCCTTGTTGTTCTCTACCGTCCACCAGGCGCCTTGGGGGACTTCTTGGAGGAATTAGATAATCTCCTCTCACACATCCCTGAATCTGGCCCTCCCGCTGTACTTCTCGGAGACTTCAACCTCCAGACGGGGAAGATAGACGAACTAACATCTCTGTTAACCGCCTTTGCTTTCTCACTGTCTCCGTCCCCACCAACTCATAAAGCTGGCAATGTCCTTGATCTCATATCCTCAAGGACCTGCTCTAATTCTAACCTCTCTGTAAACCCGCTCCACACATCCGATCACTTCTTCATTTCATTCTCTCTACCCCTTTCCAAACATAACAAACTAATCTCTTCTCATCCTGCACCTGTCCGCCATAACCTTTGTTCCCTCTCCCCCTCTACCCTTGGCTCATCGGTTCTCTCAGAACTCCCTTCCTCTGACTCGTTCCAACTCCTGCCTCCAAACTCTGCTGCAGAAACTCTCCTCTCTACTCTCTCATCCTCTCTGGACTCTCTCTGTCCTCTCACATCTCGGCAGGCTCGTCATTCCCCTCATGCTCCCTGGCTAAATGACGCACTGCGTGCTAATAGAACCATCCTTCGGGCAGCAGAGCGGAAACGATGGAAATCCAAACACTGTGACAACCTCCTAATCAGGCTCTCCTCTCCTCTTTCTCTGCTTCGATCTCTCAGGCAAAAAGCACTTTCTTTCAAGATAAGATCCAATCTTCCTATTCCAATCCTAAAAAACTATTTTCCATCTTCTCCTCCCTCTTGGACCCCCCCAAAGCCCCTTCCCCCTCCTCCCTTCTGTCAAGCGACTTTATTAACCACTTTGAAAAAAAGGTTGATGATATTCGCTCTTCTTTTTCTGACTCACCTTTACTCACCGCTGGGTCACCAGACCCTCCTTTCACCCGCACACTAGCCACCTTTTCCCCTCTCTCGCCAAGTGAGGTTCTTACCCTCATTACCTCTGCCCACCCTACCACCTGTCCTCTGGACCCTATCCCTCAGGGCTCTATTCTTGGTCCCCTCCTCTTCTCCTTGTACACAAACTCGCTCGGATCAGTCATTAGCCCGCATGGTTTTTCATACCACTACTACGCTGACGACACCCAATTAATTAATTGCAGGTCTCCCTTGAAAAAGAGATCTATGATCTCAATGGGACCAATCTGGTTCAATTAAAGTTTGAAATTAAATGAAATGAAATGAATTCTGTCCTTTCCCCGCTCAGAGACCCAGGTCGTCGCATGCATCTCTGCTTGTCTAGCTGAAATCTCTCAGTGGATGCTTGCTCACCACCTCAAGGTCAACCTTGACAAGACTGAACTGCTTTTCCTTTCGGGAAAAGATTGTCCCACTCTTGACCTAACAATCAACATCGGCCCCTCTGTTGTTTCCCCCGACTCAGACTGCAAGGAATCTGGGTGTAACCCTAGAAAACAACCTGTCCTTCACTGCAAACATCACTGCTACAACCCGCTGCTGCAGATTTTTAATGCAGTATTTTGTATTATGTTTGCTTTTTATGCTGAAATTGATATCTAAAACATAGTGTATGGAATTTAGCTTTTGTTTTTAAAACGGGATTAACAAGTGTTTCGTATGTCTTCAGAGTGAAGTAAATGTTGATGAAATGGCAATAGAAGAATGACTTTCCACGTTTTAAGAATTTCCATATGACCTTGGCCTCCAATTGAAACAAAAATGCAATGACCTGATCCAAATGTGGCAAAGAAAATTGCCTTATTACCCGAGAGCCATGTGTTAGATATATCTAACCGTGTGTTAGATATTTTTGGGACAAACTCTTATCTAAAATAAAAATATATAAAATAATAATAATAATATAATATAAAATAATAATAATATATATATTTCATATTAATACATATGATATTAGAATGTGCTTTTTATGTTATCTTCTGCCACTGCTAGGTCACAGCAGGCAGATTGTGATGTCAGTCTTAATCTGTAGGCCTTTCTGTTGTTAGATAGTTTAGATATGTTTGGACTACAGACAGACATGTTGATGGCCAGCCTAAGAGTCAGTTACATAAACTGATTCAGAGAGAGTTCTGCGGAATGTACGAACGAATATAGCATGAACATATCTCTGTGTTCTGTTTTGTAATGAAAGTCGAATCCTATCCTAATCTTTAAAACTCTTATTTAGAGTGTTGTAACAATGCATGTTGTTCAACCAGTGGCGAGCCGTGACTGATATACCTAGGCCCTCTGACCCCCCTCCCCTCGAGGAAAAAAAAGAAGAGTTATTACGTCACATCGTATACTTCAGCGGAATATCAAAACAACAGCCTGGGGTGCAAAACGCATCAATGACAGCGACCCTCTACCACACAAAACAACACCATTTTTATATAAACACCTATCATGACAGGGTTCCCAAAGCCAAGTAACCATTACAAATGAATTAAGTCGGCACGACGGCCCGCATTGAAAATGACTTAGGCCTACCTTTGATGATCAAATCACTGAAACACAAAGTCCATCCTCCTGTCCTTTTGGATGAGGCACTTGTGGGTCATGCAGCTGATCCTTTGCCACTCCAGTTTATCATTGGAACGCAATCTTGAAAATGACTCCGTTCATAATTTCGCATCGATGTCATCCAAGTGAGCCATCATGAACGAACTTATGCTAATCATAAATCTTTCGATCATAAATCCATCGTTTAGATTTATGATTTGAAAATAATAAAAGTAGGGTAGACATGTGGATATTATCTGGCTGAACAAAACGTGCATTTATCTAACAGGTTTGTTTTCCACAGACCTTATTTCGAGCTATTTTCCAAAATCCTATGGAGAAATCCCGTTGCTTTCTGTCGAGGGAATCCGAGCGCAGCTTACTTCCGGGATTTAGGACGCGTCACTGCACCACTTGCATAGACCAGAGCCCTAGAGATACTAAGAGTTACGACACTCCCATAGACCTCCGTTGTAAAAAATGGCGTGCGCCTACTTCCGGGGTATGGACATCGAAATAGTTCAAAATATTGTCATTTGGGCATTGGACCTCATTCACTTACATTACGGCGCGTCGATTAGTTCCAGAGGTAAGTTGCTGAAATATCAAGCTCTTTTGAATTGTCATTGTATCAGAGGCCCTTTATGATGCTTATACTGGTGTTAATTTGTATATGTACAGCGCAATTATCTATATTTTATCTTGGTTGTGACAACCAATTTTTCTAACATTGCCTGCTAGTTAGCTCGCGCAACTTCGTCAGCTTTGAAGGTAAGATTTTAGTAATGAATCGCTAGCAGCTTATATATCAGTGATGCTGGGTAACTAACAAGCAGGATTTAGATTGATTATGTGTTTTTATTGTTATTTTGGTTTTTATCTGCTGAACCTGACCGTGTCAGCCATCCTTAGTCGGCTTTTTCTGTATGATATGACTTAACTGCTAGCACTAGTAGAAATGAGGTGGCGTTTGTGATAAATATTTCATTGCATTTTGGGATATACTAACATTTCATTATGTGACATGTTGACTGTACTTAGTTTTTTTTGGTATTGTTCTGTGTTAACTTATCTGTACTGTACAACTAGCCGAGCGCTACTTTTTAATGCTTGATGGCATGCTAGGATAGATTCCTTTGTATTGTAATATACACACTAATTTAATGATTGTTCTTCAAAGGTATTATTCAGTCTTAAACAAATAATAGCCTACTGAATAGGCTACTCTACAGCAATGAATGAAGGATGAGCCTAAAACATGGTCATGCATCCAAAATGTTAATTTTTAACAAAATAAACACTTTAAAAAAAATAATTAGCACTTTTTTTTATTCAGCCTCATATGTCAGCCTCATATGGCTGTTGCTGCTGCTGCTGGCGGAGGCTGCTGCTGAAGGAGGGGGCTGCTGCTGGAGGAGGGTACTGCTGCTGGAGGATGCTGCTGCTGAAGGAGGGGGCTGCTGCTGGAGGAGGGTACTGCTGCTGGAGGATGCTGCTGCTGAAGGAGGGGGCTGCTGCTGGAGGAGGGTACTGCTGCTGGAGGGTGCTGCTGCTGAAGGAAGAGGAGGCTGGAGGCTGCTGAAGGAGGACCGCGAATGGAGATGCCAAGTACATCGATGGCAACGAGTAAGGTGTTTGGCAGTGGCCTAGATGTTATGACCTTCGGTGCAGAGGTCTGTTGGGTCTTCTTTGCCTTCTTACCCTGACTCTTGCTGCCAAGATACCCTTTATGTTTATCCTTCCTCTCAGCCCTGATGCACTTTGATGCAACCCTTAACCTCAGCCTGATGTATGTTGAGAGGATTTTTTTCTTCAGGTCATGGCATGAGGGCAGGTTGCTGTCCAGCAACAAGGCTTCTTGTTCCAGCTGTGACACTGCATTTGAGGACTCCATGAGGGAATCGCTCATCCTCACACGGAACAGCTGCTCCACGTTCTGAACAAGGGTGAAAACCTCATCTGATGGACGGTAAAGTGCACCCCTTTTACATTATTTTAATACCAGCAGACCAGCTCTCTCATTTATATCCTGTTGTGCCACAACAGAACCTTAGTTGTATTGCTTTTTTCACGGTTTCTTTCCCCCACCGTATCCCACCTTTTTTTGATTGTCCAAGTGCTCTAATTTGGTCTGTGTTGAGGATTTTTTTTAAACTTTAGATAAATCAAATTGTGTTGTTTTTTTTAATGCCGAATGAATCCTCTTCTGGTTTACCAGAGCCCTCTCGGCTCTCTTTCTTAGTAACCTCTCCCTTCTCAGTTGCCTCATTAGATCCTCCACGTGAGCTCGGTCACAACTGGCCCTTGGCAGTCTGGTCCCTGGAGCACCTGACCCTGGCAAACTGGCCTCTTCATAGCTGACCCCTGACTGACTGGCTCCTGGCACACTGATCTCTGGTAAGGTGGCCTCTTGATTGTCGGCCCCTGACATACTGGCCCCTGGCAGTCTGCTGACATCTGTCTCACTCTCTCTGTCTGTGATGTCCCTCTCATTCCCTTGGAACTCCACCTCAATATCTCCCTGAATCTCTGTAACAATAACAAGGCAATTGCTGTTATATGTGTATGCTGCCTTTACATGTGCACCTATTGTCATTTAAGGGTACACTACACTCCTACAGTATAGTGACATTCATCTAAGTTTGCCTATTGGCAATGTTACAGTATGAAGACAACTGAAGATGATGTACATGTGGTATATGAGTCTTCAGAGTGTCCCTGAACCCTGGTAGCTTTGAAGCTGTATAATCTGAAAGTTGCATTAGGAGTGTAGTCTATCCTTGAATTATATAACATGGGAAACATTGTTAGCTTCATATATCATACCAATGTTTGATGTGCAGTAATAGGTGTGGTCCTTATTCCTGACATTAACAGCTGGAGGCATACTCCTTGACGTGAATTTCCTCCTTTTCTGTTTAGGCCGATGTATAAATACTGTTGGAACAGCATCTGGCCTCAACCTCAAATGTCCTCCTGATTTGTTGCCAATATATTGGTCGTCTTCAAAGTGTACCTGTGGGTAGGTAGGTTTGATCAGTTTCCCCTGCACACTTCAAATGTCATGGAAGAGTCATAATTCTCTACACTTGGAAATATGATGCCCTTTAAAATGTTAACAAGTCATGTCACCTCTGTGAACATTACTTACATAACAGAGTTTTCTGCTGTTGTTGTCCTCTTTCAGACACAGGTTTTGTCTGTTGACCATTGCCATCCATCTCTTCCTTCACTCTACGTCCTTAGGGGAGCCATACATCCGGAACCCCTTCTCGGATCGATCAGAGCATCCAAATGCTGCACATCCAACCATGGTATGACAACTGATCTATTAAAATGCAATATCAACGAAAGTGCCATAATATTTATTGTGCAAACATTTTAACATGAATATTGCTATGTCCTCTGTTCAGTCTGCTCCCAACTGTATTCTCTCCCCTTATTCACACTGTTCCTATTCTCGCTCTGCTTCTTAGGGCCCAGGAAACAGACGGAGAGGATGTCCCTTTCACAAAGGAACCTTCTTGTTTTTGTCAAAATGATTAGGCCCCTGGATGCCCTAGACTAGAGTTCTGTATTGCTTTTCTGTAAATAGTTGCTTTTTTGTAAATAGTTGTTTGTAAATATTTGTAAAATGCCCCCACCCACAATTGTTGTTCGCACAATTATGCTTGTGCGAACAACAATTGTGGGTGGGTGCTTATTGTGCTGCAGATGTTGAAGGACCTGAGTCTCCTGAGGAAATACAGGTTGGAAGGTTTTATATCCTGTGGTGTCTCAACAGAACTTAATATGAATTGCTTTATTGTCTCGTCGCTGGATCACCTCCCCCTGGCAAAGTGGCCTCGTCATTTTAATTTGTATTGTTGACAAACCTGTTTTTGTTGCTCTGTTGAACCATGGTTCAACAGGAGCTTCTGTAAATAGTTTTGTAAATAGTTTGAATATTTATCATAGTATCATTTTCAGTCTCCCACTCTCTCAATTTAATTTATCGTTTCTTTGCCCCACCATATATGTTGTTGTCCAAGGGCACTCATTTGGTCTGTGTTGAAGATTGTTTTACACTTTAGATTCATCAAAATGTGTTTTTTGGCTGAATTAATCTTTTTCTGTTGAACCCTAACCCTCTTTGTTCTCCTTCTCATTCATTTGACTTTGTTTTGTTCTGACACACATCACTTTTTTCATACACTGTTCTGAATAAGTAATAGGCTACCAAGCTTTCCGTTGTCACCCTGCCTCTCCAAATGCAAAACTGTCAATAAAAAGTATGCAATAATGCAATTACAGCTGAAAAAGTACTTGGGTGTGTGTGTTTTTTTAATATATATATTTACCATTGAATAACGCAATCGCTGCTGTCTGTCCCATATAAGAACATGAAATTGCAGCGCAACTATACTACGGACGTGACTGACCTGACAGTGACAGCAACATAGCCTGCTTGTGCTACCACACTTTCCCCTCAAAATATCGTTAAATAACGAAACTTGTAAATAGTGACAATTCATACAAAGTGTAACCACATCATGTAAATATGAAAGCAATCTTTAAAAAATAACAGCGTTGGTTTAATCTATGACTATTTTGACCATGTTTGTGCTGTTTTTGCCATAGAGAAGCATTGCCACGGAAGTGCGTTTTGAACTATCCCGGCATACATTATTCACGTGACCGGCTGACGGCGACATCAAAGAATGTCGTAACTCTTATCTCTCTATGGCTCTGGCATAGACCTCACAGCGGGCGGAACTTGTCATAAAGTCCGCGAAAATAAAGCCCGCCCATTTAGAGGGAAGATATGATTGGTCAATTGTACTTTCATTTGACATTACTCTCTCATTGGGTTTCTATAGCTGGCCCTGTGTGAATGTAGAGAGGGACCACCAAGCTCTCCCGTCTTCACATAACTCGCAGAGACGGCATTCAACCCTTCACATTCCAACAGAAACTGAAGAGGCAGATTCGAAGGATTTATTTCTTTGGAAATATTATTTTAAATACAATTTAATCAAGTTATTTTGGTAAAACTAATGAAAAATGTAATAACAAAAAAATATTAAAAAAACGTTTTTTTTTATGTTTTCAAATATTATTTTTTAGAATATCTTAGGCCCTCACAGAGGACCTAGAGGGCCCTGACGGCTCGCCACTGTGTTCAACAGAACACAAAGTGTAGCCATTATCTAACTGAACTAAAATAGTTACATGTTATGTGTTTCTTGTACAGGCTTTTCTGGATGAGAGGATTACTAATGCCTTAGAAAATTCAAGCCAGCCAAATGTGAAGGAACAAGCCATCTCTGTCCAAATGGCATTACTCTGTTATTTCTCTGTGAAGGGCTTTCACATGGCTCCACAAGATTTGTTTAAAAGAAAGACAGCTCACTTGCACACACATTGCCATAACCATTTTGGGTTTGGAAAGCCATTCTGGAATATTCCTCTCTTAGTTTTCCCCTGGCAAACCTCAGGCCACTTCTCTGTTCTTACAGGAAAACGATGTAGTAACTGACCACACCTTCTTCCCACACCACCCACTCAATCTCACTGGGAGGTAAGCTCAAACATAAGATCTGCTCTGTAAACAAGAAAACATCCCTATGTTCTAAAGTTACTGTTAACAAAAGTTTTCATTTCGGGAAAATTAAACGAGGGGTTACGTATGGTAACCCTCAGTGGCGGCTGGTGGAAAATATTTTTGGTGGGGCTGTTGATTTTTTTTGGGAGAAATTACCCCTTAAATTAGGACTTCTGGTGATGTAATGCCGCGTTTCCAGTGCAGTGTGGAGCTCGCTTTAAGTGTACCGAGCCGCGCGGGGCCCGTTTTTGGTTGCGTTTCCACTTGGCCTAGTACCGGCTAGCGGGTCCTAATTCACAGTTCTTCTGGCCCCATAAAATCGTGGTTCTAGGGCCAGGCTGAGTCTGGCTGAGTATGCTAAACTAGAGAGAATCGCTGGCAAGGGGGCTACAACTACAACAAGATGAACATATTTTACCGTGATTTAATTGTAACACACGTTTCAAAATGATGCCGAATTAACAACAGACTGATACCGGTTAGTAAAAACCATGGATTAACGCTTTGACAAGTCTGCAGACAGACGGCAGGCAAAAAACCCTTTTAAAATGCGTGTTTTCTAAATGGAGCTTGGCTAAGCAAACGTTATATATGCTCCGACCGTCCACACTCACAACAACGGCCTATCCAGACGTAAATAAACCAGCGACTGGATTCGCCATGACACAGGCAGTCTGTGGTTTGTACTTGTTTAACTTGTGTCTAGTTTCTGAACAGATCGTATCTGTCCCCGGCTGTTTGAAGAGCAAGCATGGGAAACAAACGACAGCATTTACCTGTTTCCATTCAGCTCGCCATGCCTTTCTGGTGTACCAGCTATGTGAGAATCCTCGTTGATACGTTTTGTCTTTTTCACGAGCTTGCTGCGATATATACAAATCGGGTTGGTCCGGTCCAAGGTCTTTAAGTATCAATTTATCTCCTAAACTTCTCCTTTCGAAAGGATTGGAGAGTAGCTCTTGCACGGAATTGGGTGCGGACCGAGGTCCAGCGACTCCACCTGCACACAAAGCCATTCTCATCCAACTACTGCGTCACCTTGGTCACTCACGAGTCTAAAAAACAACTCACGTCAACGCACATAAGCAACGTGGGCGCCAACGTGAGCACCCTTGTGACCAAAATATTTCACGGCGCTGATTGGCTGAAATTATGTTTCGGCGGCACAGTTTACTATTGAGACTTTTGCAACGTGCTGGTTGCTGCGGTTTGGCTCGGGGGCTCCTTGCACGGCGCCCGGTAATGATAAACTAATACCACGTGCAAGGCCAGGCAGGAAACATGTGATTTATCAGTAACTTTAGACATCGTAACACAATTTTAAACGAGATTTTATTGTAGATTATACATTTTACTGATACCAATTATATGATATTTACCTTGTTCATTAAAAATAAAAATATAAAATATATATATTTTTGAAATATTTTTTTTGGAAATATTTCTTTTTTAATTTTACATTTTTTTAAATATTTGTTTGTGTATGTGGGAAGAGGTGGGGCAGCGCCCCTATGGGCCGGCCGCCACTGGTAACCCTTGTTATATAAGCACAGGTGGACTCTACTGGACTCTATGGGTACTACCCCTTGATCATATCATACAAGCATTCATCCACTGAGACTTCTATAAACGTAGCCGCCCCCCGGGGCGGGCCTACCTGAATGCGAGCGCATCTCACTGTATAAAAGGAGGCCTCCTGACTGTCATCCTACACCTCTCTTCAACGAGCGGCATAGGACAGACAGGGCCCCGAGTAGAGGGCTCCACCTGTGCCTATATGACAAGGGTTACAATACGTAACACCTCATTATATCTCTCACAGGATCCGCCCTCTACTGGATTTTATGGGTACAGTGGGCGGAGCCCCGATGTATACACGCGCTGTTGTCCAACAACACCGTTCCACCCCACTGCCCCTGACAGGCTTTCTGGTTTGCAGCCGCTGCACCGCACTCTCGTTTACCTCGGTTGTGACCGTGGAGAAGTCTGGACCGCGGCTGACAGAGCACACTCCGACGCGCTTAACTCGTGAAAAGTGTGCTCGGAAAACAGTGCTAAGGCTCCCGGGGAGGGGGTCAGATGCCCACTGACCCACAGCCCCCCCCCCTCCTCACCAGTCCTGTGTTGCCCCAGCAAGCACATAAGAGGAGAAAGAGCCAGACATGTCCAAGAGATACAACTTTATGAAGGGGCCTGGCGTTGACCTAGCCACAGCCCGTGCATATGTCCTCGACACTCACGCCGTTGAATAAGGCTGTTGACACAGCCACAGCCCGTGTAGAGTGTGCACGGACCCCCGCGGTGCAGGCTCTCTCCGCCTGTCCGTAGGCATGTGCAATGCACTCGCAGAGCCATCCTGCCAGGCGTTTCTTGGACAAAGCACACAAACAGCTGTTTAGTGCGTCTAAAGGCAGCCGTGCACTCCACATAACATGCTAGCGCACGTACCGGGCAGAGGAGGTGCAGTTTAGCTTCCCTGGCCCCACTATGGGGTGGAAGACTAAAGCCCCCCAACTGAATAGCCCTCGACCTGAACACACTCCTTAGGCTCTTGGGTACAAAGGAGGGGTTCGACCTGAGTGTCGTCCCGCTCTGGTCACCCCGGATCAACAAGCAACTTGGGTGCACCGATAGAGCGGTTAACTCGGACACTCTCTTGGCTGACGTTAAGGCAAGTAGCAATGATGTCTTCCACAACAGTGCTTTCAGGGAGGAGAGCTCCAGAGGCTCAAATGGTTCTGTGACCAAAGCCTAGAGCACCAACGGCAGGTCCCACTGTGGGGTGGAGGCGTGCACTACTGGGCGCCCACCTATAGCTCTCTTAAGGCAGGTCCCTCCCCATCCTGTTCTGGATGTGTCCGTGAACACTGTGATGTAGGAGGTCACCCGTCCCAGTGGAGACCCCCTCTGGAGATTTTTTTTGGGGACCCCCTGTATCAAAGGTTGCCCTCCACTGATGGTCACCAGACGTCGTTTGTGCCTCTTGGGATCTAAACGAAGGCCGGCAAACCACCTCTGCAGGTGACGCATATGCAGTAACCTCTGCGGTACCACGAGGTGAGCAGCCGCCATGAGACCCAGAGTCTGCATGATGGTCAAAGCTGTCACCGTTGCCCCCCCGTCGCAGCCCTGAAGCAGTGGTGCCTGTCTTCTCTCTGACAGGGTGGCCCGTAGTCAGCCTGCATCGAGCAAAATCCCCAGATACTCCACCTGCTGGTGAGGTACGGGACTGCTCTTCTTCCAATTGACCGCAAATCCCAACTTGTTGAGGTGTAGGATACATTGGGCTGTGTGGAACATTGCCCATTCCCTGGACCTGGCCATGACTATGAGGTCGTTGAGATAATATAAAACCCTCATTCCATGGTCGCGAAGCGGCTGGAGCGCTGTGGTCACACATTTGCTGAACGTGCGTGGCGATAGGGAATAGCCGAACGGTAACCTATTGTATTCATAGGCTATCCCCTGGAAGGCAAAAAAACGCAAATACTTTCTGTGCTCTGGAGCCATTTTGAAAGTAAGTGTCCCTCATGTCGATGGTTGTGAACCAATCGCCCGGCTGCACCAGTTCCAGTAATTGTTTTATGGTTAACATATGGAACTTTTTGCAGACAATGTGCTGATTCAGGATGCGATGATCCAGAATGGGTCTGAATTATCCTGTCTTCTTGGAAACCAGGAAGTACATGGAGTAGAGCCCATTTTCTCTGTCCTGAGAGTGCACAACAGACACAGCCTGTTTTTGCAACAGGGCCTGAATCTCCTCCTGGGATTACACAGTACACAGCTGAGCTTCCATTCCCCATAAAACCAAGAAAGTGCTACTGTTGAGCTATTACACTAGGCGAGGTGTGTTTTCTACACGCCGGCCCTGATGTCCAGTGGGGCAGAGGTTCTCCGCCCAGCCTGCTGCCTGTGGGAGCAGATGGGCTGCCAGGCTCTCATCAAGGGGGGGGGACACCGGGACACGCTGTGTCCGTGTGGCCCTGCACCCTGAGTATCCCCACCATACCAGCCACTGGAGCCTTCGCCTTCAGTGGCTGTCGTCACGACATCTCCACACACTGCCAGATATCTGGCAACGGGGTGAAACGAAGGCTGGCTGCGCTGGGCGGACCGGCCCGTAGAACCCCTGGCGGAGGAGGCTCACCGGTTTCGGCGGCAGTGGTGAGGGGAGCGGTAGCCCTACACGCTCCGCTGCCATGGTCATCACCAGGGAGAAGTCCTGGCGGACAGACCTGGGCAGTGGACTTCCATGGACGCCGGACAACATGCATCCTCGTCATCCTCCTCGGCAAACAGAGCCATCCGCCCCGCTGGAATGGCGAACGTGAATGGCGAAAGTGAATGGCGAAAGTGAATGGCGAAAGTGAATGGCGAACGTGAATGGCCCCGCCTCAGCCATATCCTGGTCCCCCAAACACTTGAGGCAGAGGTGGTGGGGATCGGCGCCCACTATTAAGCCAGGGCACGAAGGACAGGCCCGGGTCTCTAGTGGCGACTCCATGAAGGTATGATAACTTCTTTCTTCTTCTTTCAAACGTTTTACTCTGTCAGGTGTTGTCCTGCTCGCTGAAGAGAAAAGGATGACTGGCAGGAGGTATAGCTGCCTTATATGCGCGTGCATTCAGGAAGGCTCGGCCTGATTGGCCGGCTACATTTATACAACTTCAGTGTGTGAACCCCCGCGAATCATTGATGAGAGTAGTACCCATAGAGTCCAGTAGAGGGCAGAGCCTGTGTGAGATAGAACACCGCTGTCATCATCAGACTGGCAGGGGCTGTTACTTGCTCTGCTCAACCTCCCGCCATCCTAATGGACTCAGTAGCGCCCCCTGCTGCTCTGGAGCATGTGTGTGTATGTGTACATTTGTGAGAAAATCCTCATCACAACTTCGGAGGAATATTACTGCCAAAAGTAAGGTGATTTTTTTGTTTTACTTGTAGAACAAAAAGTTTTGCATTTGTAAAATATATGCTGTATTTGTTTATGTGTTTCAGTACACGTAGACAATATTTTTGTGTGCTGAATTTGTCTCTGAAACATGATTTATTAGAAAAATGTAATGTGTTTGTTTGATAGATACCAAACCACATTGTGTTTGTTAGTGAATCATAAAGCATTTGTAAAACTTGTTTAGTTTGTTCGTGAAGCTTGTGTTAACCACAGACCTTATTTCTGGCATCTAACCAAAAACATGTCCAAAAAATTGTGACTTTAAGGCGAAGGAACCGGAAGCGGTAAAATGCTGACTAATTTTCAAGGACTGATTCCTGCACAACTCGATTCTGCAAAAAAAGTTGCTCTAGCTTCTTTGGCTCCCTCTTGTTCCCACAAAGAAAGGCACTGAATGTCTTTCCAGCACGTAACCGCTGCTATAGCCTGCTTCTGGTGTATCACATCTCCCTGCTGCCCTGCCAAGTGCAGCCACACAGCCCCCACCCAATCACCGCCCCCACCCCCCCCGCCTCCAGAGCTTCTCTGACTCACCAATCTCACTGAACAATGCCCACCATTGAACTCTCAATGGTTGTCTTTAATTGACATCTGGAATCTATAAATGCTTTAGCCAGTAGCCATGGCTATTCCACAATAAATTACATCCAAACATCTTCATGAATTTTCAGCCAGATTTAAGACGGAAACATGGTGGGCTCTGTCTCACAGTGTTGGCTTTCCTGAAAGAGCCCTTCAGTGTGGCACGTGTTTCGGCTGACTCACCATACCATCGCCTTTTCCACCTCTGGTCTATTAGTGTTATTTACCTTGAGGATTAATCATTTCCATGATTGGGATAAATGAGTTGGCCTGCTTTACATCTGGGAGTCATTTTAGCAGGTCGGGCTTACAGTTTTCTTCTCTTATCTGTCTTAATGTAGAGAAGCTGACATTTGAGTAGGGGGTGTGCTGACATTTTAGAAATTGATAGTCGAAAACATCTGAAGCTTTAGACTCGTGTCTTTAGACTTGTGTGCACATTTTGCTATAATTTTTTAACTATAATCAAATTGGAGGTAATATGGATAGTGAACCAGCTGTTTGCATGAAGCATTTCAAAACTCTTTCCAAAATGTATCTTCTGTACCAGGGGTAATACTAAAAAGTCTTAACTATATGTAGGGTGTCCTGTGTGGCCGTTGGCATGCAGCCAAGTGTCTAACAGAGTGGAATAATGTTTAAGCCTATGGATGTTCTGCTCCACGGGGGCACTTGTGGAAGAAGTTATTACGTAATGGCAAGGGCATGACGAATGTGACAACATGGGAGTAAAACAAACACAACTTTGTCTTCACACTCAGTGCTGTGCATACCAAAGAACAGCATTTCATGAAAGTTGTTTTCTGCAGGTACAATAACTTATTAACTAAATGGTAGTCCAATTGGAAATTAAAATAGCTGCTCAAAGGTATCTTAAGAATACTTTTAATTAGTTAATACCATACCCTAGACCGGATAAAACCAACTTTTCCCTCAAAGTATAAGCGCATTTATTACAGTGCAACGCTACCTTTAATTAAGCCAGTGGTTCCCAAACTTTTTCAGTCAATCAATCAATCAATGTTTATTTATATAGCCCAATATCACAAATGTTACATTTGTCTCAGTGGACTTCACAGTTTGTACAGAATATCAGCATGACAACACGACACCCTCTGTCCTTAGGCTGCGGCCACACGAGGACGGAAGAAACGACTAAACGCATAGGATTAACGCAAACGCAATTGCAAAAAAGCTTCCCTCCACACGCAATAGTTATCCGGATAGTGTCTGTCCACACGAGACCGCTCCGTTTTGTCATAGTCTGCTCCATCATTCACCAGTAGTTTTCCATTCACCTGTCTCACCTGTTTTCCACACCCACTCGTTAACTCACTCTCTTTCTCTTCTGCACCCATTAGCTTCTGCCAGTATTTCAAACCCGCACCTGACACACACTCTTTGCCAGATTGTACTTTGCCTCATGCTTGTCTCTCCCGCGTTCAAAACTAGATTGCCTACCCGGTTCCAACCCTGCCTGTCCCCGACCTGCCTGCTCTGCCTGTTTCCTGATCCTGCCTGTCACTCGACTATCCTGCCTGGCCTGTTCTCCGACCCTGCCTGTATCCACGCTGACCGCCTCGCTTACTCCCTGACTCTCTGCCCGTCCCTGACTCACCTTATGCCCGCTGTCCTCCGGTGCGTTATACTGCCCGGTTGGTATTCCTCCGATCCAGTGGAATCTCCATTAAAGTATATTACCAATTCTCCTTGGTTTCTCGAGTGCTGCATTTGGGTTCTCCTTAAGATTGTGACAGAACAATCTGGCCAGAACATGGACCCAGCGCACTCCTCTTCACCAAGAGACCGTTTCGAGAGAGTTGAGGACGCTCTCCAGAGGCAGGAAGCCTCGATAGCCGCCCTGGCCACCGAGGCTCAACATGCTACATCTTCACATGACCAGACGCTAACCTATTTAGCTGCGCAGCTACAGCAGCTAACGGCTACTGTGCAGCAGCTAGTGGCAGGAGGGGCCGCTCCAGCGCCTCTTCCTATGCCGTCGACACCCGCTTCTGCATCACCTCTGATGGGATTTACCCCGGAGCCTCGGGTGGGAACTCCGGAGCGCTACGCCGGGGAACCGGAGGGCTGCAGCCCGTTTTTTACGAACTGTTCTATCCTGTTTGCACTGCAGCCACACACTTTCGCTTCTGAAGCTGCTCGTGTGGCGTTCACGGTCAATCATTTGACTGGGAAAGCCCGACTGTGGGGCACAGCGGAATGGGAGCAACAAACACCTGCCTGCTCTTCGTTCCCCGCTTTTTCCGCGGAGCTGCGCAAGGTGTTTGGACCCGTGTCTATGGGCCCAGATGCTGCAGGAGGACTATTGAACCTGAGCCAGGGTAATGGATCTATTGTGGATTATGCCATTGAGTTTCGCACCCGGAGCCGCCTCAGCAACTGGAATTCTGCAGCCCAGTGTGACGCCTATCTGCGTGGGTTGGCGGATTACATTAAAGATGAGCTTGTGTTGTTTGATTTGCCCAATTCACTGGATGGGTTGATTGAACTGACTTCCCGCATGGATCGGCGCATCCAGACACGGAGACGGGAGCGACGATCGGCGGAAGTTCAACATGCCTGGGCGCCCCGACGTCCGAGTTTGGCTGCGACTCCTCACCTCACTCCAGAGCCGCAACCAGGGGGGGATGAGCCCATGCAGGTGGGTCGCACCAACCTCACTTTGGAGGAACGTGAGCATCGCAGACGTCGTAACCTGTGTCTCTACTGCGGCCGGGCCGGCCATTTCGTTTCTCACTGCCCGGTAAAAGGCAAGGCTCAGCAGTAATGGGGAACATACTGGTGAGCCAAACCCATGGATTTGTTCCCACTCAGAGACCATTGAGCCACGCCAGGTTGCTATTGCCGGATAGCTCTCAGCCTCTTGCAGTTTTTATTGACTCTGGTTCGGACGCGAGTATTATGGATGAAGAGCTTATGCTGCAGTTGGGAATAGACCGGGTTCCCTTATCTCGCCCAGTTCCAGCCAACGCCTTAGACGCGCCTCAACGCTCGGGGAACCCCAGCCAAGTTCTGGATGTTACAGGAGTTCCAATATCTGGACTTCAAGGAAGTATTCAGCAAGTCGAGGGCTACTTCCCTACCACCACACCGGCCCTACGACTGTGCTATCGACCTGCATCCCGGCACCAGCCCTCCCAGGGGTCGATTGTACTCCCTGTCTGCTCCGGAAAGAGTTTCCATGGAGACTTATATCAATGACGCTCTGGCGGCTGGGATTATTCGCCCGTCCTCATCACCTGCTGGCGCAGGGTTCTTCTTTGTAGAGAAGAAAGACAAGACCCTAAGGCCCTGTATTGACTTTCGGGGTCTTAATGACATTACAATCAAGAATCGATACCCACTGCCTCTTATCTCTTCTGAATTTGAGTTGTTGCAGGGAGCAACCATATTCACGAAGCTGGACTTGCGTAACGCGTACCACTTGGTACGTATTCGCGAGGGGGATGAGTGGAAGACAGCCTTCAACACCACCTCGGGGCACTACGAGTACCTAGTCATGCCTTTTGGGCTTACCAACGCCCCTGCAGTATTCCAGGCGTTGGTAAATGATGTGCTCCGAGACATGTTGGACCGACACGTGTTTGTTTACTTGGATGACATCCTGATCTTTTCCAAGACACTGAAAGAACACGTGCACCACGTCCAGGCGGTTCTCAGGAGATTACTCGAGAACTCGCTGTTTGTTAAAACGGAGAAGTGCGAGTTTCACACATCCTCTGTCTCTTTTCTGGGATATATCGTGGGACAAGGGAGCGTCGAGATGGATCCTTCCAAGGTTGATGCAGTCACTTCCTGGCCGGTTCCAGATTCCCGGAAGCGGCTACAACAGTTCCTGGGGTTCGCCAACTTCTACCGGAGGTTCATTCGTGGATACAGTACCTTGGCCGCTCCTCTCACAGCCCTGACCTCCTCTAAGGTCATGTTTCAGTGGTCCTCCTCGGCTGAGGAGGCATTCCAGAACCTTAAGGCAAGGTTCACCTCCACCCCCATCCTCCGAGTACCCGATCCTGTAAGACAGTTTGTTTTGGAGGTGGATGCTTCTGATATGGGGGTGGGAGCCATCCTGTCTCAGCGAGCAATGGACAGCCAAAGACTCCATCCCTGTGCTTTTTTTTCAAAGCGTTTGACTCCAGCGGAAAGGAATTATGATGTGGGAAACCGGGAGCTGCTAGCAGTGAAGTTGGCTCTGGAGGAGTGGCGTCACTGGCTCGAGGGGACCAGTCAACCTTTCCTGGTGTGGACCGACCACAAGAATTTGGAGTACATCCGGTCGGCCCGCAGACTGAATTCCCGACAGGCTAGATGGGCCCTTTTCTTCACTCGGTTCAATTTCTCCCTCTCCTACCGCCCTGGTTCTCGGAACATTAAGGCTGACGCTCTTTCTCGTCAGTTTGGAGAGGGAGGTAACATTCCCAGGGGCTTGGACACCATCCTTCCGACTTCTCAGCTCGTCGCCGCCCTCATCTGGGAGGTGGAGGAGAGGGTCAAGGCCGCCCAGCAGGACCAGCCGGGACGCAGTGCCTGTCCTCCGAACCGCCTGTTCGTTCCGCAGACGTTGAGGTCTGATGTTCTCCAGTTGGCTCATAACTCCAGACTCACCTGCCATCCTGGGATCCAACGCACATGGGAGGTAGTCCAGCAAAGGTTCTGGTGGGCAACACTTAAGGAGGACACCAGGGAATTTGTTAATGCCTGCCCCGTTTGCAATCAGAACAAGTCTTCTCACCAAGCTCCTGCTGGTCTCCTACGACCTCTGCCTATCCCTCATCGCCCCTGGTCTCACATTTCTTTGGACTTTGTTACTGGTCTGCCACCGTCCAACGGACACACTGCCATCTTGACGGTGGTAGACCGATTCAGTAAGATGGCTCATTTTGTGCCGATACCCAAGCTCCCCTCAGCTAAAGAGACGGCAGAGCTGGTCCTGCTCCATGTGTTCCGGCTCCATGGGCTGCCTACTGATGTGGTTTCCGATCGTGGTCCTCAGTTTACATCGGTGTTCTGGAGGGAATTCTGCACGTTCCTTGGGGCCACGGTCAGTCTGTCATCCGGTTTCCAATCGCAATCCAACAGTCAGACAGAAAGAAAGAACCAGGAGATGGAGACGACCTTACGCTGTATAGTCTCCAAGAACCCAGCGGCCTGGGCTAAACAGCTGCTCTGGGTCGAGTACGCCCACAACACTCTGGTCAGTTCGGCCACCAAGCTGTCCCCATTTCAGTGTGCTTACGGGCTTCAACCCCCTCTGTTTCCGGCCCTGGAGAGGGAGGCTACGTGTCCGTCCGTCCAGGCTTTCATCCGTCGTTGTCGACAGACCTGGAATCAAGCCCGGAGAACTCTCGTCTGTTCGGCCAACCGGTACGCCTCCTCTGCCAACCGCCGACGTTCTGAAGCACCTGTCTACCAGGTGGGCCAAAAGGTATGGCTTTCCTCCCGGGATATTCCTTTACGGGTGGATTCAAAGAAACTTGCACCTAAATTCATTGGACCGTAGCAGTAAGGCTAAGACTGCCTCGGACTCTGCGGATCCATCCCACCTTCCACGTTTCCAGGATCAAACCTGTCCGAGAGAGTGCCTTGGTTCCTGCGGTCCCTCCCCCACCACCCCCCCGGATGATTGACGGCGGGCCTACGTACACTCTCCGACGACTTCTTCGTTCCCGTCGCAGAGGAAGAGGAGTCCAGTACCTGGTGGACTGGAAGGGTTACGGCCCTGAGGAGAGGTGTTGGGTTCCAGCTCGTCATGTGTTGGACCCCCGGCTCATCAGGGAGTTCCATCGGCATAATCCCGAGCAACCGTCTAAGACCGTCACGTTGACGGGCAGAGACACAGGGAGAGTCTCTCCTCTTACCGTCAGCTCGTCAGAGGAGGACAGCGAGGGGCAGGCTTCTGATGAGGATGCAGATTCCCACAGGGGGCAGGAGAGGGAGGCGGAAAGAACTTTTTCAGATGAGTACTAATCCCACCTCCCACCTTCATCTGTAGATTAGCTTTTAGGGACGTCAGGAGCCGTCCATTAAGGGGGGGGGGTTCTGTCATAGTCTGCTCCATCATTCACCAGTAGTTTTCCATTCACCTGTCTCACCTGTTTTTCACACCCACTCGTTAACTCACTCTCTTTCTCTTCTGCACCCATTAGCTTCTGCCAGTATTCAAACCCGCACCTGACACACACTCTTTGCCAGATTGTACTTTGCCTCATGCTTGTCTCTCCCGCGTTCAAAACTAGATTGCCTACCCGGTTCCGACCCTGCCTGTCCCCGACCTGCCTGCTCTGCCTGTTTCCTGATCCTGCCTGTCCCTCGACTATCCTGTCTGGCCTGTTATCCGACCCTGCCTGTATCCACGCTGACCGCCTCGCTTACTCCCTGACTCTCTGCCCGTCCCTGACTCACCTTATGCCTGCTGTCCTCCGGTGCGTTATACTGCCCGGTTGGTATTCCTCCGATCCAGTGGAATCTCCATTAAAGTATATTACCAATTCTCCTTGGTTTCTCGAGTGCTGCATTTGGGTTCTCCTTAAGATTGTGACACGTTTAGCTCCAACCGCTGGAGAAGCTGCAGTACATATGCAGGAGCCTGTACGTGGCGCTCTAACTTCCTCCACAAAAGCAGCAAAGAAGCATGGTTGTCATGGTTGCCCTTCTGTTTATTCTCCGCAGTGGGGGCCGAGGGAACCGGGCAGAGTGTTTCGCCAGTCAGCGTGTATTAAAGTTTAAATCTTCCGGACAAAATTATAAAAGTGCCGGTCAAAGGTCTTCTGTGTTATTTATTGAGCTTTAAAACAAATGAATAACTACTCTATATAATATAATAATAAAATACACGGAGCCTCTCTTTTTCCTCCTTCTCTTCGGACAGCGTCAGTGTCTGTCTCATGCAGCAGCTGATCCAGTAATGAGTGACCCGGCCGACAGTAAAAATAAACATATTTATAACTAGTTTAGGAGTTTGAGAGGTAATTAAAATAGCTAAGGGTGATGATCTGATTGAAGTGTGTGTTTTGCTGCAGCGGGAGGAGCTGCAGGTGAGCAGAGCTGCGTGTCTCCGTCCTGTCAGATTAGACTTCACTCGCGTTTAGGTCCATATCGAGAGAAAGATAAATAATCTGAATTCAGTGTGCAGTTTACTTTGATGTGGGGGTGAGCAGCAGAGGTGGGGAGAGGCGGGGCTATTGCCTCATCATCATCAGAAAATGATCGTATAGGGCGTACACACGGAGCCGTTGGACCCCCAGAGCGTTGCGTATGCCGTTCTATCCACCTTGGGACCCGTTATCGTTTCCGCAGTCGTTTAGTGCCGTATTCGGTCGTCCTTGTGTGGCCGAACGGTCTATATGACACTAAACAGTAACGCAAACGACCGTTTTCGTCCTCGTGTGGCTGCAGCCTTAGACCTTCACATCGTACAAGGACACACTTCCAAAAAAGGACAAACCCCACAGTTTAAAGGGGGAAATGGGAGAAATCTCAGGGAGAGCAACAGAGGAGGGATCCCTCTCCCAGGAAGGACAGACGTGCAATAGATGCCGTGTGTAAATCGAAAAGATAATACATTTGCAACATAGGTAGACCAAATGTTTGGAAATGCATGTGTCTCAACCCAGTCTCACAGCATTTCGTGTTCACCAACACGATTTTTAATCTATTGATTTGTGTTCACCATCACGATTTGCCCCTTTTTTTCGTGTTGCACAGCACGATTTTAAAAGCAATGTATTGTATCTACTGGTAACATGTTTCGTGCCTGCAGGCTGCAGCACGTCTTTTTCTCCGGTCGGGTCGTGGAAGACCGGAAGCTGTGTGGTTCATAAAAACGTGTTCTTACTCAATATCAAGCCACAGTTATTGCTTTTATTTTAAATCGTATAATTTTGGACTTTTGTTGCCGTCTGTGAGGAAAATAAATGGCGCTCAGAGCCTCAGGATACTGAAATCTGTATTTTTAAATATTTTTTCCTTCTAATTTGTTATTCTTTTCAAAATAACACACTATTATTTACTCACCAATAACACACAATTATCCTTGCTTTTATTTATTGGTTTAATTCCATAATCTCGGGCTTTTTTGGTGTCCGTCAGGAACTGAATTTCAAAATAAAAATAACCGGAAACAGACGTAGGCCTGTAAGGGACATTTCGAGCATCATTGCGATTGTCAACATTTCTGAGTTTAGGATGGCCGAAGACACTACACTACCCATAATCCCCAGCTATCGTTTAGAACTACAGTTCCCGTAAGGTTACGCAGAGCGTCAAACAGCTGTGTGAAATGGAACGAAACTTCGCCAGACTATCCAAAACTGGAATCGAACACGCTCCAGAACTACACATGCTGGCTATTGTGTTTCGCAAAATGTTCTATGGGACGTCACGTCTCCACTGAAAATTTTCGTTTTTCCCACAATTAGAAGTTTCCATTAGTAAACACATTGGTGTTATCAAATGTAAAACATATAATAAATAAATGGGTGAAAATCGCTGTCCATAATGCGCAGCATTAATATATAGCATTAATATATACCCACATGACAGCTCATTGCTACTTTGTAATTCTACTCCACTACAATTCAGGGGTTAAGCTGGTATTTTTACTCCACTGCATTTATTTGAGTTACTTTGCGGATTCTGATTAATTATGTGAAATATAAACAACCCTTAAATCAGACTTTAGTTACACCTGAGTAAAATTCAGGTAAGGTGATTGTCAAGTGCCAACAATCAGGAGAGATATTTCATAGTTGGTGCTTGAGAAGACTAAACATGTATCTGCAATTGACATGAATTGCAAGTCAAAAAGTATATTCATTACTCGTTATTCTCTACTAATAGTTAATTAAAGACTGTATATTATGGCTATTTTGCACATCCTTTTCAAGATTTTCAAAGGTTTATTGACATATCATACACAACTACGGTGTAGTTATGCAATGAATGAAAAACTTGGGTCACAGGTTCCTCAACAGTGCATTACAAGACATCTATCAATATGTGTGTACCTCCACCATTAAACCGTCATATTCTGCACATTTCTTATTCTATCAACATGCATAAGAGTATAATTAATGTGTATAATGTCAGTTAAAATAAGTGCTTCAACATAGTTAACATTGCAGGAAAGTAATATATTAGACGTTAATTACTTTGTCAGGCTTAATATTTAATATTTAATGTTTAAAATGAAGGTTAATTCGTTTTTCTGTTTTGCACCTCCTCCTATTAATATCTGTGTACATCCTGCACTAAACTGTTTTATTGTAGAGATCACTTATAGTATCTTCTTGATTTTGTATATTCTATATTTCTATATTTATACTTTCCCCCTATGAAAGTATGTACTCTGTACAATAATTCAATAACGTGCTTTAACCACTAGGAGGTGCACACAAGGTGCACACAGCCATAATAACTTTGTATTATTAGTGTGTATGTACAACATCTGAAGATGTATAGTTTTATGCATGCTTTCACATCATTTTACAGCATATTGCTATACTATTTCAGACTCAGTATTTACATTCTTACATTCAAAGATGTAGATGCGCTGCGAATAAAATTAGACTCTGTTGCTCCTTTGAAAAAGAAGAAAATAAAGCAACATAGATTAGCTCCATGGCATAATGCCGAAACCCGCAAAATAAAGCAAAAGTCTAGACAACTTGAAAGGATATGGCGTTCCACCAAACTTGAAGAATCTCGTTTAATTTGGCATATTACTCTCAATGAATATAAGAAAGCACTGCGTAAAGCGAGAGCAGCATACTACTCTTCATTAATAGATGAGAATAAGAATAATGCAAGATTTCTTTTCAGCACTGTAGCCAGGCTGACAGAGAGCCACAGCTCCATTGAGCCTTCTATTCCCATAGCACTCAGTAGTAATGATTTTATGTGCTTTTTTAACGATAAAATTGTTACTCTTAGAAACAAAATTAATGACCTCTTGCCTTCGACCAGTATAATGTTATCAACAGCTCCTGGAATCGTAAGTTCTAATATTACACGAGATAGTAAACTAGAATGCTTTTCAGCCATTAACCTTGAACAATTACATTCAATGATTCTCTCTTCTAAACCATCAACGTGCATGTTAGACCCAATTCCAACTAAGCTGTTGAAGGAAGTGTTTCCATTAATTAGCACTTCTTTATTAAATATTATGAATATGTCTTTATTATCAGGCTATGTTCCACAATCATTCAAAGTAGCAGTGATAAAACCGCTTCTTAAAAAGCACAACCTCGATCCAGAGGTTTTAGCCAACTATAGACCTATTTCTAATCTTCCGTTCCTCTCAAAGATTCTTGAGAAAGCGGTCGCAAAACAGTTGTGTGATTACTTAAAAAACAATGATTTATTTGAAGATTTTCAGTCTGGCTTTAGAACACATCATAGCACAGAGACAGCTCTGGTTAAAGTCACAAATGATATTCTAATAGCCTCAGACAAGGGACTTGTCTCTATTCTTGTTTTGCTCGATCTCAGTGCTGCATTTGATACTATCGACCATGATATCCTATTGCAAAGACTAGAGCACTTGGTTGGCATACAGGGAACTGCTTTAGGCTGGTTTAGGTCCTATCTATCTGAACGCTCTCAGTTTGTACGTGTCAACGATGAATCTTCCACGCAAACCAAAGTTAGCCATGGAGTGCCACAGGGCTCAGTGCTCGGACCTATTTTGTTCACATTATATATGCTTCCGTTAGTCAATATTATAAGGAATCATTCTGTAAACTTTCATTGTTATGCGGATGATACTCAACTATATTTATCAATTAAGCCTGATGAAATTAATCATCTAAATAAAATTCAAGACTGCCTTAAGGACTTAAAAACGTGGATGACCTTAAACTTTTTGATGTTAAACACGACCAAAACTGAAGTTATTGTACTTGGCCCGAAGAATCTACGAAACAAATTATCTAAAGATATACTAACTATGGATGGCATTAATTTGGCCTCCAGTGAGACTGTAAGGAATCTTGGTGTTATATTTGATCAGGATTTATCCTTTAACGCCCACATAAAATCAATTTCAAGGACCGCCTACTTCCATCTACGTAACATTGCAAAAATCAGGCATATCTTGCCTCAAAACGATGCAGAGAAACTAGTCCATGCATTTGTTACTTCTTGGCTGGATTATTGTAACTCTTTACTATCAGGGAGTACCAAAAAGTCAATCAAGTCGCTTCAGCTGATTCAAAATGCTGCGGCTCGTGTACTAACCAGAGTTAGGAGAAGGGACCACATTACTCCTGTTCTGGCTGCCTTACACTGGCTCCCTATAGAACACAGGATAGAATTTAAAATTCTTCTTCTCGCCTACAAAGCCCTTAATGGGCAGGCGCCATCTTACCTTAAATAACTCATTATACCCTACTGTCCTACTAGGGCATTGCGTTCCAAGAATGCAGGGTTGTTGGTTGTTCCTAGAGTCTCTAAAAGTACAATGGGAGCCAGAGCCTTTTCTTATCAAGCTCCACATTTGTGGAATCAGCTTCCAGTTTGTGTTCGGGCGGCAGACACCCTATCCGTTTTTAAGAGTGCGCTTAAGACCTTCCTTTTTGATAAAGCTTATAGTTAGGGCTGATTAGATTCAGCCCCTAGTTTTGCTGATATAGGCTTAGTTTGTCGGGGGACATCTTACTTCTTCCTTCTCTCTGTCTATACCTGTGTACTCTCATGTTCCGATTAACCCAGCTTCCCCAAATGTCTTTCTTTTTGGGGTCTATATATGCTGGGATCCGGAGTCATGGATGATCCTGCGGTCTTGTGTCCTGGATCGCGAGCACTGGATCTTGAGTCGTGGCTGTGGTCCTGGATCATCGGTCCTGGATGGATATCCTCGTGGATTCATCTTCCTATTATACACACATGCATTTCCAAACATTTGGACTACCTGTGTTGCAAATGTATTATCTTTTCAATTTACACACGGCATCTATTGCACGTCTGTCCGTCCTGGGAGAGGGATCCCTCCTCTGTTGCTCTCCCTGAGGTTTCTCCCATTTTTCCCTTTAAACTGGGTTTTCTTTGGAAGTTTTTCCTTGTACGATGTGAGGGTCTAAGGACAGAGGGTGTCGTATTGTCATACTGATATTCTGTACACACTGTGAAGACCACTGAGACAAATGTAACCATTGTGATATTGGGCTATATAAATAAACATTGATTGATTGATGATTGATTGATTCAAAGAAAATCAGTAATATCTTTAAAAACTAGAGTCCTTTTCTATCAGCTGTGCACCGTTATGGTGTAAATATAACCTATCTATGAATTAGATCAAATGTAAAAGTCAGCCGAATTAGTGTTGATACTGCAAGGAGACGTATTGTGTGAAGAGAAACTGAAGATGTTGTTTAATTGTTGATATATTTATGTCAAGTATTCAGTTTCGGCGCCATTTCTTCCAGTTTTTCCAAAGGTCTTCTCATCAGGGCTCTCTAAATAAAGATCTACGGCAGATGTGTAATATGTAATGCAGCCGAACCGTGTATTACAATGCCGTTATGTGATGACTTTCAAAGAGAAAAGCAAGAGCACTCGGAATTAAGTATTATTTTATACTTTTTAAATGTTTTCCGGATTTCATATAATATAAACACCAAATCCCAGCATGCATTGCGGCTAACACATCCAATCAGCGAGCTTAAAACCATAGCTGAGGATCTTGGGTAATCGCTCAAAATGCCTACGTCTGTTTCCGGTTATATTTATTTTGAAATTCAGTTCCTGACGGACGCCGAAAAAGCCCGAGATTATGGAATTAAACCAATAAATAAAAGCAAGGATAATTGTGTGTTATTGGTGAGTAAATAACAGTGTGTTATTTTGAAAAGAATAACAAATTAGAAGGAAAAAAAAGAAGAGAAAAAAAGAAGAGCCCATTTATTTTCCTCACAGACGACAACAAAAGTCCGAAATTATACGATTTAAAATAAAAGCAATAACTGTGGCTTGATATTGAGTAAGAACATGTTTTTATGAACCACACAACTTCCGGTCTTCCACGACCCGACCGGAGAAAAAGACGTGCTGCAGCCTGCAGGCACGAAACACGTTACCAGTAGAATTACATTGCTTTTAAAATCGTGCTGTGCAACACGAAAAGAAGGGGCAAATCGTGATGGTGAACACGAATCAATAGATTAAAATACGTGTTGGTGAACACGAAATGCCGTGAGACTGGGTTGTGTGTCTATAATAATAAGATGAATCCACGAGGATGTCAACAATCCTGTGGGAACCATCAGGGAAGTAGCATGGTGAGAGTCAAGCAGGACCACAGTGACAGGTTCAGCCACGACTCGAAATCCAGGACTCAGATCAGGACTCAGGATCAGCCACGATCCCAGCGTAGAAAGACACCAAAAAGAAATTTGGAGGAAACTGTGTTATTGGGAACATGCGAGTACACAGGTACAGACAGAGAGAAGGAAGAATTAAGGTGTCCCCCGACAGTCTAAGCATATAGCAGCAAAACTAGGGGCTAGGGGAATCTAATCAGCACTAACTATAAGCTTGATCAAAAAGGAAGGTCTTAAGCGCAATCTTAACCTGTTAAGCCCGAGGGACCCCGGTACTGGAGCACTGCCGCAACATCTTGCAGGAAACAGTGTCTGAGGGCATGTTCATTTAATAAACTATGTGTTGTGTTCCGTGTATAGAGCTGTGTGTTTGTGGGAGCCCCTAGTGGCGAGTGATAATAGCGCAGCTTTATCTACCACAGGAAATAGTCATACAGGAAGTTGTGTCAGACAGTTGGGAAATTACATAGATATATATAAACACTAGATGGCTCATGGGAGATTTTCCAGCGTAGCTGACCGGCCGCCATCTTGCTCCAGTTAACAGTTACTCTGATTTGCGTTATGGTAGCTGTTGAGTGATCTGCACAAAAATACTCTTAACTCACTGAAATCTTGACTGATTTACTAACGGTTTGGTTTATTATAAACATGATTAGCATGGCTATGATACAGGATGCTTGGACATGTTGAAATTGCAGCCTTTCTTTGTGTATGTGGTTGTATTTATTAGCTGGCTCATAACAAGAGGCTGTCAGTGAGACCTAGGCTGAAGTCGAATAGTCCATTTAGCTTAGGAACCTTCCTAAAGGAGTGAAATGACCCGGAAGTCCCTCAGTGGCAGCCATGATAAGTGCCGTTCGAATTCTCTAGAATGATGAGAATGATAGGAAAGGAGGTTTCAAACTTCCTTTATAACCTCCTTTAGCTTAGGTACCACTGGACCTCCCTAACCGGCAGGAGAAGCGAAAATGCTGCCCCACAATGCCTTGCAGCCGCAGCATTTGCCACTCAACAGTCGGCCGTTCACGGAAACAACCGATTATGACCGAGAAATTATATCATGAAAGTTATGGTGCTTATTAAGCATTTTAAAACATAGGTGGTACGTTGCCAAAGTGCTTTGTTTTGAACGTTCATCAGTATTACAATCAAAAAGAGAAATATGAACGTTAGTTTTCACTGAAATGATCAAATAAAGTCAACATTTCAGTCTTTACTGAGCTGTGTGGGGTTTGTTCAACTTTTAAAAGATGTTTGAATGGTGATGTAGTGATAGATGTTAAGGACTAACGTTTATAATAAATACATCTGTATTGATTTTAAGATCTTTAGTTCATACAATCATACGTATTGGGATCATTTGTATTTATGTGGACCGGAGGGAGATGGTGACGAGGAGCAGAAGTTTCACTTTCCTTTTTTATTTCAGTTCCAGCTTTGGTCCTAAAGAATATGTTTCTCTGTTGTCCACGTTCATAAAGCAAAGCAGCAGCATCAGAGCACGGTGCAGAGTCTCTAGATGAGTTTACAGTAGTCCCTCGTTCTTATTAACCATCCATGTTGTAGTCCGCTGTATAGAAAACTGTGGTTTCCATAGTTTCCCCACAGCAGCAGACGCACATTCATGACGTCCGCTGGCGCATCATAAACACGTCGGATAGTGAAAGTGCATTCGAATTCTCTAAAGTACCGCAGTCTCTTCTCCTAAGTCCTTTTGAATTATCCTATCCACTATCCCTTAACCCCGTGACGTTTCACTCAGAGGTCAAGGAATAGACGATAGGGTTAGAACTTAGGAGCTGATTTTTAAACTATCCGACTGCAGCCCTAGTATTACAAAGTTGACCCAGCAACTTTACACCAGTGGGAGAGGCAGAACTGCTCTTTCTTTTCAACACAACTTAAGTTACATATGATTTCTTCCAAGTGGTTTGGCTTGTTAAAAACATCTTGCATTATGATACAGGAATTTGCTGGCTTTGTGTTTACAGAAGTACCTGACTATGCCGGACTTTTGTGCAGCCTACGGATGCTCTAATCACCGCTGTCTGGAAACAAGAACCCGTGGGATCACCTTTCACGTGTAAGATATGACAATATTATGACTAAAATTAGGATAATCATTAATTACTTTGTGAATGTATGTACATTACAAGTCATGCTACACAGGATCAGTGGGGCTATGTGAGATAATAGTATTGCAAGATTGTTGTTGACCCAGCCTCTTTAGAATATGTTGTTACCATTTCTTTACACAATTATTTCATGTTTCTATTGGACACCTTTTTTATTACTCTTAGTGTTGTTGTCTTATTCTTAAAGTAGGCTATACATACATGCATACATACCAAAAATATGATAATTTCGGTGTGTATTTTTGTCCTACCCTTAATGTTAAAGGAAAGAACGGAGGAACATGTTGACAATAATTTATATATCTGGCTACCTTTCTCATGTTTTTAAAGTTTCCCAAACCAAAGAGAGGAGGAGGCAGTGGGAACTCGCCCTAAGAAGGGACGGTTTTGTTTCCTGTGACAGGACACTGCTCTGCAGTGAGCACTTCAGGAGTGAGGAATTTGACCGGACAGGAGACACAGCACTATGTTCCCCACATATGTTTATGTTTGCTCAGTCTAATAAACCCATAACATGGTTGTGAAAGAATACCAAAGCTGAGGCTGGACGATGATTGATTGTTGGTGTGCCATGTGTCACCGTGTGTCTTATTGGTTTTGTGTTATACTGTATTTTATTGTGTGCAGCTGGTCCTTATCTCCAAGACACATTTAAAACAAATAACCTTGAAGTCCCATCTCTCCCCACCTGCTCCTGCTTCCTACATCCCCTCCACACCACACCAAGTTGTTCTTCTTAATAATAAAACTACATTTATTTTGGGGGGCCGCCTTTCACAACACCCAAGGACACATAGGATAGTTTATGTTTAAATTGTTCCCTATATTGCATAGGGGCAATATAGGGAACAATTTAAACAGTGGATTTTATGATATATCAGCCGGGGTGAGACAAGACAAACCACAAATGGACTGCAGAAGGTAGTAAGGACATAAAGGTACAGTTTATATTATTCTTGGTCTTTTTTCAATAACATATTTCAAAGGTTCTGGATTTGTTTACAAATCTAGAAACTAAATACAAAACTAGGATGATATGAAGATCTCATGGTTAAAGTCACAAATGATATTCTAATAGCCTCAGACAAGGGACTTGTCTCTATTCTTGTTTTGCTCGATCTCAGTGCTGCATTTGATACTATCGACCATGATATCCTATTGCAAAGACTAGAGCACTTGGTTGGCATACAGGGAACTGCTTTAGGCTGGTTTAGGTCCTATCTATCTGAACGCTCTCAGTTTGTACGTGTCAACGATGAATCTTCCACGCAAACCAAAGTTAGCCATGGAGTGCCACAGGGCTCAGTGCTCGGACCTATTTTGTTCACATTATATATGCTTCCGTTAGGCAATATTATAAGGAATCATTCTGTAAACTTTCATTGTTATGCGGATGATACTCAACTATATTTATCAATTAAGCCTGATAAAATTAATCATCTAAATAAAATTCAAGACTGCCTTAAGGACTTAAAAACGTGGATGACCTTAAACTTTTTGATGTTAAACACGACCAAAACTGAAGTTATTGTACTTGGCCCGAAGAATCTACGAAACAAATTATCTAAAGATATACTAACTATGGATGGCATTCATTTGGCCTCCAGTGAGACTGTAAGGAATCTTGGTGTTATATTTGATCAGGATTTATCCTTTAACGCCCACATAAAATCAATTTCAAGGACCGCCTACTTCCATCTACGTAACATTGCAAAAATCAGGCATATCTTGCCTCAAAACGATGCAGAGAAACTAGTCCATGCATTTGTTACTTCTTGGCTGGATTATTGTAACTCTTTACTATCAGGGAGTACCAAAAAGTCAATCAAGTCGCTTCAGCTGATTCAAAATGCTGCGGCTCGTGTACTAACCAGAGTTAGGAGAAGGGACCACATTACTATTTCAAAGGTTCTGGATTTGTTTACAAATCTAGAAACTAAATACAAAACTAGGATGATATGAAGATCTCATGTCAAAAATAATTGTGATAAATTAGACAGAACTGGCCTGTCTGTGAGCACATTTTATGTTGGTTTGGTTCTTCTGATAAAGGTGTGAATATCTAAATAATATACCAACATATGCTATTGTCATTAGTTGTGTTCCTGTTCTTAAAGCTAAGGCATTGCTAAATTAACAACTCTTGGCTTACAGAGTGGTAACATGAGACCGATTTTTATATGTAAAATATAAATGTATTTTAATTTTATAATTTATTTTAAATATTAACAATATAATAAAATAAATGGAAATATAAACACCGGCAAATATTTAATATAAATACCTTGTGTGTGTGTGTGTGTATAGCTATTGCTTTATCTGATTAATGTTATTTTCATATGAAAGTCCATGATTATAAGTATGCAGTATCATAACTACATCTTTGATGTTTATAAAAAACCAAACCGTTTGAAAATTGGTTGAAAATTGAGCAAGCTATGGTTATTTAAATAGTAAACCATAATGTTATGAATGAGAGAACTCCCTGTAGCAAGATGGCGGCCAAGTGGCAACGTCGGTCTCCATTGGCCAGCAGCGCGGGTGAGTCATTTAGTGTTTATATATACCTATGGGAAATTCTATGTGGCAGTCCAGTTTTTGTTAGCTCCACAATCTGGCTTCATCCATCTTCTAGAGACTTGTTAAGCGCATTGTAAATATGTTAGTTGAAACTATATTAATGTAGAATAGTGTTTTTTTCATAATTTCATTGTATTTCTTACCTTTTATTATGCAATGTTAAACTGCATCTGCACCACTAGGCCTAAACTAACGCCTCATGTCAATGACAATGTAACAGTAATCCGCTAGCGTATTAGCTCGTTGTTAGCTTAGCCTCTTTAGCATATTAGGTCGTTGTTAGCTTAGCATATTAGCATGTCGTTAGCTTAGCATATTATCATTTAGCTAAACTCTTGTTTTCTCTTCAGTCATAACATAGATTAGTTTGTTAGCCTTCTAAGTTTTCTAACTAGTCTAGTATGACTATAGCATGGTAATTTATGTTGTGTTTCTGTATACCTGTCATGTATACTTATCCCATTGCAACTGTAAAACAATGTATTTTTCTCGTGTGTTACAGTTTTACAATAAAGAATATATGAATATTCAAGAGCTTCAGTAATCTCCAATTCCGAATCCCGTTCTCTTGGAATTAGTCGAAGTTCATGTGTATGCTGACTGAATTGCTAGATTCCAGGAACATCTAGTGAGAACAGTACACTATGAATGTGTTATACCTATGTAACGGGAAGAAACTCATCTAACTGATCATTATTTTTTTGTTTTCAAAATAAAACCCACAATGCTAACGCTGAGCCTCTGAATTAGCAACGAGCGAAAAATGCTAACAGATTACACACCGAAATTCACTCACAAAACCTTATTATTTATCTTTTCTGCACATCCAACCCATCGTTTCACATTGTGAGGTGACACAGAATCGAAGGGTACCCTCATTATCACTCAATTATACGAACTCGCGGAGATAATAACAAGAACAGACATCAAAACATGTGGCACTCGGTAGCAGAGGTGGGGACTCAAGTCACATGACTTGACTCGAGTTGCATATGTTTTGACTTGAGACTTGCTTGACTAACATTGATGAAAGACTTGACTTGACTTTGACTTTGCATTCATGACTTGAGACTTGACTTAAGCATGCGATAGATGACTTTAAAGGACTTGACTGTTTAAAATTAAATATTTGCGTTTGTTTTTGGAGTGAGATATTACGTTTAGTTTTTTCGAAAAACGTGATTATAGCGCCGTGCGCGCAAACCTGGCAACCCACTAGAAGGAAGGAGTGTCGGTTAACATGGCAGCAGCTAGCTTTACTCCACAAATAGTTAAGTTTGGATTCAAGGATTATTTTGTCGATGATAAGAAGAGAACAGCGATATGCAGGGTCTGCAGCATACAGATCAGTGACACGACCACCACAACATCCAACTTCATTCGTCACTACAAAAAACACAGAAAGGTGCGTGCATGTGTTGTTTTAGCTAGAAAGCTAACGTTAAGTTTAAGCTACGTTAGACTTGGTTTCAAATCGATTAAGCAAAGAGAAGACAAAACGGTAAATGAACACTAGAACCGCCAAGGGAGAGAGAGAGAGAGAGAGAGAAAAAGAGAGAGAGAAAAAGAGATGCCTCGTTTATTTCCCCTGTGTTATTATCAGAAGTTACTGTAAACTTTTTAATAATGTAGTTCATCAACTTTTAGTAGTTTGTTTAAATGTTTTGATTATGATGTTTTTGTTTGTAGAAGTGCATCATTCCTTGATTTATTGTAAAATGAATCTGAACTTTTTGATCTGTTATGATGATAAACTGAAGCAATTTCTAAATTAACCCAATTAAGTGAGTTTTAAATCGTCCTACTTAGTTTATAAAGAAATTATGAAGAGGAACAAATTAAATGATTTGAAAATGATATCTATGTAGGCACTGACGCTGTTCTAGTGTTAACAGACATTTAAATTAAATATGTGTAATAGCAAATGCAAATTAGTCGCTTTTCGGCGCCTCCCGCTTTTTTAACGCTGATTTGGGTTACTCGTATAATTCGTGGAGAACCGAAGAGTTTTCGGTTTTTGGGGAGGGGGTCCGTCCGTCCGTCCGTCCGTCAGTCCGACTGACGGACAACTTCTCTCTTCAAAAAAGAAGAAGAAATCTAGACCGCAAAATAATTAAACAAGCGAGTGCCTGTTTTTCCTGGCCAATGACAGGTTCCTTGAACACAACACGAGCGTAACGTCTCTTCACGTTAAGTTCCCCACCCCTGCTGTAAATAATAATAAAAACCCTTGATTTATAACTTAACATCTCTGTCTCCTATTGATCTGAGTATATTATAAGGAATAGCAGTTAATTGAAGCATTATAGCACAGGCCTTTGTCAGATGGTATATTTGACGCTGTTTTTTTTCTGCTTCGAATAGTTCTTTCTTTTTTCACCATACCTGTGTTTGCATCCCTGTGTATGATTTTCTTACCTGGAGTTCAGCCTTTTTGAAAATACTTTTTGAGTCCTAGCTATAGGCTATTGTCTGCAGTTCTAGGGTTAATATGAATCTAATATGATTGTCATCGGTCTAAATTAGATTTCAAAAGATTAACTGTGTAATGAAGATCATAGTGTGGGTTGAATCCATTTTCATAACCACTGTTTTTTAACAGATTTAAATGCGGAAACTGGGCTTATTCATCAGAATTTCGTATGACTTGACTTGACTTGCTTGACTCTCACCACAGTGACTTGGGACTTGCTTGATACTTGTAGGTCAAGAATTGAGACTTGCTCATGACTTGCACATGTAGGACTTACTCCCACCTCTTCTAGGTAGCTAAAAACGCTAACATGGCTTACCTGTGTCGTAGTCTGGTCAAAAGTGGTCTTCAATGACATTAAAACGATAAAAACGCTGCTGAAGTTAATCCATAGGTTAATCCAATGTGTCTGTGTCCCTTTGAAATTATTTATGATAATCCATGAGAAATAAACCTGCTTTTCGGTTTCCAGATGTCAGAGCTAGAGATAGGTTCGCTCTCATGCAAAACTGCGTACGGGAAGCCCCCACCTTTTTGTTTTACCATGTGTGTGCGTGGGGAAATCCCCCTTCGATTCTATTGGCTCTAAGGTTCAAAAAAAATATGTCAATCAGCAAAATCGACAAAGGGGGGCCAGAGATATGGAAAATCCACCCAAATGACCCCAGAAGATTTTTATAAATCTGTCTAAAAAGGTCAAATGTCACTTGTTTTGCATTAATATGGTTACAGGGTACTTATTCTATGTTATACTTTGGATTCCTAAAGCTTTTAGTCTACCTTACCATCATCCAAGGGTAGTTTTCACTATAAGCTCAGGGCTAAACAGGTTAACCGGCCTCCCACCTAGATTGGTTGGACTATTTGTACGTCATTGTACAATCATTACATTTTATCTGCTTATAATAACAAGACAAAGATCCAACCATTATTTTATATTTCATTAAGGATTGAAAACGAACAAAAGTGCTTGTATTGGCAAATGATCCTTTGCCACTGAAATAAGTAGGCCTTCATCCTCGAGTAGTAGATTTTGTAATGAAAATATATGAATCAACATTTGCTACTGTTTGTACAACAGGTTGCAAATAATCACATCACTATTCATTTCCTATTTCACACATAGCCTACCTATCAATGACTTGGGTGTGCTTGCTTTCGCTTGCAGATCTTCTTAAACCGGGGCTGTTTTTTTGTTTTCATAATATCTGCTGCTAAGGTTTTGAGACAGAGGACACAGTGTTCGCTCCTCCCCACTGACCACGCTAGATGTGAAGTCCCACAGTTTGAAAAGCGCCTTTTTGTTTGCAAAAGTGGTGGGGAATTATTTTCCAGATAAAAAAAAACACTATTGCATTAAGCGCTCCCTGCAAACAATACATACATACAGTATATACTGTACATGCTTACAATACTGTTTTTGACAACTAGTTCAGTGACTATGCTACGCTGCTGCAAAGCTATTCTCTATTCAATAAATACTAATATTAAATCGCTGCTCCAAACTGCAGCACTTGGGTTTCCAGAAGTACACTCAGAAAGTGAGAACAGTCCTCCAGATTGTACATGTTCCCTTGTGCAACTTCTCAAAGTGTACAATTCTTTGTGCACGCTTTTTGCAGAACATTTTAACAAATTATCATAATGCAAAGTGGTGGGGACAAAATTAGCCATTTCCAAAAGTGGTGGTGACATGTCTCCAGTGTCCAGAATAAATCTATGCGCTGGGTTTAGCACTTGGTTAATCCTGACTATCTCAGTAAGAATCAACGCCCTCATTTACGAAGTTAAACCGTTACAGCATCATTCAGATCATTGTTTTGGGTATCAGAGATAGAAGACCAAGATATTTTACTAAAAAGGGGCCTTTCCTGAAAAAAAAATGTACTTCATTAATGTTTATCCGTATCTGGCTGTTAGCTGTATGAAGACTCATTGCTCAGAGATTGTTCTGGAGTCTTTCTGGCCAGGACAGAAAAGCAGAATACTTTAAGCCTAACAAAAGATACTATGTTAAAGTTTACTTTGTAGTACTTAAGTAGGGGTTCCTCAAAAATATGTCTAAACTAAACGAGAAATAACATGTTTTGCACGCCCTTATTGTTATATTAAATATAATTGTACAGTAATTTTTTTTTACAGTAAATTGAAATTGTTTTCTTTTACAATGCTGCTATAGTTTAAGTTTGGTTAACTTTAGGAATGAAAAATATAAATTGTGTTATAGAAGAATGGTGGTCATGGTAAGAAACAATAAGCCGTGGATTTCCATCTGAAAGTCAAATGTTCTCTCCAGATGCACATCATAATTCCTGCAGCTGCTATAGGGCTCTGCCATTTGAACAGAAACGTGTTCTGATTGGCCATGTACTGATATGATTGATGCCTCAGAGCATTTAGACTTTAGAGTCTAAAGAAGATTCCCCTTTCCTTTGTCCACCAGTGTATTTCTCTTTTACACAGTAACTAAAGCAAAAACTCAAGAAAGACTAAAAGAGTGACGGTTTTCATTTTTTCCTCTATCTTGGGGAACATGTGGCACGCTGTAACAGACTCATGTGTGTTGCAGCTCCAAAGCTGTCTTTACAATACGCTTTTGTAATTTGGTCCAAACTGCTCTAAATCAGAAAAAAATGCATAAATGGCCAGCAGTGCCCAGCTGGATGTGTGAAAGGAAAAAACTTGAACATTTTTGAATAGGGGATTCCCATAAAGCCGTTGGCTCTATAATCCCATTGTAACACAAAGAAGCTTTGAACATACTGTCATACTGGTATCTCTGTAGTACGCGTATGATGTAAATTAAAAACAATATCAGTGACCACAACAGTACCACCAATTAATGAAAAAACATATTGGAAACCGTTTTATGACGAACCAAAACCTTTTCCAGCACTCAATATAAAACGAACAGTGGGAAGGTATTTACTGCATGGAAAAGCTTTGCAAGATGGTTTGGCTCTCTTTGGTTTTTGGAGCCAAGGGGAATGTGACCATTTCCTGCTGTAAAGGCTTCATCACAGCCCTGCAGTGGAAATAGACTTTCTTCCTGCTTTCAGATAAATACTTGGGAGGAGGGCCGAACAGCAACGACAGGACGATAAGCTATAAGAGATAATCATCAGAACTATATCAAACAAATGTTTGTCACAAAAGGAAAATCATGCTAGAGAAGAAGACTCAAAAAACACAAAATGGTCTCTTGTCAAGAGAAGAGTTTATAACATAATTGAGACTGAGGTTGTTTTACTTAAGGGGCTACGGCCACTATCGGTGTTGTGTGTTTGTTCTGATCAACCAGCTTGGTTTCCTGTACTGAAGACTCCCTATGGAGTTCCCAAAGAGTCACAGCGGGAATGTGCACGTCCTTGCATTCCTGCCCAATAACCTTAACCTCTTAAGCCCTGAGCCTGTTTTTCAGGCCTCATGCTGGAAAATGACATGCCCAGAATGAATGACGATATCTTCACAACTAAAAGGGGTATATGAATAATCTTGTTATCAAAGCAATGATACAACTGTGCATTGGCTGCAGAAGTGTCAGAATCAATGTAGATGTTGCTGTGTCAGAGTAAATTCAGATGGAACATAGTAAAACAATTTAAATTCTAATTATTTAAAGTGAAAACCACCCTTGAATGATGGAATACTAGCCCAGAACCTTTAGGGATCCAAACTATAGTATATCATAAGTATACCCTGTGTCAGGATAGATAATAATTTAGTGCAACTTGACTTATGAGAGGTTTAGCAGGTAGGTCCAGGCGGACTCATATGTGGGTACATTTGGGTACCATCAGTACCATTTGTCCTTTCTCAGGTACCTGACTGTAAAACTCATTTTATTTCATTGACATATCACTATAGGCGTCACTGTTTTTGACCTTTTTGGAAAATTCACCATGACCTCAATACCTTTTTTCACCACAAAGCGTAATGGTGCGCCAGCTGCCAGTCAGACCTATGCATTACGCATGGCCGCATCTCTGGAACCCATTGGTCAAATTGGGTGATTGACACCTCTTTGTAACGTTAGAGCAAATATAATCGAGGGGCAGTTCGTAAATCCATGTAAACATTACCATTGGTCAGTTAAAATGACACACACACATGCCCAAAAGCAGATGCTAAACATTATTAATCAGTTTGCGAAAAAGTACACGTCCCACCGTCCGGGACATGTTATTTACAATATCGGACAAGTAGATCTTTCAAGTGACTTGTCCGGTGGACAAGTGACGTTTTTCGCCCTGATGTATTGACAAATTATTGATACATTCAGTTTACAAAAGGCAGAACTCATTCGCAAATTGTACGTGTCCGCCATTGTTCGTTTAGAAATGTTAGTTTCGGTTCTGCTTGTCGATTCTTAAGGAAATGCATCTCGCCGCTTTCTGTACAGTTAGACGGGGGCGGGAAGTGTAGCACAGTGGCCGGGTTTGGAAGCAAAACTCGGTTCCGAGTAGGAACAAATAACAATTGGCCCGTACCGGGATTAATAGGAGTTGTGAGGACAGGAGGCGAGGCCGAGCCCCGCGGACCGCAGCTCTCTCTCTCTCTATGCTCCGTGAACGCTGCACGGTGCAGCTCAGCATCACTCTCTCTCTCTCTCTCTCTCTCTCTCGCTCTCTCTCTCTCTCTCTCTTTCTACACACAGCAGATCCGCTGCCCGTTTAACATCCTCATCTTTGTCAAACTTTCTTTCTCTAACACGTAATGAAGGTTATTAAGCATTTTAGCTCCTTTGTTGTTAATATTGATGCCATTTCCTTTATGAAGTGAAGCAGCCTCCCTATGTCCTCGCGCTGTCCTCACATACCCGGACCCCCAGACTCGGAGGAGCAGGGATGTCAGTATTGTTTATGAAGCAGGGTATAGAAAGTACATTATTGAAATGAAAATACTATTTATTTACTTTTACAAACAGTGAGCAGCTGGGCAGCTGCAGCTGGTGTAAATAAATGCGTGCAGGCGTCTTTGAGTTGTAGAAAAGCGCTAGGCCTATAGGCTATAAATATAATGTATTATTATTATATGTCCTATGTGTTGGACATGTGTGGTTGGACTGTGTCTCACAGGCAGGTTGCAGTGTAGCATCAGAGGAGACTGGGCCAATCGTACATTCTCAAACTGCACCACTAAGAACTAACTAAACAATGCAGAGATTATTTTTATATAATTGTGTTCAATAACCGTAAGAAATTCAACAGTATGAAGTGATTTGTAAATAGGAAGATTTGACTTAATGTTTTCATAAATATATTTTTCTCCCAGTTTGTCACGGGATTTATTTTGACCCTCTCAAAGAACCGGAACCGAAAATAACCGTAATGGAAAAGCAGAACCGGAATCGTTAAAATCCAAACGATACCCAACCCTTTGTGTGATGCAGTAAACTCTTACCGCTCACTTACGTTAGCGGTGTCATAAAAACCGTGGGAAAATGTAAAATACGATGGCGAAGAAGAAGATTCCAGTGGCCCAGATTTGTGTCCATTCTGGACAAGTGAAAAATGTATTCGGACAAGTACATTGCCAAACTCACAAGTAGTCTCTAAAAACACACTGATTATACGCCGTTTATTACAATACATGTAATGATGAATTATCAGTAATCATTTCAAAGTGACACGGAGACATTGGATTAACCTTCAGCAGCGTTTTTATGCCCTTGAACACAACTTTTGACCACAAAACAGCAAAGGTAAGACATATTTATATGTAAAGTGAAGTTGTTTGTTGCTCTTTCGTGGCTGCTAGTTCAGTGAGTTTTTTTTCTTCCATATGATATGTCGTTTGTGCAGATAGCATGAAGTAGAACAATCGATATCACCACTTATTTGCGCTAGCACCGTTAGCATGTTTTCGTTAAGTGCTGATTTAGATGCTTGGTGTTGGAATTGTGATTCGTTTAGGTAAAAATTGTTATTAACGTCTGTTAGCTGAGTTTCTTCCCGTTAAGTGGGTAAGCCACATTAATAGGTTGTTAAATGTTAACAAGCCCTGGGATGCTGTTTCTTATAAGTACCAAGGGCAATCGGGCTCTCGAGGTCTAAGGTCTCCTATCATGCAAAATGCACTTGTTTATGTCTTTTATACATAAATACACTGAACAAAAATATAAATGCAACACTTTTGTTTTTGCTCCCATTTTTCACGAGATGAACTCAAAGATCTAAAACATTTTCTATATCCACAAAATAACCATTTCTCACAAATATTGTTCACAAATCTGAAAAAATCTGTGATAGTGAGCACTTCTCCTTTGCCGAGATAATCCATCCCACCTCACAGGTGTGGCATATGAAGATGTTGATTAGACGGCATGATTATTGCACAGGTGTGCCTTAGGCTGGCCACAATAAAAGGCCACTCTGAGACGTGCAGTTTTACTTTATTGGGGGGGGTCTGGGGGGGTCCGAAAACCAGTCAGTATCTGGTGTGCCCACCATTTGCCTCACGCAGTGAGTTGATCAGGTGGTTGATTCTGGCCTGTGGAATGTTGGTCCACTCCTCTTCAATGGCTGTGCCAAGTTGCTGGATGTGGAGGTCCTGGGCTGGTGTGGTTACATGTGGTCTGCGGTTGTGAGGCCGGTTGGATGTACTGCCAAATTCTCTGAAACGCCTTTGGAGACGGCTTATGGTAGAGAAATGAACATTCAATTCACGGGCAACAGCTCTGGTGAACATTCCTGCTGTCAGCATGCCAATTGCACGCTCCCTCAAAACTTGCGACATCTGTGGCATTGTGCTGTGTGATAAAACTGAACATTTTAGAGTGGCCTTTTATTGTTGCCAGCCTAAGGCACACCTGTGCAATAATCATGCTGTCTAATCAGCATCCTGTGAGGTGGGATGGATTATCTCGACAAAGGAGAAGTGCTCACTATCACAGATTTTTTCAGATTTGTGAACAATATTTGAGAGAAATGGTTATTTTGTGTATATAAAAAATGTTTTAGATCTTTGAGTTCATCTCATGAAAAATGGGAGCAAAAACAAAAGCGTTGCATTTATATTTGTGTTCAGTGTATGTGTCCCCGGTGTGTCAGTAGTACGGGGCCCCCTAGAAAAAATAAATTGGTTGAAAAAAATGTTCTTTGCGAGATCTCGCAAAAACTTTTCATTTAGCTCAATGTACTTCCGGGTCAGTTCGGTAACACAGAAACCACAACAATGGAGCGGTTCATCAATTTTACTTTGAGCTTGGCCTAAAATATAAAGATATAACATCAGTGCTTGGCAATAGGCACAGGTTTCACATAAGTGAAAGACACCTCAAGAGAACATTACATTACATTACATTACATTGCATTTAGCTGACGCTTTTATCCAAAGCGACTTACAATAAGTACATTCGACCGGGAAGACACAACCCTGAAGAAAACAGAATCATATAAGTACATCAGGTTTCATAGAACCAAGTATTTCAAGTGCTACTCAACTGGCTATAGATAAGCCAGTCCTTTATTAGTATATAAGTGCTCTGTTAGCAGTTCTTTGTTAGTAATTCTATCGCTCGAAGTGGAGTCGAAAGAGATGAGTTTTCAGTCTGCGCCGGAAGGTGTGTAAGCTTTCTGCCGTCCTGATGTCAATGGGGAGCTCATTCCACCATTTTGGAGCCAGGATAGCAAACCCACGTGTTTTTGCTGATGGGAACTTGGGTCCCCCTCGCAGCGAGGGTGCAGCGAGTCGTTTGGCTGATGCAGAGTGTAGAGCACACGCTGGGGTGTACAGTTTAACCAAGTCCTGGATGTAGGAAGGGCCAGATCCATTCACAGTATGGTACACAAGTACCAGTGTCTTGAAGTGAATTCTAGCAGTTACCGGAAGCCAATGAAGGGAGCGGAGGAGCGGCGTGGTGTGGGAACATTTAGGAAGGTTGAAGACCAGACGAGCCGCTGCATTCTGAATGAGCTGCAGAGGTCGGATGGCACATGCAGGTAGACCAGCCAGGAGGGAGTTGCAGTAGTCTAGGCGTGAGGTGACGAGAGCCTGGACCAGAACCTGCGTCGCTTTCTGGGTCAGCTGGGGACGAATCTTCCTGATGATGTAAAGCGTGTATCTGCAGCAGCGGGTTGTAGCAGCGATGTTTGCAGTGAAGGACAGGTTGTTATTTAGGATCACACCCAGATTCCTTGCAGTCTGAGTCGGGGAAACAACAGAGGTGCCGATGTTGATAGTCAGGTCAAGAGTGGGACAATCTTTCCCCGGAAGGAAAAGCAGTTCAGTTTTGTCAAGGTTGAGCTTGAGATGATGAGCGGACATCCACTGAGAGATGTCAGCTAAACAAGCAGAGATGCGTGCGACGACCTGGGTCTCTGAGCGGGGAAAGGACAGAATTAATTGGGTGTCGTCATCGTAGCAGTGGTATGAAAAACCATGCGGGCTAATGACTGATCCAAGCGAGTTTGTGTACAGGGAGAAGAGGAGGGGACCAAGAACAGAGCCCTGAGGGACCCCTGTAGTTAATTGACAAGGGTCGGACTCGGACCCTCTCCAAGTTACCCTGTAGGTACGGTCTTTGAGGTATGAGGTGGGGAGGGAAAGTGCAGAGCCTGAAACTCCAAGTTCTTGGAGAGTGCAAAGGAGGATCTGATGGTTCACCGTGTTGAATGCAGCAGACAGGTCCAAAAGGATGACAGTGTGCGAAAAAGTGCACGTCCCACCGTCCGGGACGGGTTATTCACAACATTGGACAAGTAGATTTTGAAATTGACTTGTCCGATGGACAAGTGACGTTTTTCGCCGCTATTTATTGACAAATTATTGATAAATTCAGCTTACAAAAGGCATAACTCATTCGCAAATTGTCCGTGCCCGCCGTTGTTGTTTGCAACCGCTTTACGTTTTTTTACTCACTTACGTCGTGTCGTAAAACTGTGTGAAAATGTCAAATACGATGGCGAAGAAGAAGGTTCTAGTGGCCCCAAGAGGGCAACAAAAGATTTCTTTCTTTTCTAAGAAGGTTTGTACACATCATTCTCACAGTTGTAAAATGGTGTGTTAAATTAACAAGGAAAATAATTGAAATAGATTATGTCCGAAAATAGTGGATTAAGGGCTTGAAAGGGGACTTTTATTAATCCATTACATTACATTACATTTAGCTGACACTTTTATCCAAAGCGATTTACAATCCCTGTGGGGAAATTCAGTAGGCCTAGTTCAAACAGCAACAGGGTAAGGGTGAAAAACAGGACAGCACAGATTCACACGGGTTCATCAAATAAAAAATAAAATCGAAGATAAAAATAAAAATAATGAAAAACTATGAAATAAGAAATTAATAAAAAAAATAATAAAAATGGGGTAGACCTATGTAAAATATTTTTTTTTAAAGGGGGGGGATTGAAAGGGGCTCTTTATGTACCAAGGGGCTTGAAAGGGGCATATCAAATTATTTCAGAAAAAAAACCCAAAAAATGCAGAAAGGTTTGTGGGGAGTCTACGAGTACCTAACATTCATGTTGACAAAAATCTATAATTTGTCTGCAAGAACAGGAGTCTGAACAACAGCCTGAACATGCTGAAACGAGTCCTCAGAAAGTCCCAGAGTGTGAGCAGAACGATGGCCCCCCCAGTCACGAGAAAGTCTCTGCTAAAAGGCCATGTTCCGTTATCTCACCAATGGCTGGTCCATCTAAAAAGGCCAAGAGTGACATCGCCGTGACACCCAAGAGGAAAAGAACATTCATTGAGACTTGGAAAACCCAGTTTCCATGGCTAAGATGTGTGGACGACATCATGTTCTGTGAGGTCTGCAGAGAATATCCATCCATTGCTGACCACAACAGTAAACTGGACGAGGGTGTCACAGGCTCAAAACGCATTGAGACACTTCAGTCACACGAGTCCAGCAAATATCACCTTCTCTGCATTCAAAGGAAAGAGGTCACAGAGAAAGGCACAGAGCCAATGTTTGTTGCTCTCAAGAAGCAGGCAGAAAATATGGACGACCAACTGAAACCCATGTTCAACACTGCGTTTTATGTCGCCAAACAAAAGTTGCCTTTCCGTTCATTTGAGGGCCTCATCGAACTTCAAGAGAAGAATGGCATTAAAATACCGGCACAGTACCGGAACGATAAGGGGTGCAAGGCATTTGTGCAGCCCATGCAGAAGTCGAGAAGGACAGAGTTTCTGAAGACCTCAAGGCTTCAAGATTCTTCGCTCTGATGGGAGATGGATCCACGGATATATCTGTGACAGAACAGGAGGATGTATATGTTAGGTAATTATTATTTTGAATTATTTTGTAAGTCTTATTTAAGTTACATTTTATCTCCAAAAGGGCCTTTTGTTTATGAGTCATTAATTCACAATCATTTTATTGATGAATTTTATTCGTTTCAATTTTCAGTTAAAGTTTTTAACAGGTAAAGTAAATACATAAATTGTTTAAAGCGAATGAAGGTGAAGTTGCTTTTTAGTGTTCTTAGTCTTAAAAAAAGGTGAAGGCAACACTGGTGTGGGAAGGTTTATATAAGCCAAATCATTTAAAAAAACCTTATTGCACTTTATTGATGTACTTTATTTATTTTCTATCTTCAGGTATGTCAAAGATGGACTTCCAGCGACAGAGTTCATTGACATCATGGCTGTAAAGTCAGCTGATGCTAATGGTGTTCTGGCAGGTCTCCTCGAGGCACTACTGTACATCATGTCGACCTAACAGATGGAGACATAAAGAAGAAAATAATAGCCTGCACATTTGATGGTGCCAGCGTTAACCAAGGTGCCAAGGGAGGAGTTATTGTGAAGTTGTGGGAATTGTTGGGGTATGTATTCATTTCGATTTGGTGTGTCCACATAAGCTGGAGCTGTCGCTCCTAGATGCCACCAAAACCACTGACTTCATTGACATCGTAGAGAAAGGAGTGGACCCCATCTACAGATTCTACTATGGATCTGGTAAACGTAGGAGGGAGGTGAATGCCATATCAGCCGTTATAGACGAGGATCCTGTCTATTTCTCAGCACCCTGTGGCACTAGGTGGATGGCGTCAAGACTCCGGGCATACAAGGCTGTAATAAAAAATTACAACTCAGTCATCCTACACATGGAAGAGGCTTCAAACAGAAAAACAGACGAAGGAGCTAAGTGTGTGGGGTACTTGAAGGTACTGAAGTCTGCAAAGTTAATGGGCTCCACTTTATGGTAGATGTCTTAGAAATGTTGGCCAACGTGAGTCTGGCATTCCAGAGTAATGATCTGTTCATTTATGATGTTGATGTAAAGTTGTGTGAGGCTAGGATCAAGTTGGAAGGCCTTAAGCATAATAGAGGTGATGTCTACACTGCCTACATGGCAACCTGCAAGGATGGCAAGTTTGACAGTAAGAACAATGGACACATCACTTCACTGAAAGGAACAGGTATTCCAGAAACAGTGAAGAATTCCTTCTTGGAGAATTGTGTGAAGTTCCTAGAGAAGAGATTTTCTTTCCTGAAGGATACCCCTTTCAGTGATTTCCATGTTCTTGACCCCAGGAACGTCCCAAGATCAGACGCACAACTAGCTACATATGGTGATGTTCAGGTTATGAACATGGTGACCCACTTCGAGTCCGTTCTCAGTGAGGAGGAGGTAACCAACATCCCTAGACAGTGGCCAGCTCTCAAAGCCAGACTGAAGTACAGGCAGAGGCAGCCCCCCAAGGAGGTCATAAGTGACCTTCTCACTGAGAACCACCCAGATGTGAAGGATGTCCTGGTTCTGGTGTACATGATGGTCACCCTTTCTCCCTCCTCTGCTGCCGTGGAGTGTGGATTTTCCCTCATGAACCTCATCAAAAACATCCAGAAAATCCCAGATGACCAATGAAACTCTGGGGTCACTCGTGAGGGTCAGCCACATCACCACCACGGTGGCAGAGTTTGACCCAGAGCCAGCCATCCAGAAATGGAAAACATCTCCTAAGACCAAGAGGTATGTCAAAGCTGCCCCAAAGCCTGCTGCAGTGAACAGCAACTTACCTGTGCCTGTTGCCCCATAGCTCGGTGTGAGGAGAACCATTGGAGTGCTGCCCCACAGTTCGGGAGACAGCTGCAGTGAATAACCACCCTGAGCCTGAAGCCATACCTGTCTGCTAGCATGTCTACTTGTCAGGATTCTCATGTTTTGTCACGTTTGTAGTTTTGTATGTCTGGTTATGGGTATTTTCCTCCTTGTATATTGTCTGGTCCTTTTGCCTGTGTTTTTCCTCCCGTCGTTAGTTTCCCTGGTGTGTCTAGTTGTCTGATTGTTTTCACCTGTCACTCCTTGTGTGTCTCCTGTGCTCATCAGTGTCAGCCCCGCCCCTGATTGTTCCCACCTGTGTCTAGTTACCCTGTGTTTAAATTCCCCTGTCTCTCAGTGTTCAGTGTCGGTTCGTCTTGTGATTTGGCTTGTCCTCGGTGAGTGTTCTGTTCTATCTGTGTATATATAGCCTTGAAATAAAGGAATTATTTTCACTTTAATCTTCATTTGGGTCCTACCTGCTTCCTTCGCTCTACCGTAACATTATGAACCGACCAAGAATGGACCCAGCGGATTCAGCTTTTTTGATGCTACAGGCGGCTGCTAAGAGAAGGAGGCGCAAAGCCAAGCTAGCAGCCATGCCTCCATGCTCCAGTGCTCCATGCTCAATTCCGGCCCCCGCAGCCATGTTTCCAGACCCAGCTCTTGCCCCATCTGCCACAGTCCCATCTCAAGTTTCCTCTCGAGTCCCCTCTCCAGTTTCCTCTCGAGTCCCCTCTCGAGTCCCCTCTCGAGTCCCCTCTGGAGTTCCCTCTCGAATCCCCTCTCCAGTTCCCTCTCCAGTTCCCTCTCAAGTTCCCTCCTTTAGTCCCTCCTCTAGTCCCTCCTTTAGTCCCTCCTCGAGTCCCTCCTCGAGTCCCCTCTCTAGGTCCCCTCGCGAGTCCCCTCTCGAGTTCCCTTCTCTAGGTCCTTCTCTAGTCCCTGCTCAAGTCCCTCCTCTAGTCAATTCCCTAGTCCCATCTCTAGTCCCTCCTCTAGTCAATTCCCTAGTCCCATCTCTAGTCCCTCGTCTAGTCACTTCTCCAGTCCCCTCTCGAGTTCCCTCTCGAGTTCCCTCCTTTAGTCCCTCCTTTAGTCCCTCTTCTCGTCCCTCTTCTCGTCCCTCCTCTAGTTCCCCTCGCGAGTCCCCTCTCGAGTTCGCTTCTCTAGTTCCTCCTCTAGTCTCTCCTCTAGTCTCTCCTCTAGTCCCCTCTCTAGTTCCCCTCTCGAGTCTCCTCTCGAGTCCCCTCTCGAGTTCCCCCTTGGGTCTCCTCTCGAGTCCCTACTCGAGTCCCCTCTCGAGTTTCCCCTTGGTTCCCCTCTTGAGTCCCTACTCGAGTCCCCTCTCGAGTTTCCCCTTGGTTCCCCTCTCGAGTCTCCTCTCAAGTCCCCTCTCGAGTCACGTCTCAAGTCCCTACCCAATGTCCTGGTCCGTTGGAGGTTCCACTGGGGGTCCTGCCAACTCCATGTCATGTCCCGTTGGAGGCCCCGCCGACTACTCTCCTGCCGGGGGTCAACCCTTTGTCCTGTCCCGTTGGGGGTCCCGCTGTCTACTCTTCTGCTGGGGGTCCTGCCAGCTCCTTGTCCTGTCTCTTTGGAGGTCCCGCCGACTACTCTCCTGCCGGGGGTCCTGCCAACCCTTTGTCCTGTGCCGTTGGAGGCCCCTGCCGACTGCTCTCCTGCCGGGGGTCCTGCCGGCCCTTTGTCCTGTCCTGTTGGGGGTCCCGCCGTCTGCTCTCCTGCTGGGGGTCCTAGGAGGTCGTCGCGGTGTTTGGATTTCCACTGTTTCCGCTCTGCTGCCCAAAGGACGGTTCTATTAGCACGCAGTGCGTCATTTATCCAGGGAGCAGGAGGGGACTGACGAGCCTGCCGAGATGTGAGAGGACAGAGAGAGTCCAGAGAGGATGAGAGAGTAGAGAGGAGAGTTTCTGAAGCAGAGTTTGGAGGCAGGAGTTGGAACGAGTCAGTGGAAGGGAGGGCTGAGAGCACCGATGAGGCAAAGGTAGAGGGGGAGAGGGAACGGAGGTTACGGCGGACAGATGCAGGATGAGAAGAGATTAGTTTGTTATGTTTGGAAAGGGGTAGAGAGAATGAAATGAAGAAGTGATCGGATGTGTGGAGCGGGTTTACAGAGAGGTTAGAAGTAGTGCAGTTCCTTGAGAATATGAGATCAAGGACATTGCCAGCTTTATGAGTTAGTGGGGACGGAGACAGTGAGAAAGCAAAGGCGGTTAACAGAGATGTTAGTTTGTCTATCTTCCCCGTCTGGAGGTTGAAGTCTCCGAGAAGTACAGCGGGAGGGCCAGTTTCAGGGATGTGTGAGAGGAGATGATCTAATTCCTCCAAGAAGTCCCCCAAGGCGCCTGGTGGACCGTAGAGAACAACAAGGGTTCATTGTATAGGATGGGTTACTGTGACGGCATGGAGTTCAAAGGTCGAAGGAGTGAAGTTAGGTAGCTTGAAGAGGGAAAAGCTCCATTTGGGAGAGAGCAGGAGACCAGTGCCCCCTCCTCTGCCAGTGGGTCTGAGTGTATGGGAGAAGGAGTATGATGTGGAGAGAGCTGCTGGGGTGGATGTGTTGGATGGAGTAATCCAGGTCTCAGTGAGAGCAAGGAAATCCAGAGACTGCAGGGAGGCGGAGCCAGAGATGAAGTCAGCCTTAGGAACAGCTGACTGGCAGTTCCACAGGCCGCCTGAAACTAGATGTTGGATGTCAGTGGAGAACGTGGGATAGACGAGAGCAGGCCGGTTATTGCGATTAGGAGATACACGGGGCCAGTGATAATTGCGAGAAGACACATGAACAGGAATGGAGAAAATACACATGATTATAGCATGAGGGGCTAAACAACCAAATAAAACACCAGCGATATTTAGCTCAATCAAGGCAGGATTTGCCTCCTCTTTGCCTCCCTCGTGACTCCCGCAGGACTCCAATGTCTTTGTCCGTCTTACTCCCACAGGACTCCAATGTATTTGTCCGTCTTCGGCTGTCTGACGCTGAAGGAAAGAGCTACCTAAATGGACGCCTGATTGCTGAGTTCACACAGCTGTGGTGCCACGCCCCTCTAATTAGTTAACTCTCTACAGCTGATGGGCGACAGCTGAGAGGCCCTGCCTATTTTAATGCACGCTTGATTGCCTACTGAGCCCTGTTTCACAGCTTCACGTGATCAGATCTGAGATTGAAAATCTCTCAAAAGCGCCGATTTAGCTACAATAACTACAGAACCATTATACAGAGTAGAATAACTGAAATAGAGAAGTCAGAGCGAGGGGACATGCACGTCGCAAAGCATACTCTGAGCTGAGTTATTGACATATTCGAATTTCACAGATCAATAACTCATAACCATAACGTTGGCTGTAGTTTGGACAACACTGATGTAGTGTGAGCAGCAATGTACTATATGTATGAAAGGGGTTTGGTTGCACTACATTGTAAAATGTATATGCTTGCTATGATTGTAAAGTCATGTTGTTTGTATTTTTACAACGTTATGTTCATGAGTTATTGATCCGCAACATTTTAATCTGTCAATAACTCAGCTCAGAGGCCCCATCGATGGCAGTGTCTCATGATCAGGGGGTCCATCACAAAACAAATGTCATTTTGTCATCGTCCTCAGACAAGGTATCCTTAAGACTTGGTGAACTCGTGATGAACTCTAGCGCCACCATGAGGAATGTGTGACTTTGAGTATCTATAAGATGGCAATGATCCTTTAACTTTTAATCTAGCACCATCATCAGGACAAAGGTAATACTAATTCTACTGTATTGACTTATTACTGAATAACTGAAAATGAATCACTTTATGCTTAGTGCTAATTAGTATGTTAGCATTGTTAGTATGTTAGTTAGTGTACATATTGATGATGCTAACATGGTGATAGAGTTTAGCTTAACCTTATGTTGTGTTTGAGTCCCGTGAACCGTTTCAAGTTAAAATTATATAATAACTACGCTCACGTTTTTTTTATCGGAACAAGTGTCATGATATCCTCCACAACAGCTATATAAACACTACTAAACTGATTTTGACAATTTTAGCCAAGTCTGAAGGTCTCTAAAAAAAAGTGTGTAATTTGGTGTTCGGGTCTGGGATGACCCAGTAGCAATGTTGTGGGTGACTCGGGGTCAAATTTGGCCCAATCAAGATTCATCTTTGACTTTATTCAAAACTGTGAAGTACTAGGAGCTGATCAAGACGTCTTTGTGAGGTGCACCTTAAAATGAGATGTTCGATGTGTGAACATTGTGTACAAAAAGATAACAAATAATTGAAATACAAGTTTGAAAATATGTCAAAGGTTACTTCAGCCTTTGCAGACCAGTGATATGCATAGCAACATATAGAACGCACTACAGGAGAGGGAAAGCCTCAACACGCATAGTAGGGCCTCCTAGATGAACACAAACGTATACAAGCAGAAAAGAAAACCGGGGTGACTCATCCCTTCCAAAGACTGTTTTCATATTTATATAATCCACAGACTTATGTCTGGCATGATGGAGCAAACAAGGACATGTAACTGCTGGACAGGTCACATGGCTTAAATCAACTCTGTGTTAGAGGGGAGCATGTGGGATAGCATCCTTTGTTTATGAGAGGAGATCATTAAGTCACAGTGGATTGGAGGTTTTCTTTGTGTAGACTCTGCACTCACATCACGTTAAAGGAACTGTCGTGGCTCAGCACATAGAAATAATAGCAACTCTTTCTCCAAGTTGTAATGTGTATCTATGGAACCTGATCCCTCTCTAAGAAATATGTTGCCACACCCAATGTGCAAATAACATTCTTAAAACGATATTATCCCAGGTAGTAGGCTACCCTTAAGCCAACATGGATTATTAACAGAGATAGACCTGCATTCCGATGCTGCTGCTGTAACATTACACATTAAAGCCTTGCAATCGTTTTGCCCTACAAGAAATGAAAGTTGATATGAAGACTTTAGATTGTTACAATGTGATCCCTCAAAACTCTTCTATAACAAGATCCATGACATGTGACTGAGGACTAAAGCCCAATTGGCCTCCACATAACCTCATGACCACTGCACTCTTTAATACAGAGGACATGCCCAACATAATTGGATCCAAAGCAATTGATTTCGTGTTTTTTTGTTTTTTCCAACATAATTCCATATTCAACACAATGTATTTAACACCGCTCTCAATGAGCCGGACCTTTGCAGTGAGTGGAGGAAGGCGCAGAGGAGGCTTGTGTCCCTGCCTTTCTCCCTCCTGGTTAACTAGACATGTGATTAGCATTGCTGTCTGCTACTTAGTTTGCCCTCCAGCCAGTGTGCTCTGCCTTCGGAGGAAATACTGCCTGCAGCTACTCTCACAACACCACGGTAAGACATATTTACACACATTGATCTGCCAATGTTGTGAGGAGAAAAACAATTGTATTATTGCCTACATGTGGTTGTTTCTCGTTTTGTTTCATTTTTTGGATTTCTGCTTCGTTAACTGTCAATGTGCAACAATGTTCTCATTACATTATGCGACCAAACTAAGTCTGAAAGTGGTCTGGTGTGAAAGTAGAGAGACAAATAATGCATCGTTTTTGAAGAAAAGGCCAAAAATGCCAAAAAGAAATGTTTTCATTCTCTCTGCAAAACTGCACCTGGGAGCATGTGAGGTGGTCAGGACTAGAAGAAACGTGTGTAGTCATCTATACTGTTCTTTTTTAGCCTATATAGTAAACCACAGAGTAAACTGTGGCAGGTGTGTGTGTCTACACACCTGTTTAAAGCCTAACCTTCCTTTTGCCAACAAAAGGAATTATTTTCTATGCGGTGTGTTATATATGTGTGCATCAAAATGTAATTTCAAACACCATACTTCAATAAACAGGCTATACACTTAGGATTTATACACGCTGAGGAATAAAGACTAAAATAATGACATAGGAAATATTCTAAGTGTTGTGTTGGGGAGCATTATGAGAACATAGACAAAGATACCAAGTTGCTCACACCCGCTAAGCAAATACATGTCGAGCTTTCTGTATGCCTTGGCTATTCAAATATAAGGATTGAACGGTGGGAAAGTAGTGAGTACTATTTTATAAAGCTGGATGAGCACAGTGTCCTTCTTGCAGTGCACCTTACTTTTTCTTGTAATGTTTAATTGAAGTATTCATATTTTAGACTGCACTGTAACTTTTATCCATGTATTTTTCCTTAATGTTTATTTTATTTTTTCTTTTGTAATGCTTAATGTCTTTCATTTTTTTTGTAAAGCACTTTGAATTGCCTTGCGTTGAAAAGTGCTATATAAATAAACTTGCCTTGCCTTGCCTTGCCATTTAGATGTGAATGTTTCTCTGTTAAACATGCATGCTTGTTTTTACCATTACTGCCCAATTGCATAAGCAGAAATCTGATTATGCAATCACTCGTCCACTCCAGTATTCTAAGGCCTGTAGTAAACAAGACAATTATATGCCTTTCCTGAGCATCCCATTGCTGATTATTCATTATGAGTGTTTCTGCCATTGTGTGGGAGCATACATTGTGAAGCGGGACCATGTGGAATGACTTGGGCCTGCTCCAGTTAGCACAGACTGGATTAAAGTCCCTCAGCAGTGTGATGGTTGAACTGGGCCGAACCTTCCCAGATCCCAGGACTCATCTCGAGCAACGCTCATAACTGATCCATGATCAAGTGTCAGGGTTGAGCGAAGCAGGCAGGACCCAAACGCAGATTTCACAGTAAATACCTTTATTTCAAAGCTACACGAAAAATACAGAACTCTTCCCCGTGAACACAGTCAGAAACAAACAAGGATCTCACAAAGACTAACAGGAAAGAACAAACCTAAAGCACACAGGACTAATCAAAGAAACAAGAGACAGGTGAGGAGGGAGGAGGGAACACAGGGCACCAGGTGAACGTAAGCAGGTAGGAGGGAGGAGGGAGGAGGGAACACAGGGCACCAGGTGAACGTAAGCAGGTAGGAGGGAGGAGGGAGGAGGCAACACAGGGCACCAGGTGAACGTAAGCAGGTAGGAGGGAGGAGGGAGGAGGGAACACAGGGCACCAGGTGAACGTAAGCAGGTAGGAGGGAGGAGGGAGGAGGGAGGAGGGAACACAGGGCACCAGGTGAACGTAATCAGATAGGAGGGAGGAGGGAACACAGGGCACCAGGTGAACGTAAGCAGGTCGGAGGGAGGAGGGAGGAGGGAACACAGGGCACCAGGTGAACGTAAGCAGGTAGGAGGGAGGAGGGAGGAGGGAACACAGGGCACCAGGTGAACGTAAGCAGGTAGGAGGGAGGAGGGAGGAGGGAACACAGGGCACCAGGTGAACGTAATCAGATAGGAGGGAGGAGGGAACACAGGGCACCAGGTAAACGTAAGCAGGTAGGAGGGAGGAGGGAGGAGGGAACACAGGGCAACAGGTGAACGTAAGCAGGTAGGAGGGAGGAGGGAGGAGGGAATACAGGGCACCAGGTGAACGTAAGCAGGTAGGAGGGAGGAGGGAGGAGGGAGGAGGGAACACACAGACAGGAAACCAAAGACAGATCTAAACAAGACAAAACCCAACACAGACAGATCGTGACATCAAGACGGTTATGCTGGCCTGTTTTGAGAAAACAGCGTCTCAAAGACTCAGCAGTTCATTGGATGTTTTCTGACAGCTTGAGAATGACCTGCAAACACATAAGCTATGTTATACATACCATAATGTAATGTCTCGCACAGTGTTGTGGAGAGCAGGCCCAGCTGTGTCAGGTGCTGTTAGCACAACTCAATCAATCAATCAATGTTTATTTATATAGCCCAATATCACAAATGTTACATTTGTCTCAGTGGTCTTCACAGTGTGTACAAAATATCAGTATGACAATACGACACCCTCTGTCCTTAGACCCTCACATCGTACAAGGAAACACTTCCAAAGAAAACCCAGTTTAAAGGGAAAAATGGGAGAAACCTCAGGGAGAGCAACAGAGGAGGGATCCCTCTCCCAGGACGGACAGACGTGCAATAGATGCCGTGTGTAAATTGAAAAGATAATACATTTGCAACATAGGTAGTCCAAATGTTTGAAAATGCATGTGTGTATAATAGGAAGATGAATCCACAAGGATATCCATCCAGGACCAATGATCCAGGACCACAGCCACGACTCAAGATCCAGCGCTCGCGATCCAGGACACAGGACCGCAGGATCATCCATGACTCCGGATCCCAGCGTATATAGACCCCAAAAAGAGGAAGCTGGGTTAATCGGAACATGAGAGTACACGGGTATAGACAGAGAGAAGGAAGAAGTAAGATGTCCCCCGACAAACTAAGCCTATATCAGCAAAACTAGGGGCTGAATCTAATCAGCCCTAACTATAAGCTTTATCAAAAAGGAAGGTCTTAAGCGCACTCTTAAAAACGGATAGGGTGTCTGCCGCCCGAACACAAACTGGAAGCTGATTCCACAAATGTGGAGCTTGATAAGAAAAGGCTCTGGCTCCCATTGTACTTTTAGAGACTCGAGGAACAACCAACAACCCTGCATTCTTGGAACGCAATGCCCTAGTAGGACAGTAGGGTATAATGAGTTCTTTAAGGTAAGATGGCGCCTGCCCATTAAGGGCTTTGTAGGCGAGAAGAAGAATTTTAAATTCTATCCTGTGTTCTATAGGGAGCCAGTGTAAGGCAGCCAGAACAGGAGTAATGTGGTCCCTTTTCCTAACTCTGGTTAGTACACGAGCCGCAGCATTTTGAATCAGCTGAAGCCACTTGATTGACTTCTTGGTACTCCCTGATAGTAAAGAGTTACAATAATCCAGCATAGAAGTAACAAATGCATGGACTAGTTTCTCTGCATCTTTTTTGAGGCAAGATATGCCTGATTTTTGCAATGTTACGTAGATGGAAGTAGGCGGTCCTTGAAATTGATTTTATGTGGGCGTTAAAGGATAAATCCTGATCAAATATAACACCAAGATTCCTTACAGTCTCCCTGGAGGCCAAATTAATGCCATCCATAGTTAGTATATCTTTAGATAATTTGTTTCGTAGATTCTTCGGGCCAAGTACAATAACTTCAGTTTTGGTCGTGTTTAACATCAAAAAGTTTAAGGTCATCCACGTTTTTAAGTCCTTAAGGCAGTCTTGAATTTTATTTAGATGATTAATTTCATCAGGCTTGATTGATAAATATAGTTGAGTATCATCCGCATAACAATGAAAGTTTACAGAATGATTCCTTATAATATTGCCTAACGGAAGCATATATAATGTGAACAAAATAGGTCCGAGCACTGAGCCCTGTGGCACTCCATGGCTAACTTTGGTTTACGTGGAAGATTCATCATTGACACGTACAAACTGAGAGCGTTCAGATAGATAGGACCGAAACCAGCCTAAAGCAGTTCCCTGTATGCCAACCAAGTGCTCTAGTCTTTGCAATAGGATATCATGGTCGATAGTATCAAATGCAGCACTGAGATCGAGCAAAACAAGAATAGAGACAAGTCCCTTGTCTGAGGCTATTAGAATATCATTTGTGACTTTAACCAGAGCTGTCTCTGTGCTATGATGTGTTCTAAAGCCCGACTGAAAATCTTCAAATAAATCATTGTTTTTTAAGTAATCACACAACTGTTTTGTGACCGCTTTCTCAAGAATTTTTGAGAGGAACGGAAGATTAGAAATAGGTCTATAGTTGGCTAAAACCTCTGGATCGAGGTTGTGCTTTTTAAGAAGCGGTGTTATCACTGCTACTTTGAATGATTGTGGAACATAGCCTGATAATAAAGACATATTCATAATATTTAATAAAGAAGTGCTAATTAATGGAAAAACTTCCTTCAACAGCTTAGTTGGAATTGGGTCTAACATGCACGTTGATGGTTTAGAAGAGAGAATCATTGAATGTAATTGTTCAAGGTTAATGGCTGAAAAGCATTCTAGTTTACTATCTAGTGTAATATTAGAACTTACGATTCCGGGAGCTGTTGATAACACTATACTGGTCGAAGGCAAGAGGTCATTAATTTTGTTTCTAAGAGTAACAATTTTATCTTTAAAAAAGCACATAAAATCATTACTACTGAGTGCTATGGGAATAGAAGGCTCAATGGAGCTGTGGATCTCTGTCAGCCTGGCTACAGTGCTGAAAAGAAATCTTGCATTATTCTTATTCTCATCTATTAATGAACAGTAGTATGCTGCTCTCGCTTTACGCAGTGCTTTCTTATATTCATTGAGAGTAATATGCCAGATTAAACGAGATTCTTCAAGTTTAGTGGAACGCCATATCCTTTCAAGTTGTCTAGACTTTTGCTTTATTTTGCGGGTTTCGGCATTATGCCATGGAGCTAATCTATGTTGTTTTATTTTCTTCTTTTTCAAAGGAGCAACAGAGTCTAATTTTATTCGCAGCGCATCTATAGCACTATCAACAACATGATCAATTTGGGGTGGTGTACATTTTGTATAAGTTTCCTCCCTTACATGCAGACATGCTATCGAGTTAAGTATTGGTGGAATCTCTTCCTTAAATGTGGCTATAGCACTAACAGATAGGTTTCTGCTGCAAGAGCTTTTGACTAATGCTTTGTAGTCTCGTAATAGTACTTCAAAAGTTACTAAGAAATGGTCGGATAAAGCAGGATTATGCGGTTCGACTAATAGTTGCTCAATTTCAATACCATAAGTCAGAACAAGGTCGAGAGTGTGATTATAGCAGTGGGTTGGTTTATTTACACTCTGACAGAAACCAACAGAATCTAATATAGAGTTAAATGCAACAGTAAGGCTATTTTTATCATCATCAACATGAATATTAAAGTCACCTACGATAATTACTTTGTCTGTTTTAAGAACCAAAGTTGATAAGAACTCAGAGAATTCTGATAAGAATTCTGAATAAGGACCTGGTGCACGATACACTGTAACAAATAAGATTGGCTGCAAAGTTTTCCAGGTCGGATGCGTAAGACTAAAAACGAGGCTTTCAAAAGAGGTATAATTACATTTTGGTTTAGTATTGATAAGTAAACTTGAGTCAAAGATTGCTGCAACTCCTCGGCCCGTGCCTCGAGCAATATGAGTGTTGACATGGCTGGGTGGAGTGGCCTCATTTATGCTGACATATTCTTCATGTCTCAACCAAGTTTCAGTGAGACAGCATATATCAATATTATAATCTGATATTAAATAATTTACCAATATTGCTTTAGATGCTAGAGATCTTATATTTAAGAGACCACATTTAATCTTCCTGTTTTGTTGCACTGTAGTGATTGTTACATTTACTTTTATTAGGTTATGATGTATGACACCTCTATTAGGTTTTACCTTAAATTGTCCTTGGGCAGACACACACACCGCCAATATTGGGTATTTTATTGGGTTCGGAATTCCTATGGGTGACTGCCTAGGAGAGAGCGCAGAGAAGCGTGTAAGACTGCGACTCTGCCTCCTGGTCTCAACTCCAGTTTGTCATGGATTACGTCCACAAAGCCCTGAAATGTTTGCCGAAATGAGATCTGCACCTTGTAGGGTGAATGCCGTCTCTCTTAATCAGACCAGGTTTTCCCCAGAAGGCTGTCCAATTATTTACGAAGCCCACATTGTTTGCTGGGCACCACCAAGACAACCAGCGCTGAAATGATGACATGCGGCTATACATGTCATCATTGATCAGATTGGGGAGGGGACCAGAGAAGATTACGGTGTCCGACATTGTTTTAGCATAACTACACACCGACTCCACATTAAGTTTGGTGCATTCTGATTGGCGTAAACGAACATCATTATCACCGACGTGAATAACAATCCTACCGTATTTGTGTTTATTTTTAGCCAGCAGTTTAAGATAGGCCTCAACGTCGCCCGCTCTGGCCCCCGGAATGCATGTGACTGTGGAGGCTTCGGTCTCTAAATTCACATGTCTACAACTGTAGACAAGGACATATTTACTGTTAACATTTGATACGGTGTTGCTAAACTTTCTTTCTGCAATGTTGAAGAGTTCAAAGGTCAAATATTACAGCTACGAGAGATCATTCCTCCTCTCTTGATCAGTGCAGCACATATATATGTCCAAACCCTTGTCACACAGAACCATGAACATTACACGACTATTGCTGACCAACGGGTTGTCAAGGGGTGAACTCAGAGGCAGGCACTCAAATGCACAACTCAGACTCAGACTCAGACTCAGGTGGTTTTCAAACATAAAGACTTGGACTTTAGCACAGTAACACAACAGGAAACACAAAATCACGCTTTCGAGGAAAAACTAATAGCAATCATCAGGAGCATGAACATGGAATACGACCATGTCGTCATGAATGATAACGCACTGGCACTGGACAGGTGGGGACTAACACAATATATACACAAGGTGAGGGACACAGGTGGAGACAATCAGGGCGGGGTAACCGAACCCAGGAGACACATAGAGGCGGGGACATGGAGGCCTGAAACGAGAGGGAGAATTACTTTTCACAATAAGACAGGGCACAGAACAAAGGGACATGACCAAACTAATTTAAAGAATACACTTTCATGATTAGTGTCCGAGACATGACACGAGTAATTATTGGTGTCAGTCTAACGACGCAACGATGCAGAAAACTACATTTGTTGGTGACCTATTTGTAAAGTTTGTCGTGTTTTCACTGTAAACACATGAGGGTTCATACACACTCATGGTCATGTTGCTTTCTCCTCACTTAACACTTTTACCTTGTTCACATTAACAGCTTATTGCATTTCTATGATTGCCCACATGTAGCCCAGCACAGGCTCCCAGGCTCAGCCTCACCATGATGACTGGCACCACAGCTGGTAAGATGCTGGATCTCTCCAAGCTCACAGACGAGGAGGCCAGACATGTTTGGGAAGTCGTCCAGCGAGATTTCGACCTGAGGAAGAAGGAGGAGGACAGACTGGGGTATGTTCTGAAACCACAGATATCTGCTCTCAACAAACCCGCAGAGGGCGTCCTGTGTGGTGCCTGCTGGCTTCAGGGCGCGCTCAAGTGTCCCTTTTGAGGGTCAGGGTTCAAACTGATCAAACTGATTTATTTTGGGATCGGAATTTATGAAACATAGTTTCTGACTTTTATAATGTTCAAAACTGTCTATATATTTAGGTCTGTATATTGTTGTCCATTACTTGTATTTCATATTTATCCATAATATCCATTGAAGACAAATAACAATAGATGATGTCGATTTAGAGACTTTATTTAGAGGCAATAGATGTATACGGTCAGGTTTTTATTTTCCCTTCCAAAGGTTAGCATCCTAGCTTCCAAATGTTAGGGTTTAACATTGTTGTTGTTGATCATTTCATTTTGGAAGTTCAACCCCAACTTTGTAACATGTCTACAACGACATCAATATTGCACAATACAGACTTCAAGACCCTTAAGGACGGCAATGTCCATCAACCACTATGTTGACTGCCATTACAGCATAAACGTGTGCATCGTGTGCTTTATATTATATCAGACTTGCAGTCTACAGCCTGGGAACTTTTTATTTGTTTCTATATTGCGCCAGATTATGCCATGTTTTTTCAGGTTTGCCTTTTAGAGCAGATCCATTCTATTTTCCTAGATTTCCCAAGGGGAATGTGCATGACAATACTTTAAAGTGATGTCATGCACGTGCAACTGTGACCAGAAATATGGGATGGGTACTATTAGCAACAGATCATAACGGCCCATCCACGCGACAGCTTCAAAAAAAGCTTGGAGCTGGGCGTGTCTGAAGCTCGACCAACAACCAATCACATGCATCTCCCGCCCCTGACACACAAGCAGCGGTTTGATTGGCTAGAGCTTGTACTGGCATATGATTTGATTGGCTGACGCTTCCACCGAAAGCTTCAGAAGCTTCAAAAGTTGAACATTGCTCAACTTTTGCAGCCTGAAACGCCAGGAAAGCTCCGCTCTGCTTCCCACAATGCAGTTCGGCGAAAAGTGACGTCACCCCATTCAAAGTGAATGGGCAGACACGTTGGAAACCGCTTTTGAAGCTGTCAAAGCTGTAGTGTGGACGGGCCGTAAGAGACCAAGGCTGCAGCAGAAACCCCTGGATATATTGAATAGAAGTGATTTGATGAAAACAGCTTTTGAACTTTTAAAATACATTTGCTGTAAAACAAGAAGAAAGTATAGTTGAAAAAGTATATGTGACAATATTCAAAAGCCCAACTGAATTGAAACATGATCCAGAATTGACCTACTTTAGTCTAGTCCTGAAGGCTGGCATAACACTGAATGTCTCCAACAGATGATTCAGTCATTTGCTCCTGACTCACTGAGCGACTGACCAAATGTCTCCTCGGCTGTATTGACAGATGGATGGTTTAGATAACAGGCCGTGGGAGGAAGAGCTCTAGAGGGGACTTCCTCCTATGCGTGGGCGTGGGATGAGCTCTGCACAGCAGCAGCAGCAGCTCTCGAAGATATTAGGAACAGCAAGGATTTTCCACAAAATGAAGAATGTTTGCACATTGTTAAAGAAACATCGTCACCATAGAAGGTGTTGAAGGTTTGAAGTGTTGAAGGTTTGTGGTCTTCAGTTTTGAAACCATATATTTGGCATTTTGACTGTTTGTCAAGATGCTGTCTGTTTGTCTGTTTGTTTGTTTGTTTGTTTGTTTGTTTGTTTGTTTGTTTGTTTGACTGACAATCTTGATTTTTACTGATTGTTTTTACTTCGGCTGTGACTTTGTGTGTGCTCAGGGTGAGTTTGGCTGTGTTTCGATGTGTATCGCTAAACAAGGAAACAACACCTCCACGGAGCTCAGCGCGATTCACAACGTCCCGACCAATCAGAGCACACTGGGCTCACAGGGAGGGGGGGGCTGGAGCTGTTGGAGCTACACCGAGCTGTTAAAGGCAGAGAGTGAAATGCAGTGACTACACGTAGTTTACAGAGATGCTGTTTGAGAAACCAATGTGAGTTTGGAGAATTGAACAATATACATATATTCTAGTAGACCTCAACAACGGAATCATGATCAGTGGAAATGGCCATGACATGGGACCTTTAAGATGAGACTTAAGTGTTATTTCTTGGCCACAAACCTTGTCTTAAATGTTCCAGACTGAGACTCTTTCTGAATTAATTCAAAAGATTTGTAGAACCTTATTCTTCCATTCTCTATTTGACAGGGCTTGAGTGAGTGAGTGAGTGAGTGAGTGAGTGAGTGAGTGAGTGAGTGAGTGAGTGAGTGAGTGAGTGCAGGTGTCTCATAGAAGAGACCTTTTAATTGTGTTCTGGTATCCTGCCTGCAGTTCCCAAAGAGTCAGACTAGCATTTATCCGTCAATGTGCATGTTCAAGCATTACGTTTATTCTTTAAGATTCCCGACCCCAGAGCGAGCTCTTCTCCACATGGTGCCATCAGATTGTGCTTGTGTGTGAGCTCCCTTCACAAATAAAACACTCCCTTCTTCAGTCTCCTCCACTTAAGGTGCCTTCCCTCAGAGTTCTCCCTCAGCTGTTTGTTCTTCATTCAAATGAGCAGTTGTTTGCTGCTGAAGCAACTTTGTTCCATTTAAGGCCTCTGCAATCTAAAAATACAGACAGATCTTCATGTGGTTTACATGTAACACTGGCACTTAAAACCAAATGTTAGATTAAAGAATGAAGTTGTTTATGTTTTCTTTGCTTTGCTTTAACCAATCCACCAAAAGAACAGGCATTGCATCACAGTAGTACTAGATCATTGTGTGTTTGTTTGTTTTTAAATCGTTGGAATTGAAAGATTTGGTTCATGTTATTTTGCAGTTTCATATCCTGGATTATTTCCAAAAAATGTCATATCTTTATAATATAAGAAACGTCATAAAACTATAACATATAATAGTTGATGTGTCTTGTTGAGTGCAGTGGCATTGCGAGGTTTGTTCCATTCTGCACGGAACATTCATGAAGTGGCTGCTGTGGTTATTCTGGATCGATATTAATGGGATTATTTAACACATTTCCTACAAAAAGATAATGTGAAACAAATGTTTATAGCTTATTTCCACTGCCACAGCCTTGGCTTCCTGTGAAGAGATACAATACAAAAGAAAATGTTTTCGATCTCTAAAACTAAACGAAGTTTAGCTGCATCAGTAGTATAACTGAATACTGCTTGCTTGACTGGATAAGGATAGGTCACAGCAGGGGCGGACTGGCAATCCTACCGGCCCACATTTGTAAGTGTTCTGGCCCAGCCCAGCCCAGTGGGGTGTGGCCAGGGTTGGGTTGTAACGGAATACATTTAACGGCGTTACGTAATCAGAATACAAAAATCAAGTAACTGTATTCAGCTCGTGTTACATTTGAAAAACGAGTAATCTGATTACAGTTACTTTCGTAAACCTGAAGTGAATACATTTTGGATTACTTATTGGAATTATTGGTGGAAAGATTTCCTCACAACATTTAATATTCATAACTAAAGGTACAGCCGTGTCTGGTTTCTTGCTCAAGGGCACCACGGCAGGGCAGGAGGTGAACTGGGACCTCTCCAAGTAGAAGTCCACACTCCAAATAGGTCTGGTCGGGGACTTGAACCGGCGACCTTACGGCTCACAGTCCAAGCCCCTACTGACTGCCATAGATTTAGTCCCTAATTTTGCTCTCAAAATAGACCAGGTTGATGCATTTAACTTCAACATTTAAAAAAAAATCTTCCTGGGGAGCTTGCCCCCGGACCCCCCTCGAGGAGGTGAGGTCCATCACCTGCCCACACCCCCTGTTAAATTGTCTCACCCACATTGAGGATGCTTCGTACGTCGCCCATGTTTTATTCCATGTGTCAAGTCAGGCAAATTGGGTCAAAATGTTATTGCATCAATGATCTGTTAACATTAAAATCACTAAATATATGCCGTAACTATTTTTGCTCTAGGCAACTCAAGGGCTCAATGTGATTACTATATGAATAATTGTCCATCCATCCATCCATCTTCTCCCGCTTATCCGTGGTCGGGTCGCGGGGGTAGCAGTTCCAGCAGAGAGCCCCAAACTTTCTTTTCCCTGGCAACATCAACCAGCTCTGACTGGGGGATCCCAAGGCGCTCCCAGGCCAGCGAAGAGATATAATCCCTCCACCTGGTCCTAGGTCTACCCCTCGGTCTCTTCCCAGCTGGACGTGCCTGGAACACCTCCCTAGGGAGGCGCCCAGGTGGCATCCTAACTAGGTGCTCGAACCACCTCAACTGGCTCCTTTCGACGCGAAGGAGGAGCGGCTCAACTCCGAGTCCCTCCCGGATGACCGAACTTCTCACCTTATCCCTAAGGGAGACACCAGCCACCCGGCGGAGGAAACCCATCTCGGCCGCTTGTATCCGCGATCTCGTTCTTTCGGTCATGACCCATCCTTCATGACCATAGGTGAGGGTAGGAATGAAAATGGCCCGGTAGACAGAGAGCTTTGCCTTCTGGCTCAGCTCCCTTTTCGTCACAACGGTGCGGTAAAGCGACTGCAGTACCGCTCCCGCTGCTCCGATTCTCCGGCCCATCTCACGCTCCATTGTTCCCTCACTCGAGAACAAGACCCCGAGATACTTGAACTCCTTCACTTGGGGTAAGGACTCATTCCCTACTTTGAGTGGACAGTCCATCGGTTTCCTGCTGAGAACCATGGCCTCAGATTTGGAGGTGCTGATCCTCATCCCAGCCGCTTCACACTCGGTTGCGAACCGATCCAGTGAGTGCTGAAGGTCGCAGACCGATGAAGTCATTAGAACCACATCATCTGCAAAAAGCAGCTCTCGCTTTGGGAGTACAGAGATTGGATGGCCCTGAGTAGAGACCCTCTCAGCCCCATACTCCCGCAGCACCTCCCACAGTAACTCCCTGGGAACCCGGTCATACGCCTTCTCCAAGTCTACAAAACACATGTAGACCGGATAAGCGTACTCCCAGGTCCCCTCCAGGATCCTTGCGAGAGTAAAAAGCTGATCCGTCGTTCCACGACCAGGACGGAATCCGCATTGTTTCTCCTCCAAAATCATTGTCCAAAATAACATTAAATGCATAGGGTTTTTTGTTAAGTAACATACTTTCGTCGCCGGCCGGCCGATACATGCCGCACATTAAGTGGGCCTGTCTGTCAATTAATCCCCGGGCCACTTTTTCCCCCCAGTCCGCCCCTGGGTCACAGTCATTATGAGGATTTTGTGTGTGTGTGTGTGTGTGTGTGTGTGTGTGTGTGTGTGTGTGTGTGTGTGTGTGTGTGTGTGTGTGTGTGTGTGTGTGTGTGTGTGTGTGTGTGTGTGTGTGTGTGTGTGTGTGGCACCTAGCATTACTATACTTGTGGGGACCTGGATATGTGTACACAGTCATGTGTGGGGACTCGCCTCCCTTATGGGGACAAAATGGAGGTCCCCATAAGGGGGATCATTCATTTTAGGGTGAAGACTTGGTTAAGTTTAGGATTAGGGTTAGGGTTAGGTTAAGGGTTAGGGTTAGGCATGTGTTGGTTATGGTTATGGTTCGGATAAGTCTCCAGGAAATGCATGAAAGTCAATGTAATGTCCCCTGAAGTGGTGTGTGTGTGTGTGTGTGTGTGTGTGTGTGTGTGTGTGTGTGTGTGTGTGTGTGTGCGTGCGTGCGTGCGTGCGTGCGTGCGTGCGTGCGTGTGACAGAGAGGATCACCATGTATGGAAACATTCAGGAGCTGCTCTGCTCGTCCGAGGTGTCTGTGTTTAAGTCTGGCTGCCGCTCCCGGATTCCTCAGCAGAAACTCTCCAGTGACTGTTCTTAATGAAATACTGAGGAAAAATAAGGATTTTGAGAACGTACTCAAGTGCGTAACGTGTAAATATAGTTACCTGTACTAATTATCAAGTAAAGCATTTTTATGACCTTATTTTCAGAATTAAAAAAATTACAATAAAAAGAAAACAAAATGTTTTCTTTAATGTTTTATTCCAGAAGTATTCACATTAATGTTTTTTCGAGCGTGTTGTGTGTGAGTGTGAAATGAGTAGCATGACTTTATGCATGTGCACAGTTTTCAGGATTGCACTTACAGTATTGTTACAACCCGGCTCCTAGGCTGTAACAAAAAGCAAGCAGGCGAGACGAGGGGTAAGAATACAACAATGGTTTATTCTTCATAAACAAGTATATCAATGGACCCAGCAGCAGGTCCCCAAGGCTGGCACGGAGAGAGTGCCCAGAGGAGTGAGAGGGCGATGCGTCCGCTTGCCTCCCCAGCAGGTGTAGCTCATCAGGCATCAGCACCGCGTCCTGTAACAGAGAGAGACCACGGAACGCCTAGTGGTGTGGAGGGGTCGGCACGTATAAGAAGTATAGATGCATCGTTTCAAAGTTCTCAGTCTGGCATTTTGGCCGTCGCTATCTTGGACAGCTAGCCAGTTTGGTTAGCAAGTTGCATCAATACATCATGCTTGTTCTGATGATAATTGGATTGCTAATTTTTGCGATTTCTCTTAGACTTCTGTATCATGTTGTTGTTACTATTAGAATGAACGCAGGTGTAGGCCCTTCCACCCTGTCTCAGACCCAGGGATGCCCACCGGTGCATGCCCCTGTTTCCTCATGCGGGGCATTAGAAATGACATTCAGTCATTCTGAGCACATATCATGTGCGGTGAGTATCGTTTGTGCATTTTCCGTTTTCCAGCAGCAGTTGAGGAAGTAGCCAAAGCTAGAGCAACAGACCCATTGTCTTACACCTGTAACTAGCGGTTATCTTCATAGGTGCCACACAAGTGAACAAGGAGATTGTAACTTTTCCATTAAACTAATATCCCTCAGGTGGCCATAAATAAATACATGTAATATGGCCCTGTGTCTCGTTCGCCAAGTGGCATCCTTACTGCCCGAACCTCCTCCACTGGCTCCTCTCAGTGCGAAGGAGCAGTGATGTTCTCCGAGTCCTTCCAGGATGGCTGACCTCTAAGGGAGAGGCCAGCCACCCAATACGGCCGGTTGTATTCACGATCTTGTTCTCAGTCATGACCGCACAGATCAGAAATATGAGGGAGGAGAATGGTAGCAACTGGAGCAGTTTTGCAGTCGTTTTACCGCACCATGACAGAAAGGGAGCTGAGCCAGAAGGCAAAGCTCTCGATCTGCTGGTCCATCTTCGTTCCTACCCTCTCCTAAGGCACAGGTTATGGATATGTAGTGATTACAGCTTGTGCTGTCGCCCCAAGTGGCCAATAACAAATGATGACTTAAAAGCAATAAAGAAAACAACATTTCACATTTTGACCACAAATATGCAATCTTGCATGTGAGGCAAGGAAAGTTTATTTATATAGCACCTTTCAACATAAGGCAATTCACAGTGCTTTACACAAATGAAAAACATTAAGAGCATTAAGAAACATATTATAAAATGATATCTAGAAACACCAATTTGAAAGCAATGATATAAAATGACATTTAAAAACACTCATTTAAAAGCAAAGATAAAACATTTGCGGAAGGAGCCTCATCTGAAGCGCACCTACAGTACAGTGTGCGTGCCACAGTTTTGCCACTGCAAGGCTCCACTAGCACCGCCCCCCCCCTTCCCTGTGGCTAAATGTAAGGTAAGATGGACCTTTATTAAGCAACATGGTAAGGGTGAAAAACAGGATAGCACAGATTCACACAGATTAATAAAATCAAAAATAAGATCAAAGATAAAAATGTAAATAACGTACTTGAAATTCTCCAGAGCTTTTACCCATTTATTGGTAAAAAAGCCAAAAAGAACTCTGCAGCTAATCACATCAATGACTATAGAGTGCTGACACCACACCTCTGGTCTCTGATGTTGACCATGCTGGCCATGTTTCAGTGGCTGGAAGACTTACAGCACACGTCTTATTGAGTAACTGTCCTGTGTGCCAGACCTGGGGGTTTTCATGTTTCAGAGCAGGGCAGATTTTACAGATTTGACTTCTTAATCACATCGCTAATGGCCAGCAGATGGGGGTTATTGGATTCTCACAAAGCATACAATTCATCCTGTTGATCTGGACTATAATTTAAAAAGCATGGCCTAAAAAAAATGTTCTCATCCTCGCTGGGTGCTTTGCCAAACTCCACCCACGCTGTGTCACATTTGGCTTTTGTTATCGGAGTTTTCCTCTCCACTACCGTCAGCATCTTTCAGCGCTGAGTTAGGCTGTTACTTTTCCTACCATCAGCAACAAGGCTCCAAACTTTGCTAAAGAGAATGGTCTGACATGAAGCAAACGATCAGAACTCTCCTGTGAAGAGGTGCCAAGCCACTGAGAACAGGAAATATCATTGGGTTTGGAGTTATTGATTAGAAGTCACAGGTTCTGTTAGCTGAGGACTAAGTATTTTTGTATCCATTTGTACACTTTACTTAATATTAAAAGACATATTGAGGTTAGGATTTAAATAAAGAAAAACATGCAATTTCTCTGCTGACTCAGAGTGTGGCTACCAGAAAAAGTACTGATGGATAAGGAGGTAGAAAAACGAAAGGCTAGGAAACCTTTTTGGGTTTTTTTTATATAATAACTTAATGTTCATGAACTAAGTAAAGCTCTGACTTTAAAGTGTAATTTTAAATAACTCATGACCAGGGCCGCCCCTCCCTACAGGCCGATCACGCAGACTGCTTGGGGCCGCCCCTCCCTACAGGCCGATCACGCAGACTGCTTGGGGCCGCCCCTCCCTACAGGCCGATCACGCAGACTGCTTGGGGCCTCCCCTCGCGGAAGGGGCCTCATCTTGCGGAGGGTTTTAGAAATATATGCAGTCTGTAGATGACAAGTCATTTATAGGAACAAACACATGTTCTGATCTGATGACGCAGGGAATAATAAACCAACCATTAGTGCACTTGTATATCCACCCAGACGCTCAGTTTACCACTTCAACAAGGACACATATTTAAGACAAGATACAAGGAAACAAACATTGAACGAACATCACGATCAACAGACATACGAAGACTCCTTCCAGTTTTATAAGATACAGCAATCTAATATATCTTGATAATTTGTTCTCACATGTAACCGCAGAACTCCTTGTTCCTGGAGAAGCACCAGTTTGTAGACTTTTCCTTTGTGACAAGGCTGATCATAATGTTAACACAAAGCTGCCAACATGAATATGTCCATGCTAACAAGCATAACATTAACCAATCAGAAATGTCGGCCAGCATTCTGACTCACCGCATCTCTGTTTGATGGATTGCTTTATGGTTTGCTGAGCTGTAAACGTGTAAGGTGAGCAATGTGTTGGACATTTAGCTTTAAAATGTCCTCGGCTCAACAGTTGTTTGTTGAACATTTTGTGAAATGTGGATATGGTATGGTTAGCTTAACATAAATACTGGAATCAGGGAGAAACAGCCTGGCTTCAGCCAATGTTACATCCACCAGCAACTCTGCTGCTTTTTTATGTTCCGATATATAAACAGAAACGTAAAAATGACCATTTCAGATGTTAGGAGGAGAAACCTATCGGAACACTTTATCCATGTGCTCAGTCTTTCTGCCTGCCATATAAAGTGAGCCAATGCTCTGATTGATTCAGAAAGTGCTTATTACTGCAGCGATATTAACTGTGATAGCAGATACCGATAGGCAGTAGAGCTCCAGTAATCAACCCTCCTTCAATGTCTAATACCACCCTTGGTCAAAAGCTATTGCACAGAGTGCACTGTTTGTTTAACTTGCCTACCAGGTGGCCATATTGACACAAGGAAGCCATGGTATTGCAAAAAGTCCTATTTATGTTGCTTGACAACACTGCTGCTGGAACAAAAATGTTCCCAATTTTGGATAAATAAAGTATCCATCCATCTATTAGAAGTCCATACAGAACCCTGTTCTGTAATGCTGTATGGACCCATACAGTAAAAAGAGGTTTTCACTTTCTTGTGGAGTTCTGTTTATGAACTACAATAATTGATCATGGACTCAAGGATACATTCAACAATGTTTCATCAAGCAACACTCATCTCTTTCTTTGTATGTAGTTAACTGCTGTTTTTTTGTTTGTTACCTAGAGACCTAAAGACAAAGATTGAAAAAGAGGACACCAAGAGGGAGTTGTTGGGGAACCAGAGCAGTCTGAGTGAGTCTCACTGTATTCGCTGTCTGGAGCCCTTCAAGTTCCTGGTGAACAGCAGGCGTCAGTGTTTGGACTGCCAGCTGCACGTCTGCAAGTCCTGCAGCCTGTACAACAAGAAGGAGCACGGCTGGGTGTGTGACCCCTGCCACATGGCCAGGTAGGAGAGGACAAACAACTAATGAAGCCAGGAGTTAGTATAAAAGGAAATTTGAGGAGTGCAGATCTGGATTCAGTACGTACGGGTAGGCCTGTCACGATAAGACATTTTGTTGGACGATACATTTTCTTGGAAATTATTGCGATAAACGATAATATTGTCGGCACTGTTGTAAGATCATTTTAGACCACTGACATAACGATAATATATATATATATATATATATATATATATATATATATATGTCAGGTTTGGGGAAAATAGGACCCAAGTGCAGTTACAAAATACAAAAAAGGTTCGTTAACAAAAAGCGAGCTTTATAATAAAAAGCCGAAGGCATGAAAAAACAATAAACTAATTAACAGAAACAAAACCGGGGAACACGACAGACAGGAATAAACGTACATACGGGAACAGGCAGGAGACACGGACACGCATGGGTGACAGGGACATGAAATGACGACTAACAGACATGGAGCACAGGGGAAGACAAGACTAAATACACAGAAGGGTAATCACGAACGGACATCCCGGGGAAAAGCATAATCCATGGAGGGGATCTCGGGCGGATGGCCCTGGGGCAAGGCAGAGTTTGAGGAGGGGGTCTCGGGCGGACGGCCCGGGGGCAAGGCAGAGTTCGAGGAGGGGATCTCGGGCGGACGGCCCGTGGGCAAGGCAGAGTTTGAGGAGGGGGTCTCTGGCGGACGGCCCGGGGGCAAGGCACCGGAGCCGGTGGGACAGGCGTAGACGGGATCCTGGACATGACCTGGGCTGGTGTCAATGGGACCACCAACGCAACAGGGCAAGGAGTAGGCAGGGCCCCCGGCGGAAGAGGACAAGGAGTTGGCAGGACCCCCGGCGAGACAGGTGATGACGGGCCTCCAACGGTACAGGACACAGGGTTGGCAGGACCCCCGGCAGAAGAGCAGCCAGCGGGACCCCCAAAGGCACAGGACATAGGGTTGGCAGGACCCCCAGCAGAACCTCCAACGGCACTTGAGTAGGGATTGGAGAGGGGACTTGAGATGGAACTCGAGAGGTGACTCGAAAGGAGACTTGAGAGGGAACTCGAGAGGACACTCGAGAGGGAACTCGAGAGGTGACTTGAAAGGAGGCTTGAGAGGGGACTCGAAAGGAGGCTCGAGAGGTGATTCGAAAAGAGGCTCGAGAGGGAACTCGAGAGGGAACTCGAGAGGAGACTCGAGAAGGAACTCAAGAGGGGACCAGAGAAGGAACTCAAGAGGGGACCTGAGAAGGAACTTGAGAGGAGACTCGAGAGGAGACTCGAGAGGGAACTGGAGAGGTGACTTGAGACGGTCGGTACGCCGACAGGACTCAGGGAGCTGGCGTCGGCCGGAGAGCCAACAGGAGACGAGGTGCTGGAGTCGGCCGGTACGCCGACAGGACACGGGGAGCTGGCATCGGCCAAAGAGTCAACAGGTGACGAGGAGCCGGAGTTGGGACCATGGCTGCTGGGCCCGGTACTTGAGCCGGAACCATGGCTGGAACTGGGGCCGGAACCATGGCTGTATGGGCCAGTTCTGGAGTAGGGACCATGGCTGCTGGGGCCGGCACTGGGGCCGGAAGCATGGCTGCTGGGGCCGGCACTGGAGCCGGAACCATGGCTGCTGGGGCCACGGCTGGAATCCTGGCCTTGCGTCTCCTATACCTCATTCACACCAACGCAACTCCGGTTCAAGCTCCGTGCTAGAACTTTTCAGGTTCAGAACCAGTTCTTCGGTTTAGCTCTGGCTCTTTTCACACCGCCCAGAGTCCGACTGGTAATGCGTCGTTGCGTCATCGTTTGCGTCATGACGTAACCGTTTGCTTGCCTGCTTCATAAAGCCAAACCGCGCGGATGAAATAAGTTGCAATAATTTCTTATGGCTCTATCTGCAGCTTTTCCGGAGTCATTTCTGTGGTTTAGTTATATTCTTATAAAAAAGTGTACTCGTGTCAATAAAGGTTTTTTTAAAACACAACTGCTTCCGAGGTCGGTCTTATTTCTTAAGGTGGACTGAACCATGAGTGTGGAGTAACGTTGTATCTTTCATTTAAATGAGCTGTAACCTTCACCCAGGTATGTAACAGCTGTTCTCAAATGAACACGTGAAGTAAAGTTTAATTTGTATACATTTATAATGAGAGGTGATCAACGTGAATGCTCAGGTTCCACCTTAACACGCAAACACGTTGCTTCACCATGAGCAGAAACCTTTACAGTCTATGGCAGAAACACTGAAACTCTTGTTAAGTTTCTCCATCGTTCTACAAACTGGATAAAACGCGGGCTTGTTGTTGTTGTTCAGGAGTTGATCTGTCTCTGCTCCTGCCCCCGCCTCGACTTAAGCGTGACGTATGCGGTGCTTTTTCTCTGGCCGGACAATTTTTTAGTGCTTGAAACGAACCGGATCCCGGAGCTAAGAGGCTGGTCCGCTGCGGTGGGAAGAGGAAAACCCGGTGCTTTTCAAGCTCCAGCTCCGAACCGGCCCTGAAACACCGTTGGTGTGAATGAGGTACTAGAGACCTTTTGGAGGCTCCGTGGACCTCCTAAGGAAAGGCAGCATCCCAAGAAGGGGTTTGAGGCTTGAGGCTGGCACTGAGGGCTGCTCGTAAACATTCTTAGCTTCTCAGGCAACAAGCTCCTAAGCCAGGGCCTGCTACACTCCAGATTGTATTTAAGCTCATAAAGCTCTTGGCTAAATTAAAAAACTGTTGGGTCCATATTGGTCTGTTCGTACTGTCAGGTTTGGGGAAAATAGGACCCAAGTGCAGTTAAAAAATACAAAAAAAAGGTTTGTTAACAAAAAGCGAGCTTTATTATAAAAAGCCGAAGGCATGAAAAAAGAAGAAACTAATTAACAGAAACAAAACCGGGGAGCACGACAGACGGGAACAAACTTACATACGGGAACAGGCAGGAGACACGGACACGCATGGGTGACGGGGACATGAAAGGACGACGAACAGACATGGAGCACAGGGGAAGACAAGACTAAATGCACAGAAGGGTAATCACAGGACAAGACACAGCGGGGCAGGGGAGGAGAAACACAAGGGCAACAGGTGAACACACTCAGACAATCAGACACACCAGGGAAACTAAGGACAGGAAGGCCAACACAGGGAGAGGGACCAGACATTATACAAAGAGGAACACATTTCAAAACAAAGGTGGAAAACATCAATCCAAAACCATGACAATATAATAATAATTCAAGTACATCCTTTCAAACAGAACTTTTTATTGAACATTCATCATTGCAAATGAAATGTGAAATAATATTAAAATATATAAATGATATATAATAAATAAAACAAATTAATTAAATCACACACAACCAAAACAATAAATTAAATAGACTCAGGCTGGAAAACAGAGCTCTCTCTCTCTCTCTCTCTCTCTCTCTCTCTCTCTCTCTCTCTCTCTCTCTCTCTCTCTCTCTCTCTCTCTCTCTCTCTCTCTCTCTCTCTCTCTCTCTCTCTCTCTCTCTCTCTCTCTCTCTCTATCTATCTATCTATCTATCTATATAGCTCTATATATATAGATCTATATATATATATATACATACACGTTTTTTGGAAACATGATTCAATTCAACCATACCGCTGCAGCTCCATATATTACTGTATCCTATAGTTTGCTCAGATCTGGCTGAGCTCTGCCAATGTGTGGTAAATATCATGCTATGCATCTCGCACTTAGACCAGCACTCACCATAGCAGCCAATAATGTCTTACCTTTGACAAAAGAGACATATCCAGTCCCTGTGTGTGGGACATGTGTTTTCCATGGTATTTTCAGTTGTATTTGTGACTGATCTGTGTTTAAGTCTTTAGTTCCTATTTCCTTTACCAGGGTCCTCAAGATCGGCACTTTGGAGTGGTACCACGAAAATGTGCGTGCCCGCTTCAAGCGCTTTGGCAGTGCAAAGGTGATGAGATCACTCTTCAAGAGGTTGAGCGGGGTCCACAGTGGCTCTCAGAATTACTTAGAAGGTGAGTTTTTAGTATCAAGATGCCGTTGTCTGTGGTTTTCTGTACAGAAAATAACCGTGAAGTTGTGTTACTAAATTGGTTTCCAGGATTCTCCCAACCTAATGCTTGTGAGAAATGATTGAAATGCTTGTGTCTGGAATGCTTTAATCCTTGATCCATTTGTGCAAATCAGTATGTGGTACAAGTCTACATGTTACACTTAATAAATGATGTCAGTGTGGCCCTTAAGCAAGAGATTAACCCCCGGCTGATAGAGCTCAGCAGTCAAAATCTGGAGTTTGTCAGGAATGTCTATATAAATGAGAAGCGGTGCAAATCAAAGGTTACAAATGTGGTACAATGTCAGACCTAAGGTCAAGGTGACTTTAAAGGGGCAACCTTAACACATTCCCATCAGCTTCACTCATTTCTTTACGAGCCCTGTGGAGGTGCTGCAGGTCAGAAGTTGAGCTGCAGAGCATTGCTGGGAGTAGGCTCCAGCTTACCATAAGAAATCCCCCATAAATGAAAGGCTTCGAGGAGATTCAACAGTTGCATTCTGCACCTCAACTGCAGAGAGAATGTATAATAACCTGTTGAATTGCACATCGGCAAATCGTCGCCGTAACAAGTGCATCACATGTTTGTGTCAGTTTACAAGCTAAAGATATGGACCTGTTAATGCATTTATTTGTTCTGAAATGCAGCATATTTTCCCAGTGGGCAACTGCAGATTTGTCAAGTAAATGCGAGCAGCACAGACTTCATTAGAATGAAGCTTCTGCAGTCACTTGGGGCAAGGGGAGATTAGACTTTGCGCCTCATCATCATAAAATATAACATTTTAATATTTTTGAAGGCCCTCAAGTTGCGCTCCACACATTTCGTGAATTTACTCCAGGTGGAACTAAAGTCATCCAAGATGGCGGAACGTCTCGTTCTGTGTCCTTATGTCTGTATGACTTGTATGATTGAGTGATTACTTCTAAGTTGTCTGGCGGAAACTTTCAATTTTTCAACTGCTACATATCAAATCGTAAATGTAGTATTGTGACTTACCGGCGGAAATACCGGCTACTTGGACTATTGGAACCTGTTCAACTCGGCAACCGGTCTACACATTGTTGATCTTGATGGGTCCAATTCTTTTTCTCATCCTAAAGGGAAGTTCCTGGCTTTTTTAATTGTGCACTGAACTGCATCTGACTGTTTTATGATCCGTACTGATCCAGTTGTTTTACTTTTAAACCAGCGATGCATCGGGTCGGGCTTCCTGTTTACATGTGACGTCACGACACGCATCGTCCCCAGCTGATCGGGTGGTTGAACATTTCCGGAACGGATTTATATGGAATTGACCCTGATTTCGTTCTGCGCTAACTTGTCTTGTGGCGTGGAGCTCAAGAGTCTGCTGCTTTGATCGGGATCTCCACGTTTCGCAGGATTTTAATTATGTCACTGCTTTTGGCTGTGCTATCCCTTTTAATTTGGAGCAGCACTGGGGGAAGTCCCCACGGGACCGAAATATCCCGTCCATCGCTCTCAACCCCGGTATTACCAGGCCGGGGAACGTGCTCCTCTTGCAGTCCTCTGGGCACGATGTTGAGCCCACTCCCTCTGATCCTCTCTCCCGCATCTGTCAAGTGCGGATCTGTGGACTTGGCCCGTCTGATTAGCCTTATGGCTCTACAAGACAACTTTATTATTTCTTCAAGCCATGTTCGTGATTTTGTGTTAGGTTTAAACACTAAGAGAGAGCCGTCAAAAAGTCCACCTTGGCCTGTCTATAGGTGTCTAATTATACTCTTATTGTTGATTTCAGGAAATGTGCAACCTAACCTTGGACCAGATTCTTGTGTTAATTTTAACACCCCTACAGATTTTAAATCTAGGTCTGTTCTTGGTCTCATCCATTTGAATGTGCGCAGTTTGATTGCTAAAACTGATATGATTCATATTTGGGCACATTCAACCGATGCTGATATAATAGTGATATCTGAATCTTGGCTAACCAAATCAATTTCAAGCAAGGATATTTGCATTGACGGCTATAATAGGCGTCAATAGGACTGAGATGTTAAATCGAAGTTTCATGTCAAAGATATTCTCTCTACATCACTGACAAAACAATTGTATCTTTTGGCTCTTGACTTGGAAGTATCAAAAGTGCTCCATATTACTGTTGTTGGTTGCTACAGACCACCTTCAGCTGTCAGCGACGCTTTACCATCTTTAATGCAGCTTTTGTCCAGTCTTAACTATACTTAAATTGTCATTGTGGGTGACCTTAACTGGAACTGGCTGCTACCAGCATCTGATGATGTTGAAACATACTGCAATTCCTTCAATCTCATTCAGATTGTTGGCAGTCCCACTAGACCCAATCTGAAATCTCCTGAAAAATCCTCCTTAATTGATCTAATCCTTACAAATGCTTCTCATACATACACCCCTGCTTCTGTATTTGCGAATGACATCAGTGACCACTGTGTCATTGCCACGGTACGGAAAATACAAAAGTCCCTAAGAGAAAACCCTGTATCATCATAAATCAAATCAAGTTTTATTTATATAGCACATTTATAAACGATTTTTGGTGGAGCCAAAGTGCTGTACATATAATAAAAAATAGCCTACAGTAGAGACACTTTACAGCAAATACAACAGCACAGACTGTTCAGAATATCAGTATGAGAAAAAGGACACCCTCTATCCTTAGACCCTCTGTCCTCAGACCCTCTGTCCTTAGACCCTCTGTCCTTAGACCCTCACATCGTAGAAGGAAAAACTTCCAGAGAAAACCCAGTTTAAAGGGAAAAAATGGGAGAAACCTCAGGGAGAGCCACAGAGGAGGGATCCCTCTCCCAGGACGGACAGACTGAAATAGATGCCGTGTGTGAATCCAAGAGATAATACATTTTACAGCATATAAACCGAATGTTAGGAAATGCATGTGTCTGTAATGAGAAGATGAATCCAAGAGGATGCCAGCTACAGTCCTGAGGAAGCCATCAGGGAAGCAGCATGACGAGACCCAATGCAGGACCACAGAGACAGGTTCAGCCACGACCCGAAGTCCACGACTTAATCCAGAACTCAGGATAGAGGATCCAGGACTACAGCAAGAGGATCAGCCTCGACTCCGGATCCCGGCGTAGAGATAGATACAAAACAAGAAAAAAGATTTGGCTGGGTTAATCGGAAGAAGAGAAAACACAGACACAGACAGAGAGGTCAAAGGTCATTGGATAAAAGTTATTCTCTATAACCCCCTAGAAAGATCTCATGAACTTCCCCACTCAATCTATCAAGACCCGAGCAGTTCTATTAGATATAGATAAGAAACAGAGAGAGGGAGCACAACAACCTATCTCTTCGCCAGATGCACTCCCCCGCTTATCTAAGCGACTCTGTACCCCGTTACCCTCTACAAGGCCATAAAGTGTGATATGAAACATTTTGTAGAGCAGGGTTTTTTCAACGACCTGTTTCTATTTGATTGGGGAAACTGCCTGGACATTCTTTTATGATGGTGAAATTAAAAGAGTTGATATGCATGTCCCCTTAAGAAACTACAGAATAAAAGGCAGAGACAATGCATGGTTCACATCAGATCTTTCTGATTTACTACACGAGCGCAATGTAGCATGGTCAAAAGCCAGGAGTACAGGCCTTGGGTCACATTGGCTGCTCTTCAGGCAGCTGCGAAATGCATTTACCGTTAAAATCAGAAAAGCCAAAGCGGATCATCTCCTAACTGAAACTTCAGACAACCTAAATAATCCCCTATAAATTCTGTTATAGAGCTTCCACATTGCATTGTGAAGGAGGACTCTGTTCAAATCTCTGATAAGGCAGAAATGCTTGGTTGTTTTAATGAACATTGTATAGCTTCTGGTTCGTTGTTTACCTCGCAGAACATAGCTCAAGGAGCCACTGATCGCTCTGACGGTGGTATCTGGGAGGGTGAACCGTTTAATTGTATTCCAGTAACAGTCTCAGAGGTGCATAAAGCCCTGAAAAGTTTGGAACCAAGAAAATCAGCAGGTCCTGACAACCTGGAGCCGTACTTTTTAAAGTTAGCAGCTGATTGTATAGCTTTGCCTTTGGTTTATCTTTTTAATCTGTCCTTGGAGACAAACGAAATTCCCCTTATTTGGAAATCTGCTTTTGTTCTCCCACAAGGGGGTTACCCCACTGTTACCCTAAACAACTACAGACCCATCTCCAAATGATGTGTTTTAAATAAAGTACTGGAATCACTGGTCAATTTCCAACTGAAAGAGTTTTTATCAACAAATAATATTTTATCTGACTTTCAATCTGGTTTTAGGAAAAAACACAGCACTACAACAGCTGCCTTAAAAGTAGTAAATTATCTTATTTACTTATTAGACAATGGAGAGCATTGTGCAGCACTTTTTATTGACTTGTCAAAGGCTTTTTACACAGTAGATCATGCCTTACTGTCACAAAGACTCGTTGGTATCGGTCTTTCAGGTAAGGCTGTCTGTTGGTTCGAGAACTATCTATCATGCAGATCACAGTGTGTGCGGGCTGAAGGCTTAACTTCAACATCTTTTCAGGTATCCAAGGGTGTGCCACAGGGATCTGTTTTAGGACTATTGTTATTTATAATTTACATTAACAGTCTTAATAACAATGTTTTGAATGCAAATTTGCATTTTTATGCAGATGATACAGTAATTTATTGTTCTGTGTCCACCCTGAAGCAGGCTCTTTGTCAGCTCCAGAATGCTTTTAACATGGTACAATCCAACATGAGTGATTTGAAACTTGTTTTAAATGCTGCCAAGACAAAGCTAATGATGTTCTCCAAAGCAAAACCCAAGGTCTCGAACCTTCCTCCTATCACCACCTTGCAGGGGATGGAGATGGAATCTGTGTTGCAGTATAAGTATTTTGGAATTATAATTGACAATTCGCTTTCTTTTAAACCACACATTGTGGAACTCCTGAAAAAATTAAGAATAAAATTAGGTTTTTCTTTTTAGAAACAAGTCCTGTTTTTCCTATGAGGCTAGTGTCTGCAACCTTTCTGTCTGGATTATGGAGATGTGGTTTATATGAATGCATCTTGCAAGACATCCAGAATGTCAACTTCACCATTGACCACACTCTATCTCCCCCCCTCACATCCGCAACCTCGGAGTCATCTTCGACAGTCAGCTCAAATTCAACCACCACATCAATCTCATCACCAGGACCGCCTTTTTCCACCTCAAAAACATTTCCGTCTCCGCCCATCACTCTCCTCCTCTGCTGCTGAAACCCTGATTCATGCATTCATCACTTCAAGACCCGACTACTGCAATAGCTCTCATCCAAAGCCAAAGAAAAAAAGTCGAAGCTTCTCACTTCACTTTGCAGCTGAAACTCCAGATTCTCTGCGATGTCCTCCACCCTTCTCGTCACGGTGCGGCGGGACGACGGGATGTTTTCAAACGCTTCTTTTTTCTCTGGGCATAGCAGTGCTGCAGACTCGACCATGCACTCGACCAAACTCCCCCTCCGAGAATGGCTTACTGTTCTGGGCGATTTTGTGGGCTATCACAAAGCTGGTTCTGGTCGCTGCATCTCTGTCTGCATGCAGCTTTGTAAAACAGCGTTGTTGTTTTTCTAGCTTTGCTCGTAAATCCGTTGATGTCTGCGCTCGTTCGGCATCAGTCAAGTTGTTGTATTTTGCGGCATGTTTCGTCTCGTAATGCCGTTTCAAATGGTACTCTTTTAAACACGGCGACATGCTCCCCACAAACCAAACACACAGGTTTACCCTCGACTTCAGTAAAGAAAACATTAGTAGTCCATATTTGTTTGAAAGTTCTGCTTTCGGCATCCACTTTCCTCTTTTTGGCATGAGCCGACATTTTCGCATTTTTCAGGCGTGACAAGGAAGGAAGAAACGCATTTCACGTGCACAGTTGACGTGTACGATTGCGTGCACTGTGAGAATAAATGGGCTTCAAAATAAAAGCAATGTGGTTTTAGTCCACCCATAAGATAATTAGAAAATGTGTTTTATTTTCTAATTATCATGTAATCTTTCGCGGGCCTGTCAGAATAATCCCGCGGGCCGTATTTGGCCCGCGGGCCGTACAATGCCCAGGTCTGCTCTACGGCATACCATCCAACCTCCTCAATAAACTCCAACATATCCAGAACTCTGCTGCCCGCCTCCTCACCCACACCCGCTCCCGAGACCACATCTCTACCGTCCTCCAGAACCTCCACTGGCTCCCCGTCCGTCAAAGAATCCACTTCAAAGTCCTCCTGATTACTCGGAAAGCCCTCAACAATCAGGCCCCCCCCCTACCTCACAGACCTTTTTTAATGTTTTCGGACCTGGCGCCGTGGTACGCGGGGTAACACAGATGATGGTGGGCCAGCCGAGGGCTATTCCTCAGGTCTGGGGAGCGCTGTCTCAGGAAGAGGGACCAACCTCTCCAGGCTTGGCTCCTGAGAGGGACAGGCTGAGACAGGTGGGCCTGTCTGACAACGTTATTCAGACTATCCAAGCAGCAGGAGCAGGATCCACCACAGCCTGTTGCAGGACGAAGTGGGCGGGATTCCGGCGATGGTGTGAAGCGATGGTGTGAGTCTAGAGCCTCTGTCGTGCATGCTGGGCTCTATTCTTACCTACGTACAGATACTGGTGGACAGGGGGCTGGCTCATTCCACAGTTAAGGTGTATGCAGCAGCCATCTCGTCCTGCCATGAGCGATTTGGAGGCAGGTCAGCCTTCAGTCGGCCGCTTATGGCGCGGTTTATGCAGAAGGTCAGGAGACAGCGCCCAGTGGTGCACGCCTCCGCCCCGCAGTGGGACCTGCCGTTGGTGCTCGAGGCTCTGATCACAGAACCATGTGAGCCCCTGGAGCTCTCCTCCCTGAAAGCACTGTCATGGAAGACAGCGTTGCTACTTGCCTTGACTTCGGCCAAAAGAGTGTCCGAGCTGACCGCTCTGTCGGTGCACCCGAGCTGCCTTTTGATCCGGGTGACCGTAGCGAGGCGACACTCAGACCGAACCCCTCCTTTACTCCTAAGAGCCTAAGGAGTTCGTTCAGGTGAAGGGCTATTCAGTTAGGTGGCTTTAATCTTCCACCCCATGTTGAGGCCAGGGAGGCTAAGCTGCACCTCCTCTGCCCGGTGCGTGCGCTAGCATGTTATGTAGAGCGCACGGCTGCCATTAGACGTACTGAACAACTGTTTGTGTGCTTTGGGGATGGTGTGGCTAGAAAAGCTCTCTCCAAGAAGCGCCTAACAGGATGGCAATGCGGGTGCATTACACATGCCTATGGACGGGCGGGGAGAGCCCTCCCCACTGGGGTCCGTGTGCATTCTACACAGGCTGTGTCATACAGCCTTATTCAGCAGCGTGAGTGTAGAGGGTACATGCACGGTGGCGTCTTGGTCTACGCCAGGCTCCTTCATAACATGTTATCTCCTGGACATGTCTGGCTCCTTCTCGTCGTCTCTGCTTGCCGAGGCAACGCATGACCGGTGAGAGGGGGAGTGGCTGTGGGTCAGCAGGTGTCTGACCCCCCCCTGGACATAAAGCACTTGTGTTTTCCCATGCTTCTGAGGGACTCGGGAGACATGGTGCGCAATCAGCCCCATACAGGGCTGGAGGCAGGCTGGGAGAGCCTTCCTCACGATTGTCCATGCCCACTCTACACGGAGCGTGTGTGAGTGTGGGGGACGTGGTGCACTTATGTTTTCCCATGCTCCTGAGGGACCTGGGGAACATGGTGCGCGGTAGGCTCTAGACGGAGTCTCCGCACAGATCTTTTCCATGCACACTCTACACGAGGTAAGCGTGTGTGAGTGTGCCTTATCCAAATTGCGGCCCCAACTTCTCTACGGTTACAACCGGATGGGAGGAAGTGGGGATGCAATGGATGTTAGCCAAAAGCCGGTCAGGGACGGTGTGGTGGGTCGATGTTGTTGGATGACAGGGCGTGTATACCTGTGTGAAATATAAAGGGGGTTACGTATTGTAACCCTAGCCCTCTACTTGGGGGCCCTGTCTTTCCTAGTCCGCTCGCTGAAGAGTGTATAGGATAGTGGGCGGCGGGTGTAGCCGCCCTTATATACTGTGGGCCTGCGCGCGCATTCAGGTAGGCTCACCCCGATTGGCCGACTAAGTTTATGTAAACTCAGTAGGTGAAAGCACGCACAGCATGATATAGAGTAGTACCCATAGAGTCCAGTAGAGGGCTCCGCCTGTGCTTATATAACTAGGGTTACAATACGTAACCCCCTGATACGCTGCCCCTCAAGCTTGGAACCTGCTTGAAACTGAGCTGAAACTCAGAGAGCTGGTCTCATTAAACACACTCAAAGCAACTGTAACTGACCTTGAAGCAGGCCGCTGTGTCTGTAAATGCTTTGGCTAAACTTGGTGTATGACTGTGTTGTGATTGTGTGTTTTTTTGTTTTTAATTGTCTGTACTGTAAAGTTGTCTGTAACTGTGCTGTGCTGTGTAATTCTTGGGCCAGGACTCTCTTGAAAAAGAGATGTTTAATCTCAATGAGACCTATCCTGGTTAAATAAAGGTTAAATAAAATAAAAGGATCCTTTCAGCTGTTCTGGTCGCTCACGTTTTCCTCTCCAAGAAACGTACTGTTGGTCCATTTCTTACATTTGTCCACAACCTGTCTACGAGAGCCTTCATTTTTGTGTCATTGAGTCACAATATTCATTTCCTTTCTCCATCTCAGATAGCAAGCCGGAAGCTGCCAAATCTGTCGCAGGCTTTAATCTCTCCCATCTTTTCTCTTTTTCCGGCTCTGGCTCTTCACAGCTTTGCCGAGTGTCACAGTCTTAGTTCCTGACAGAAGACCTCCAATGTCCTTAACTGACCAGTGTGTTGGGACATTAACAATGCAGCTGTACCTCTTCACACATTATTTCCTGAGGTTCTAATGTTTATGTTTGCTGCTTGTGTTTAAAGTCTGATGTAGTGACGGCATGAGGCTTTTTCAAAACCTTTCCGGCACTTATTCTCTCTTTTTTAAGTTGCTCACGTAGCATTGCCAATATCCTTTGGCCAAACCCAGAGCATATAAAGAAATGCCCTTGAAGCACACTTTATCAGCTTTACGAATGATTGTGCACAGCAGGGCTCCATGTGAGATCAGAGCATCAGGAGATCAATGAATTCTGAAGAGACACGGGCTCCTGGTAATGCTTTCGCTGAGTCACCCTGGAGGATTTTTGGACGGAGTATAAAAAAATATAAAGTTGGTTTGCTGGCTAGGCCCATGTGATCATCCAGTCACATGTGTCTCAATCTGCGCCTGGAGGAGTCAGTTGAGCAGAACGGCGAGAATCAGACAGAAAGAGAGACAGTCTTCATGTAGACAGCGCACAGTGAGCACAGATGCATTGTGTTGTTATTCGACACAGCTGAGAACATGTCAACAGATGCACCATGTTAAAAACCATCAGCCACTCATCACATGCAGGGCTTCATGTGATCGCTTGGATTCAATTTGCCATGCGTGACTGTACTCTCACTCACATTCTCTGGCTGTTCTGCTGTGGTCCGCCGGGCCCCACAGCTCGCATGGTGTCATTCTGTGTACAGTAGCTTTGTGCATGGGGAGATACAACACTGTTGGTAACTAACAGCAGAGTCATTGTTCATAAAGGAGTTCTACTCGATTAGCCAGCCAGCCTCAGCTCCTCTGATTCATGGTGCTACATCTGCTTCTGCTTCTAATTATGGTTTTATGTGGAAAATAAGGACTACCTGAATTACTCCAATTCGCTGAGCTGTTTAGCATAGTTACTGAATTGCAAAATTGCAAACCTAAACTCATTCATTTTCATTTCAAAGTGTAAATAACACTAAATAGGTCATCCTTGTTTCGTATATTTCTGTCTTTCAGACCATCATGGATACGATACACAGAGCATACCCGAGGTCCACAGTAAGTAGACTGAACTAAATAACTATATTATCTTCTGACTTGTTGTTTTAAAGTTTGGTGCTTTATGGGCCAAAGAAAACATACATTGGTCATTTTCTAAAATACTTTTCTTCTACTATAAAAATAAATAATGTCAACACTATTGTTAGCATTGGGGTGAGAGTGCATGTGTTTTGAGCATGCACAGGCTGTCCTGAAGTTGTGGAGTGTGAGAGTGAAAAAGTAATAAACGGAGGCGCTGTTTGTGACGCTCCACAAGTACAAAGTTCCTGCGTTATTGTGATACAGAATTATCTTTGAAGCCCTAACACCTCGGACGCTACACTATCACTGTTTGGATACGAATCTCCGTCCACAGGAAAAACACAAGTGAAGTGTATTGTGACGCCTCGCACTGTGATGTTAAAAACCAAAAGAAATACGTTTTTTACGTCAACACTGAAAATTGAGCTTCTGAAAAATCTCAATGTGAGTTTTACAAAAGCTCAGTTTGCAGTAACCTTAAACGCTGTTGGCAGTGGAGAAAAAGACCAAAAACATGTAGAAAGAGTTAGATTTTTAAATTCCTATGCACATGGACCAGTGGTCATACTATCAAAGCAGTGCTTTGAGCTAACTGCTAACAGCAACATGCTAACTTCCTCTCAATGGCAATGCTAAAATGCGGATGATAGCACTGCGGGTTAAACCTGTTCACCATCTTACTTTAGTGTGTTAGCATGCTAGCATTGGAAAATGTGCACTTTTAAGTCTTTTATTCATTTTACAGTTATAATGTTATAAAGTTTAAACATTGACTATGCTAGAGAAAAAAATCAGACGATCGTCTGAATTATCGCGACTCTTCTTTTGAAAACTGTCACATTTTTCTAGAAGTAGGTTACTACATTAAATTGTTTGATACGTCTGTTGACCTACATAATTGATGGATGGACCAGCTGAATTTTCCATCCCTGTTGCTAGCATTGCTTAAAATGCGATTAAAACATGTCTAATAACTATTTACCCCAATACCTGTGCACAGCACTGAGACTCTTGAGCTCATATAGCAAATCACAGTCCTGCTGTGTGCTATTCATATCATATGCAACGGTTCTCAGACATTTTGCAATTATTTTCAGTGAGTCTGGGTGGTCAAGACTGGATTAGCAACCAGGCACGTGGCACTATATGCATCATGGGTTTGTTGTAATCTGGCAATATCCAAAATGTTAAGGTTCCCCTTAATTGTTACCATTTGCTGTCATGGTGAGGGGCCCTTCATCAATAAATAATGTGTTCCATCAAATTGCAACAAACAGGATTCAAAGACCACACATGTTATTCCCTCAGGGCCTTTGAGGTTTAGTCCAGCCAAGTGTGTGGTCTTCTTCAGATCCGTTCAGGACTCACATGTGTTCAATACCTATGCTGCTGTATGGTTTAGTAAATATATATGTTTTGCAATTGAGACTAATAAAGACAGGTTGAATGTCTGATACATTGCTACTGTCAGTTGTGGGATGTAACTGGGTACATTTACTCAAGTTGTATGTAAGTGAAATGGAGGTACTTTTACTCCAGAACATGTTGTAGGAAAATGTTGTACTTTATAGTCCACTCCATTTATTTTACATATTTCGTTCCTAGTTACATTTGCAATTCAGGTTACTAATATAAAATATGAATCAACATACCTTATATATTATTATTATTAAAAAAAAATTAAATAATTTTTTACATTTTCTTTTCACATTTGTTTATTATTTATACACTGGTGGAATATCAAAACAACGTGGCCCGCCCGGGGTGCAAAACGTATCAATGAAAAGCGACCCTCTACCACACAAAACAACACTTGTAGATAACCCAATTTGTGTTCTTTGAAATTGAAAAGGATATTGCATTGTGTTTGTTACTTTCGTTGCAGTTGTATGTCTTAAGTGTAATTTGGCATGCTTTTATTTTGAAGGCAAGTTTACGCTGTTGACAGTTGTTGTTGCTATGGAAACAAGAAACGTTTCACAGCGGGCGGAACTTGTCACAAAGCCCGCGATAATGAAGCCCACCCATTTAGAGGGAAGATATGATTGGTCAATTGTACTGTCATTTGACATTACTCTCGTTCAGTTACTATAGCTGGCCCTCTGTGAATTCATAGCTGGACGTCCAATCAGCTCCTGTCTTCACAGACTCGCAGAGAGGAGCTTCTTTCATTTCACCCTTCACATTCAAACAGAAACTGAATAGGCAGATTCAAAGGATTTATTTCTTTGGAAATGTTATTTTAAATACAATTTAATCAAGTTATTTTTGGTAAAACTATTGACAAATATTACTAAAAACATATTTAAAAAAAATATATAAAGAAAAATATAATTTGTTTTTAATGTTTTTAAATATTATTTTGTAGAATATCTTAGGCCCTCAGAGACAGGCTCGCCACTGGTAAAAATCTCTCATACACACGTGTGGAACGCTCTCACAAACACACACAACAGCGTTGCAGTCGGGAAGAAAAGCAATGTGGAGCGAGAGAGCAAGAGAGAGAGAGAGAGCACACCTTTATCTATTTAATAAAGTTGTACAAAATAAAGTAAGAAATCATTCCAATGTGTACTATAGGACAGTAAAAAGTTTAAAAGGGGAGTGATTAGTCAAATATGCATAAATAAAAAGAAAGAATGGTAGGTAACATAAGATAAGAATAAACAAGTTTAAATGATTTGTTGTGATCATATTCTAAAGATGTTTGGATTATTGAAAAGTATACAGCTCCCTTTCATCTGAGTGTTGAGAGCTGTATCCATAAATCCATGTTGGGCTCAAAGTAGGGCTGCTCGATTATGGCAAAAATCATAATCTCGATTATTTGGGTCAATAATTGATATCACGATTATTAAAAACGATTAACCATTTACTTTGAAAAACATAAATGTATTGAAGAAAATAATTTGAAAAGTATGTTTTTAACAGTTGATTACCCTGAACTTTAAGTATAATTCAACTGAAAAACCTATTTAAAAAATATATAAAATCGTTTTATTTCAATTATGTTGTTTTCATAATCGTTGCAAGCCAAAATCGTAATTGCGATTAAAATATGATTTAATGGAGCAGCCCTAGCTCAAAGTGCACCAGATTGATGCATTCAACTTCAACATTTAAAAAAAATCTCCCTGGGGGTGCATGCCCCCGGACCATCGAGGATGTGACGTCCACCACCAAATAAAGCAGGTTAAAAGAATAAAATTGCATACATTTTATTTTAGTAAACACTGAAAATGGGTCCCACAGACCCACACAACACACAAAGGTCAAAGGTAGCATATAATAATGTTAAAATGTGCTAAATATATACACTGCAAAAAAACAAAAAAGAGGAGTAAAAGTAGCTCACGACTTAACCCTCATCCTAAAAAAGTTGGAAACCCCTGTTATAGAACGATACATTTGACAATTTTAAGCTTGGCCTACCATTTTATGAGGGAGCGATGAGGAACAGGTGGGGCTTGAAAAGGCCCACCTGTTCAAAGTGGGGAATGACAGAAAAAGTTTGAGAACCACTGCATTAGTAGCTCATTTTGATTCTCCGTTTTTTGCATACAAATGGAATTATGGATTATCAATAATTTGTTCAAAGTGACAGACACATTGGATTAACCCAGTGGTTCCCAAAGTGAACCAGGGGCCGCAGAGGCACAGGGGGGGCTTGAGAGACCAGGAGGAAAAATGGTTATTAAAAAGAAATTGAAAAAAAAGATTAATAAAAAATCATAATTTTAATAAGCCCCCTCGGCGGGTCCTTTTTTTCACGACACTGTGTCTCAGGAGATCTTAATATTTAAGAGCCTATTCATGTGTTATACCAGATTAACGGGAATAATCTCAGCTAACTGACGATACAAACCATTTTTACCAAAACAAAACACAAGTCTCATAAGAAGCATCTAAATGACTCTGGAAAAATGCTAACGCACTTTGGCACAGAACTCAAGATAAAAGTTACCCTTATTACTTATCGTTGCTGCATTTACAAGATATCCGATTAAAGCTGAGGTTTGACAGATTATTCAGGTATATATATCATCACTGAGTAATCCAAACTCGCGACAGGGGAAGCAAACACAGACATCACAACACGTACCTTTACGTAGCTTTTACGGGAGATCGTCTCACCGTAGCTGTCAATCTGATCAAAAGACTGAATCCATAGGTTGATAATGTTTCTGTGGAATATTCTTTTTAATTTATAATCCATAATTCCATTTTTATATAAAAATCGGAGAGTAAAAGTTAGCTGATAATGGTAGCCACCTGCGAATGGTATCGCAGCTTCCGGTGTTGGCTATGCGTCAGTCTCACACACACACATTACCAAATAAGGAGTATGTGGGAGTTCCCCTCGAATCCATTGGCTCTGACGGTTAGAAAGAGATGTCAATCAGAAAAATCGAGCGAGGGGGGCCAGAGATAGGTCAAATCCACCCAAATGACCCCAGGAGTGTGTTTTTTTTGCTAAATCTGTTTAAAAAGGGCAAATTTGACTTGTTTTGCATCAATAGCCGCATTCACACTGCGGTACTTTTCCCACAAAGGTTCATGCGAACTTAGTTCATGAGAACTCTTTAGTTCGCATGAACTAAGTACAGATCGCGTTCACACCAGAAAAAGTCCCTGGGGGTGGATTAGGCAAATGAAGCCGCTAACGTCACTTCTTCTTCTTCTGCTTTGGGTTTACTGGCAGGCCGCAACCCACTTCAGGCCGCCCAAAGTCCCCGGCCGGAAGTCCACAGAGTTGGGGACTGGCTTCAGTAGAAGCTGCTGGGAGTCCCAGCAGCTTCTATTGAAGCCTTCCGAGTAAATCGCCAGAACGCCGACACCTCCTCATCTCCACCGCTCCCATGTTTTATTTTGTGTTGCCATAAGTGAGTCTCTCTGCGTTTCTGCGCTGGGCTAATGCTAATGCTAATAATGCTAATGCGAGGATAATAAAATGGCGGCTTCACAAAACTTTTTGGGAGTTTTACGGGGCGTGGTTTGCAATTCGCCCAGCCAATCAGGAATATAGCTCTTTTCTCAAAAAAGAGCCGCTCGAAAGTCCCTGCTTTCTAGCAGGGACTTTCGAGGGAGTAAAAAGGTTCGCATGAACTACTTTTAGTTCCGGCTCTTTTTGGTGTGAACGCGATCATGAACTAAGTTCGCATGAACCTTTGTGGGAAAAGTACCGCAGTGTGAACGCGGCTAATCTTGAAACAGGGTACTTATTATATGTTGTAGTTTAGATTCCTAAAGCTTTTAGTCTACCATCCCATCATTCAAGGGTGGTTTTCACTATGAGTAATTTTTTTTTGGACGGACACAATAATTTACATTTTTTTACTGTGTTCAATCTGAATTTACTTTAAAATAAAAACATCCATCTTGATTCTGACACTTCTACATCCACCTCACAGCTGTAACCTTGCTTTGGGAAAAAGGTTATTTAATTATTTAATTTAACCCTTTTAGAAGGGAAGATATGGTCATTTGTTCTGGGAATGTCGTTTTCGAGCCTGAGACCTGAGAAAATAGGCTCGGGGTTTAACAGGTTAAAAATTAGTGATTCGAAAATAATATAATACAGTACTATTACGTCTGGATCTCTGTGTTTCATTAAAGCTCGGCTCTGTGTGTGTGTGAAACCAGCCATTTTGTGTGCGTGCGTTGTTAGCTTCTGGTGCTAGCGAGCTACGCTAACGGATATAAAGAGTTTTTCAACAACAAAGTCCCTCAGTGAACTAAAGGACTCTGAGTGTTTAGATAGTTAACTTTAGTCTAAGTTATCTCAGTGGGTCTCAAACGGTTCAGTCACCATTAATGTAAACAATTATTTCCGAGGCACACGTTTACGTGATCATTATAGTTATACAAAAATAAGAGAATACATGAAAAACAGGTATGAAATACTATATGACAGTAAAAAAAGAATGAAGTTTAAAATGGTGATTGTAAAATATCCATAAAGAAAAAGTAAATCTGTTTACAGTTCTGTTTCATATTGGTGTTGAGGGAGGTATCCATAGATCTCTTCATGTTGCTCTCAAAGTGCACCAGATTGATGCTTTTATCTTCAATATTTAAAATCTTCCCGGGGGAGCATGGTCCGGGACCCCCCTATGTGAGGTCCACTCCCCACTTGTAAAAATAGCACTTTACCCCTGCTTACACCTATATTGTCAGGATTCTCATGTTTTGTCACGTTTGTAGTTTTGTATGTCTGGTTATGGGTATGTTCCTCCTTGTATGTTGTCTGGTCCTTCTTCCTGTGTTTTTCCCCTGTTGTTAGTTTCCCTGGTGTGTCTAATTGTCTGATTGTGTTCACCTGTGGCCCTTGTGTTTCTCCTCCCCTGCCCGGCTGTTTCTCGTCTTGTGATTACCCCTCCCTGTATTTAGTCTCTTACTGTGTTCAGTGTTGGTTCGTCTTTTGTTTGTGACTAAGTCTCCGGTGAGTGTTCTGTTTTGTCTTTATTAGTATCCAGTAGCCTTGAAATAAAGGAATTTTCAGTTTAAATCTGCATTTGGGTCCTGCCTGCTTCACACACCGTAACAGAATGAACCAACCTAAATATGGGCCAAGCAGATCCTTTTGAGCAGGAGATATTGGAGTGTTCCTTTGCTTTGGTTGGGTGCTCTAGTCGATGGTTGGGAGCGTCCAGGGTTCAGCAGCGAGAGGCTGTTCTGGCAGAAGCACGCCAGATTACGATGGAGAAACCAGGCTTGGTTAAATTCTTACCGGGTGGGATTTTGGATTTCCTCAAGAAATGTGTTATCCCCTGCCTGACAGCCACAGGCCTCCCAACTCCCGTTATGACACCACACGCATCGGTGTGGTCCGTTTGGATTCAACCCTGGCTTCTGCCCCATTGCCTGCTCCTGTCCACGAGCTGTTCTCTGGAACTTGTCTGGCCTTTGGAGGTCCACGGAGCCTCCAAACGCCTCCTAAAGGAAGGAGTCGCAAGGCCAGGTTAGCAGCCCGAGCCCAAAGATCCATGGTCCCGGCCCCAGTTCTGGCCCCAGCGGCCATGGTTCCGGCCCTGGTCCCAGCAGCCATGGTTCCAGACCCAGTTCTGGCCCCAGCGGCCATGGTTCCGGCCCCAGCAGCCATGGTTCCAGCCCCAGTTCTGGCTCCAGCAGCCATGGTTCCGGCCCCAGCAGCCATGGTTTGAGCCCCAGTTCTGGCCCCAGCAGCCATGGTTCCGGCTCCAGTACAGGCCCCAGCAGCCATGGTTCCAGCCTCAGTCCTGGCCCCAGCAGCCATGGTTCCAGCCTCAGTCCTGGCCCCAGCAGCCATGGTTCCGGCCCCAGCAGCCATCGTTTGAGCCCCAGTTCTGGCCCCAGCAGCCATGGTTCCGGCTCCAGTACAGGCCCCAGCAGCCATGGTTCCAGCCTCAGTCCTGGCCCCAGCAGCCATGGTTTCGACTCCAGCCCCTCGTCTCCGGCCGACGCCAGCTCCCCGTGTCCTTTCGGCGTACCGGCCGACGCCAGCCCCCCGTGTCCTGTCGGCATTCCGGCCAACTCCAGCCCCCCGTGTTCTGTCGGCGAACCGACCGTCTCAAGTCTCCTCTCAAGTTCCTTTTCAAGTCCACTCTCAAGCCACATCTCCAGCTCCCTCTCGAGTCTCCTTTCAAGTCCCCTCTCGAGTCCCCTTTCAAGATACTTCACAAATTCCCTCTCGAGTTCCCTCTCAAGTCACCCCTCCAGTCCCCTCTCGAGTCTCCTCTCCAGTCCCCTCTCGAGTCTCCTCTCCAGTTCCCTCTCAAGTCTCCTCTCAAGTCACCCCTCCAGCTCCCTCTCGAGTCCCCTCTCGAGTTCCATCTCTGGTCCCTTCCCAAGTCCCTCCTCTAGTCCCTTCCCAAGTCCCATCTCAAGTCCCTCCTCTTGTCAATTCCCTAGTCCCATCTATAATACCACCTCTAGTCCCACCTCGAGTTCCCTCTCAAGTTCCCTCTCAAGTCACCCCTCGAGTTCCCTTCTCTAGTCCCTCCTCTAGTCTCCTCTCGAGTTCCCCCTTGGTTCCCCTCTCGAGTCTCCTCTCGAGTCTCCTCTGAAGTCCCCTCTCGAGTCATGTCTCAAGTCGCTACCCAATGTCCTGGTCCGTTGGAGGTTCCGCTGGGGGTCGTGCCAACTCCATGTCCTGTGCCGTTGGAGGCCCCGCCGACTACTCCTCTGCCGGGGGTCCTGCCAATCCTACGTCCGTGCCGTTGGAGATTCCGCTGGAGGTCCTGCCAACCCTACTTGCTGTGCCGTTGGAGGTTCCGCTGGGGGTCCTGCCAACTCTATATCCTGTCCCGTTGGGGGTCCCGCCGACTACTCTTCTGCCGGGGGTCCTGCCAACCCTGTGTCCTGTGCCGTTGGAGGTTCCGCTGGTGTTCCTGCCAGCTCCATGTCCTGTGCCGTTGGGGGTCCCGTCGACTACTCTCCTGTCAGGGGTCCTGCCAACCCTGTGTCCTGTCCCGTTGGGGGTCCCGCCGACCACTCTTCTGCCGGGGGTCCTGCCAACTCTATGTCTTGTGCCGTTGGAGGTCCCGCCGACTACTTTCCTGCCGGGGGTCCTGCCAACCCTATGTCCAGTCCCGTTGGGGGTCCCGCCGACTGCTCTCCTGCCGGGGGTCCTGCCAACCCCTTGTCCTGTTCCGTTGGAGGCCCCGCCATCACCTGTCTCGCCGGGGGTCTTGCCAACTCCTGGTCCTCTTCCGTGGAGGATCCTGCCAAAGCCTGTCCCACCGGCTCCGGTTCCAGTTCGGCCGACACCGGGTCCTAACCGGCCTCCGGAGCTGTTTGGCCTTCGCCCCACCTTGGACTCTGCCTTGCCCCTGGGCCGGCCGCCCGAGTCCCCCACCTTGGACTATGCCTTGCCCCCGGGCCGTCCACCCGAGTCCCCCTTTTTTAACTCTGCCTTGCCCCTGGGCCGTTCGCCCGAGACCCCTTCCTGGTCCTCTGCCGTGCCCCTGGGCTTTCAGTCCAAGACCCGTCCTCTAGACCCCCTCCATCCACCCTGGTGGCCCTACTTTAACTTGTAACTGAGTACTTAACACGCAATATTGCTGCTTTAACTGTAAATAATTACTTACTTCTTCCACCTCTGACAACTGTGGTCTGGGAACATTCAGGGCTCGCCTGGATTGTGTTCACATTGACATATCGAGAGGGAGAGAGAGAGGAGAGAGAGAGAGGAGGGAGAGAGAGACAGACAGACAGACAGACAGACAGACAGACAGACAGACAGACAGATGTCAAACAAAGTGTTAGTTATAAGGGCAAGGGTGTTAACTGGGCATCGACCAGAGGGTCAGTGGTTCCATCCCCAGCTCCTCCTAGTGCAGACAGTATTGAGGTGTGTGTGAGTCACTTTGGATAAAAGAGCCAGATAAATGGCATGAAATGTAATACAGTGATTCATGTTGGAAATGATAGAGAAGTTGTGCTGTAAGTGTAGGCCCACTGAGGCTGAGCTAATCTGACATGTTGTTCTGTGTGTGCTTTCAACTGTATCTGTGGAGCTCCCTTTGCTCCTTCTTCTGCTCCTCTCTGCAGGGTATGTTGTTGGCCAGTCTCTCCTTCCTCTCTCTCTGGAACTGTAACGTAGAAATGCAACTCTCTCATAAACACTCTCATAAAGAGGGACTGAAAACACACCACGTTGCTTTTCAGTCCATGTGCTGTAATTGCTCTACCAGATGGAAATAATATAGCATTTGATTTTCTGCAGTATGTTGCACAACAATCTTGTTGTACCTATATTCTACTTGACTCTAGAGTTCTATTGAAGGAAGTGTAAATCTTTACTTTGGATGGTGAACTCACTCTGCTTTGTGTGACTCTATGTTTGCTAAGAAATGCATGCGCACAGAGAAACGCCACATGATTCTTTTTAGAAAGCTCTCTTTGTTGTGCAGTCATTTGTTCAACTCTGTTAAAGCTCACTGTGTGTGTTCTTTATCAGCAGATGGATATGCGGAGCACAGTATGGACGCTCCAGAATCACCGTGCTACAAGGAGGTACGCCAACTCTTTCTTATTAATCAGAGAGTATGTGCTTTAACATGTACTGCTTAACCTTTTATGAGAATACACTTAATAAACAGGCAACTTGCAGCTTTTTTTATAGGCTCCCACATTTCAATGAGTGTGTGGCCAGCAGTAAGCTTTGCAATGATGTGCTTCATTTAACAAGAAGCGGAAATCAATGTGTCCTCGGAAAGCTGAACATTACAGCTCTGCTGTTTTTCTCTGCAAACTGACATTGAGACCTCGACATGTGGAAACCAAGCACCTGGCTCACTTTAGTTCTGTTGATGTGTGGCCCACACCAAACATATTTCCTGGTTCTTATTTAAACTCAGTTCAATATCTGTTAAGAAAGGTAACAAAATGTATCGCATTGAATGGTATCAATTTAAAATATTGCAGATTTTCACGCGCTTAGTGTTTTTAATATCAATTTAACAACTGTTTTTACACCATTCTTCAAATGACTATTGAAAGCAACACATCTGTTGACTACAGATAGATAACAATATTGTATGTTGTATTATATTGTAAGTATGAAGCTACAGCCAGTAGCTTAGCTCAAAATAAAAGGAGGTAAAACCGATCATCTGCCACCGTCGTGATGACAGTTTTTTTTATTGAATAACAATAATTCATAACTATTCAAATATTGACAACTCGCTGTGTAATTGTAATGTTTTAGGAGAAATCTCTTAAATATCACACTCTAGTTCTTTTTTTGATTTGGTATGTAAGGTAAGGGGGAAAATGTTATATGATTAAAACTATTTATAAAAACTAATTTAGAAATGTGAGCTATAGGATCCCAGCAGGGTGAGAGTTGTCTGTTTCATACTTTCCCCATTTCAATTTTTTTCAATTACATACGAGAGGATCCAAACCTAATTTGCAAAACAGACATGAAGCCCACTGAAAGCATGTTGCATCAGATCTATGTGCCGCTGACAGCTCCTGTCTGTGCTGAGAAGAAGAGCTAGGCCAGCCTCACTGACAAAATCATGAAAATTAGACAAGCAGTCAGTTCCTCGGTATCAGGTACAGCGAATGTGTTGTCCATGTGTCCACTAAAAGTCAATTCAGACATCATGACACATGATAAATGCTAAAGACCTGGAAGACATTATTCAACATCTGAAATCCTCCTCCTGTAGCCTCGAGACAGGATTTTTCAAAACTGTTTTTCATTGCTTGGCCTCAAATATACTTCACAGAGTAAACAAGTCTCTCCACTCGGGCCCTGAAAACGGCAGGAATTAAACCGCTCCTAAAAAAGCATAACATAGACGCACCCATAATGATTAACTACAAGCCAATATCAAACTTTCCCTTTTTAAGCAAATTGATTGAAAAAGTGGTTTTTCAACAGTTGAGTAATTTCCTGTTTTTAAACAATAGTTTTGATGTGTTTCAGTCGGGCTTTAGACCTAACCACAGCACTGAGACTTCACTTGATAAGGTCTTAAATGACATCCATTTGAACACAGACAGTGGCAGAATATCAGTGTTAGTATTATTAGATCTCAGCACTGCATTTGGTACTGTTGACCACAACATAAGTGACCTGCTCTATCGTAATCAGTCGCATTGACCCGAAGACACATTTTGAGTTGTATACACTGTTGGAAAGAAGGTATTCCTAGCTTTCTAATGATATCAGGATTGTTTTTGTACTCGAAATATTTCAAATTATATAATGACTGTCACGAGTCATCATTTTGAGAAAAAGGCCTTTAAAGTTTCCTCTTCTCTGGAATCCATCGATCTGATATTTTCGTTTGGATTACTGGTCTGGGGTTTGTGTATTTTTGCATTTGTGTGCATTGTTTAAATAAAAGTTTCATATTCTGAAAGCCAAGACTTTGTTTATTTATAATCAAACAAAACACCCGAACCCCGAAAAACTAGTTTATTTTGAAATGAGCCGTTGCGACTTCCGACTGATTTCGATCGAGCGGGTCACTTATTGTTAGATCGTCTAGAAAACTGGGTGGAAGTTTCAGCAAAAGCTCTAAATTGGTTTAGTTGTCTCAATAGGCAATGGGGTTCCTCAAGGCCCCATCTTAGGACCTTTGCTTTTTAATATTTATATGCTACCACTGGCTCAAATTATTAAAAACAGCGATCCAAGTTATCACACCTATGCAGACGACACCCAGATTTATTTTTAAATTACACCAGGAGACTACTCTCCGATTAGAACACTGAGCAAGTGCATTGAGCACATCACTGACTGGATGACTCAGAACTTTCTCCAATTGAACAAACAAGAAACTGAGATCATTGTTTTTGGAGCAAAGAAGGACCGATTAAAAGTAATCACAGAGCTTCAGTCGGCAGACTACAAAGTAACTCACAAAGCAAGAAATCTGGATGTATTGATGGACTCAGACCTGCATTTCAACAGTCACATTACAACAGTCATTAGGTCTGCATACTACCACCTGAAGAATATATCAAGGATTACAAAACTAATGTCGCAACAGCATTTAGAAAAACTTGTCCATGCTTTTATCTTCAGTAGACTCGACTACTGCAATAGTGTCTTCACTGGTCTCACTAAAACATCCTTCAGAAAGCGGCAGCTGATTCAGAACGCCGCTGCACGTGTCCTCACAAATATTAAAAGACTGGATCACATCAGTCCAGTTCTGAAATCATTACACTGGCTTCCAGTCGGCCAAATAATTGATTTTAAAGTTCTATTGCTAGTTTTTAAATCACTAAATGGTTTAGGGCCAATGTATATAAACGATCTCCTACATAATTATGAACCATCAAGGTGCCTCAGGTCTTCTGGGACGGGTCTGCTCTTGGTTCCAAGAGTAAGAACAAAACATGGAAAAGCAGCGTTTAGCAATTATGCCTCGACACTCTGGAGCAAACTGCCCGAATCATGCACGTCTGCAAAAACTCTTGCTATTTTCAAATCGAGACTGAAAACATATCTTGTTGCTGCTGCTTTTAATTGAGCTGTTCATTTTCGCACTGCAGTATGCCATTTAAACATGTATTGTATACATGTTGTGTTTATTTTATTATCTTTGCTTTTAAATGCCTGTTGTAAAATGCCATTATATAATAGTGTTATTTATTCTTAACATTTATTTGAATTTATTTTGTAAAGTACTTTGAATTGTCGCGAGCTGAAAAGTGCTATATAAATAAACTTGCCTTGCCTTGACAGAGTTAACTTAGGCACGGTCCAACCGGCACTGGCAGTGATGCATTATGGGTAAATACCAGGCTGTCATACGTAATATTTACTTAAAAGAGCTGGGGCGGAGTAAAAAGAGCCTGAGCATAATGAGATGGTAAACAGGAGCACTGGGTCCACTGGAATTGGTCATAAAAGCGAGACTTGCATTGTTTAGACCACAGGCTCTGAGTAATGAGGGAGCTACACTTTGTTTATTTCCAATCACTGCAGCGGCTGCTCGGTACAGAAAACTGGCTCTGCTGGGCTCTGCTGGGCCCACAGAGCTTTGCCTGTGTTTCCAGTGTGACTAGGGTTCTGTTTATATCTAATATGATTGGACTTTTGATGGATGTTCAAAAAAGAGGCTTCCTGCATCTCTCGTTTGATTCTCACTTGCCCTCTACTGGTCCAAATATGCACTGGCTTCTGTAACCCTTCACTCAAGCGCGTTCCTGACAATTGCACCCACAATGCACTGCAGGGTGGTAGTAGGAGTCTGCAGGGTGCTGAGGATTATTCAGTAGAGAGGATCCTCTATTGACAGCACAGGGTTGAACATGTATGGGTCTTAAATAAGTTGCTGTCCTTCCGGGTGACAGAGCCCTACTTTGTCCCTCACATGCAACAACATCAGTAACAGCTGTGTTTTCTCAGCAACCCACTTACAACACTAACTGCTGTTCTGAAAAACTCAATACCCATCTGTCTGCTGCACCAAACAAAATCACTTGATATTATACAGAATGTTAGAATAGGCTTCGACACTAACAATAAATAAAGAACAACAGTACGTTTTGTAAATGGTCCTACAGGTTGTTACCTCAAAAGAACAGTATGATGGTTAGCTGTGCTTCATTTGGGTATTCTCAATCGATTTGCGTGGTGATTTCTGAATCCTTCCTCTCCTCCCTGCCAGCACCTGTTCTCTTCTGTCTCTCCTCTGTACTCTCTACTCTATGTTGGTGATGGTGTTTCCCTGTCTGCTCTCCATAGATGAAAAAGGTTAAAAGGCGTCTTACTGTCGATCCTTTTGATTTTGAACTGGGCCTTGACTGCTTCATCGAGTCCAGAGGACGGCCACTTCAGGTAGCAGCTGCAGAGCGTGTGTCAGCCAGACCAGCTCTATTGTCTGTTTCTGCTTGAGCTTGTTTCTGTTTTTCTTCTTTGCCAAACAGTCTCTACCAATATTACATTAGCGCTAAGCCATGTCATTATTCATTCTCGTATCTGGCTACAATACACTCATTGTGCGTGCATATGTGTGTTTGTGCACAGACACTAAGACATCTTGTCAGCTCATTAACACAACGTTCAACAACATTTAAGCAAATTCCAAGAGATTCCAGTGGCATGAAACCAACTCACGGTGTCATCACTTAAGGATGAAATAGACTCTTCAGTCTTCGGTTTTCGTTCCCAAAAGTAATCTGATTAACTCTGAAGCAGTTTTTGGCCATAACCAACATAAAGCTCACCACCACACTCCAGCTGGCAAACTAGGTCAGACACCCGGAGTTATTTAAAAAAAGAGAAAAGATAGATGTAGTCATTACATTTATCAATACGTGTATTTTACATAAATTAATGTTTTACCACAACTTTAACCAGCTTTACTGATTATAATGGTAGCCCATTGTACTGTATTTCTATTATAAATAAATAAATACAAAAATATTATTTGTATAAATAATAATATTTGCCACTTTTAATGATTTTACTGTACAGTAAGATAGGTCCACCTTTTTTTTATAATAAGGTATTTTTTGAATCTCAAATGTATTAATGTAGGTAGCTTAGTCATTTAGTGATTTATTGATCGATATAATACCTTGCTCTTACTTTATCCAATCACCTATGTGACAACCGCAAAGCCTTCACACCCCTCCTCCCTGATGCTAAGCTTTTAGCTAAGCCTGACCAGCATCATCATCTCCACTGTGCTTCATCAGCACTCACCACTCCCCACCCTCTTCCTCAGGCCCCAGTCTCCCAGGACCTGATGGATGGGGGGGGGAGGGAGTCCATGCTTGCTGAGGCGGACATGGCGTCTGTTTTTCACCACATTTTGGATGAGAAGCGCAAAGGTCTGGACCTGAGGATGGCTCCACAGCAAGGTAAAGAGAGGAGAAACAAAGGCATGTGAAGCATTTATACAGAGGAAGAGAAGTCGCATCATGAACAGGTCACATGCACGATGATTCCTTTTGGCCTATAGGACACTATAAGAAATGCATTTTGTAATCAACATAATGTCATGATCCGTCTTTGTGTTTCCTGTTTTCATTTGAAAACGTTTCCTTCCCCTGGGTTATGTCTGTTTTAACTTCCTGTCTTTTGGTTTCCCCACCTTTTGTGATTGTTTGCCCCGCCCTCAGTCTTTCCACCTGTGTCCAATCACGTGCTGCCCTGCTGTCTTTACCTGCCCACTCCAGTCTTGTCAGATGCGTCCTGTCTGTGCGCCTGTCTGTCTCTGTGTGACTCTCTGCATGTATGTGTCCATTGCTGATGTATGTTGTTACTGCTCTTGTACCTTGTGCCATTCCGGTTTATCTTCTTTTTTTCTTGATACAGTCTGTTGTCCTCTATGTTTGTGTGTTTTACAGTCTTTGTGATTAGCTTTAGTTCATTAAAGCTTGCTTTTGTTTTGTTTTTTATACCTGTCTGTTTCTATGTTTTAGTCTAATCTCTCTCCAAATGTGTTGTTTTTCTATTTGTATTGTGTGACATTGATATAATACTTTAATTAAACCGTGATATTGACAGAAATGTGGAACAGTTTTGCTAATTTGAGCTCCTGACCTCATATTTTCTCCAGATGACCTTGGGTACCCGGAGAGCCAAACTATTCCCTCTCGCTCCATGTCCCAGCTCAGCTACTCCTCGTGTGGCAGTGGCAGTGCATGGGGCCCTCAGGGCAGTTATCTGCTGGGCCCTGAAGACTCAGAGGAGGATGACCAGCTCTACCCCCTCTACCAGTCCCACCTGGGCCCCTGCAGCCACACCTCCCAGGAGAGCCTGAACGCACCAAACGCCCCACCACAGGTTTGTAATATGATCCATATGAAATACTCATTAATACAGATTTAGCCCTCGTAAAAAAATTAATCATAAAACCGGTTGCCTGTTAATGATGCATTCAGCTCGTAAATCATGACACATTTTTCTCACCCAAATAATAAGACATTAACTTGTAGCTTTATTATTTGGACAGAAGGTCAAAACAAATGTTGTGGTATCGCCCACCACTATTCTGCACGTATTAACACAAACAGTACAAAATAATATATTTTTGGAATGGCCAGAGGATTCGGAAAAGATTGTGTCATGTTTGGTGGGGGCTGAGTAAAGTATTGAAGGTTGGGGAGTGGGTCAACTGCATGGTATGAGCGACCCACACAGGAAATAATGTGGCTGAAGTGCCTTGGGACCCGGGGCGTCCGGGCTCAAGGTTGGGGCACTTCTTTAGTCTCCGAGTCTACATTCCCCCCCAGGAAAATGTATCCAGTATATTTTTAGATGTGTGGCCACCGTGCTATGCCTTGAGCAACGGTGCTATCTCTAACTCTAATCCTGCTGAAAGAATATAGAGAAGAATAGGGTCTGGGGAGGGGGGGGGGTTGTGAGAACTGAGACAAGCTCCAGAGAAAATGTTGGACACGCCTACAGGTCTGCAGGAGATTGGATCGTGAGAAGGGAGCCAATGTCTTCTTCCTGAAACTAAGCTGTAAACACTTTTTTTTAGAAATGTGACATTTATTCATCAAAATGTCCAACCTCCTTACACAATCCAGTCCTATCAATGCACAGATGTGCTGTCTGATATCAATTAATTTTACTGATGATTTAACAATCCATATGGCATATGGTATTTTTTCTTGGCACATTTTAAAAGCCTCTAAAAAGCATGTTAGACCAAGAGGCACTAAAAACCATTACAACTTTTCTTTTTATTTGTCAAGCCAGTCAAGCAGCAGCGGCTTGGACCTGGAGCCGAAGGCTCACCGGTTCAAGTCCCCGAACAGACTTAAAATATGAAGTGTGGACTGCTACTTGGAGAGGTCCCAGTTCACCTCCTGCCCTGACGTGGTGCCCTTGAGCAATGCACCGGTCACCCCACACTCCCATTGCTCCTCGGGCGCTGTACAATAGCTGCCCACTGCTTCTAGTACTAGGATGGGTACAATGCAGAGGCCAAATGTCACTGTGTGCTGTGCTCTGCATGTGTGACCATGAAAGAGGGTTTCATCCTTCCAATTAAAAAGAATTATGCTGGCTATCCATTATATATTTTTTATTAGATATACACTGCTTAACCAGATATATTCAGGTAAGAAAGGACACCGTGAGAATTGCAATAAGCTAAATATGACCATATGATGTCACTGAACCATTCTGTGTAAGAGGGACATTTACTAGTTCTTCAAATAAGCAATAAAGTGCAAGGTAAGATAGATAAACAGAACTATAGGTTTAGGAGTATATTTCTGAGTAAAAGATTAAAAGAAAAATGTAAACTTCACTTCATTTTGCAATTTGGTCTTTCTAGCTGCACGCTTTAGAACACACTCACAGACGAGAGTTCCTCAGACTGAGATGTTGAGTGAAGGGGGGGGGGTACAGCTGGTAGATGAGAGGGAGGTCTCGTACATTGCATCAGTGTCTATTTATTTGATATACAACAAGTGTCTGGAAAGCATCAGGACACGTGGTGATGGGAGTAGATAGAAAACAGACTCTATGTGGCCTATACACGTCCTCATGCGCCCCTCAGACACACTGTGGAACCTCATGTTCACTTATTAGTGCTGAAATGTAACTAATACATTCACTCGAGAAGTACTGTATATTTAAGTTAAAATGCTTTTTATGTCCCGAGATCAGCGAATACACAAAGCTGAAAACAACTGCTTTTCTGAGAACCTCATAACAAGTTGGCCTGTAGAGACACGTGGTTCTCACGCGACAAAGCTACAAACATAGGAAGATCTTGAATGTGATGCATTGCTGTACAATAAACTACACAACAGTGTATAAAGGAATTAAAATGAGCACAACCTTAAACTGAGTTTAATATGTGCTGTGTTTGACACTGTTGACCACAACATACCGACTGGAAAGCTGGGTGGGACCTTCGGCAACAGTTCTAAATTGGTTTGAATCCTACTTAAAGGACAGAAACAACTTTCAATAGGTAAATACTAGGGCTGTCAAGTTAACGCGTTAATAACGCGTGAACGAAAAAAAAATTAACGCCACTAATTATTTTAACGCGATTAACGCATGTGTATTTTTTTCCTCGGCCGCCCCGTAGTTTCAGAGTGCATCGAGTTTAAAATACCATCTACAAGCTGATGATGCTGACAGCCCCGCTCCTGCCGCCCGCTTGCAGCAGACCACACTTCCACGCTCACCGGCAGGCACCGCGTGTGCGTGTGTGTGTGTGTGTGTGTGTGTGTGTGTGTGTGTGTGTGTGTGTGTGTGTGTGTGTGTGTGTGTGTGTGTGTGTGTGTGTGTGTGTGTGTGGTGTGTGTGTGTGTGTGTGTGTGTGTGTGTGTGTGTGTGTGTGTGTGTGTGTGTGTGTGTGTGTGTGTGTGTGTGTGTGTGTGTGTGTGTGTGTGTGTGTGTGTGTGTGTGTGTGTGTGTGTGTGTGTGTGTGTGTGTGTGTGTGTGTGTGTGTGTGTGTGTGGTGTGTGTGTGTGTGTGTGTGTGTGTGTGTGTGTGTGTGTGTGTGTGTGTGTGTGTGTGTGTGTGTGTGTGTGTGTGTGTGTGTGTGTGTGTGTGTGTGTGTGTGTGTGTGTGTGTGTGTGTGTGTGTGTGTGTGTGTGTGTGTGTGTGTGTGTGTGTGTGTGTGTGTGTGTGGCGCGAGAGACCTTACGTGCATTACCGTACCGCAGTGTGAACGCGGCTTGTTGTTGTTAGCATCTGGTGCTAGCTAGCTGCGCTAACGGATATAAGGAGCTGTTTAAATGAAAACAGAGGAGCGCCCTATCCACACAACTGCGCCGAGCACTTGACTTGATGCAGGAAGCCAGACAGCGGGACATTGTACGAGAAGTCAGCACACTCATGATTGCAGCAACATGATTGCCGCGTCCAGGCAGCTCCCGTTCGAGCATATGCCTTGAGTTGCACATAGCTCCAACGATCACACACACACACACACACAATTTGTATTGTATGAGAGAGGTTCCAGGTTGAATTGAGGGGAATATTTGTAATGTTCAGAGGTTGTTGTGTTTAATATTCATGGGAATATTTGTCATTGTTCAAATGATAATAAACATTAGCATAAAGCATATTAGTCCACTCATATGTTGATAAGAGTATTAAAAACTTGAAAAATATTCCTCTAAGGTACATTTAGAACAGATAAAAAATGTGCGATTAATTTGCGATTAATCGCGATTAACTATGGACAATCATGCGATTAAATATTTTAATCGACTGACAGCCCTAGTAAATACACATCTGAGTTGACAAATATGACATGTGGGGTACCTCAAGGCTCCATCTTGGGGCCTCTTCTCTTTAACATCTACATGCTACCACTGGCTCAGATAATGAAAAACAACAACATAAGTTACCATAGCTTTGCAGATGACACACACATTTACGTAACAATTTCACCAGGAGACTATGCTCCAATTTAAACACTGAGTAAGTGCATTGAACAAATCAATGACTAGGTGTGTCAGAACTTTCTCCAATTAAACAAAGATAAAACTGAGGTAATGGTTTTTGGGGCCAAGGCAGAACGTATAAAAGTTAGCGCTGAGCTTCAGTCTGCAATAATCAAAACAACAGATAAAGCCAGACATCTAGGTGTAGTCGTGGACTCTGACCTGAGTTTCAACAGTCACATTAAAACAGTTACTAAATCAGCCTACTATCACCTAAAGAATATATCTAGGATTAAAAGACTAATTTCACAGCAGGATCTGGAGAAACTTGTCCATGCTTTTATCTTCAGTAGACTGGACTACTGCAACGGTGTCTTCACAGGTCTCACTAAAACATCTATTAGGAAGCTGCAGCTGATTCAGAACGCCGCTGCTCGAGTCCTCACTAACACTAAGAAAGTGGATCACATCACTCCTGTTCTGAAGTCTTTACACTGGCTTCCTGTGTGTCAAAGAATAGATTTCAAAATACTGCTGCTGGTTTATAAAGCACTGAATGGTTTAGGCCCAAAATACATTTCTGACCTCCTGCTAAATCATGAACCATCCAGATCTCTCAGGTCTTCAGGGACTGGTCAGCTTTCTGTCCCCAGAGTCAGAACTAAACATGGAGAGGCAGCGTTCAGTTATTATGCTCCAAATATCTGGAACAAACTCCCAGAAACCTGCAGGTCCGCTGCAACTCTTACTACTTTTAAATCCAAGCCGAAGACTTTTCTTTTTGCCACTGCTTTTAATTGAACTATTCATATCTTAGACTGCACTGTAACTTGTATTATCTTCTTTTAAATGAATGTTTTTTAAATGTCATTTTATATCAATGCTTTTAAATGTGTGTTTCTAGATATCATTTTATAATATGTTTCTTAATGCTCTTATTGTCGTTCATTTTTGTAAAGCACTTTGAATTGCCTTGTGTTGAAAGGTGCTATATAAATAAACTTGCCTTGCCTTAAACATCTACAGCAACAAAATACATTCACATGAATTCAGCAGAAAATGTACAGGGAACATTTTACTGCACAACAAATACTTTTACTATTTAGTATGTAAGTACATTTTGCTATTAACACTTACCTACATACTTAGGTATACTACATACCCTTTTACTTAAGGAAGGTTTACAGTAGTATACAGTACTTTTATACAAACTTTATATAAGGGTAATTTAACAATGTTTTTAAGTAATTCATCAAAAACTTGGTCCACCACTGTTCATGTTGAGGGTGTATCACTGTCTTTCCGAATCAAAAGATGTTGTTTGAAAACAAAAACAAAGAAGTGGTGACGGCAGCCGTGACAACAGGAGGGCTGCTGTTATCAAACCCCCCCGCCCTTTGCTGATGGCCACCTTTGATGTCTGATGTCATGGCAAATTTGTCTCACAGCTGGAAGACACAAACAGGAAACAGCAGAAAACCAACAGTCCAAACATGTGTCTGTCAGACATCAGATGCAGCCTGAAAGTTCCCATTGGCTGTTCAGACCCCGGCTGCTCTTCCTGCGCATGGCTGTCACTTTCCTTCCGTTTGATTCTGATTTGAAAACAATTCAAGCTGCCAAGCAACACATATCCCGTTTAATTATGTTTGTCGAAAGACATCTTGATGAGTCAAAAATTGTTTACATGTTCATTATCCAGATTTATAGGAGAATTCTGAATAAACGAGCAAGGAAACACAACAAATCTGAAGTCTTTAATGCAAAGCCCAATGAAGGGATATTTTCCAGATCTCAACCCAACACCAGGAACTTAAATGTGTGTGTGTGAATGTATTTGGCAATAAAGCTGATTCTGAATCTGAATCAGTATCACCTGATCTTTGACCTGAGGCCACGTCGTGCATTGTGGGCTTTGAAACGCCCCCATTGGACTCCTTTGTTTACTCTAGGGACATAGTGACATCACTATGTAACACGTGCGCTTCTGTTGGTTAGAGCTACAACCCACTGTAAGTGATATGCTGACCATCTTCAACAGACTGGGCTCTGGTTTCAGACAGAGGGTGAAAAGAGGTGCAGCACAGGCATTATGAGACACTAAATACAAATATGAATCAAAAATGGCTTACATTACAGTTTAAACATGTGGCCACTGAACAAGCTGTCTTGTTTGACAGGTTTGAGTGAGAAGAGTCTGATGGAACAAATACACTTCTGTCTACACAGGGAGCCCAGCTTGCTTTAATTCAGTGTTTCTCAAAGTGGGGACCCTGGGGGTCGCAGAGGTATGACAGGGGAGGGCGCGAGAGACCAGGAGGAAAAATTGTTATGACAAAAAAAAAGATTTTTTGAAAAGAATATTGTTATGACGTCGGCATGACCGGCGGAAGTTAAACTTAGAAACCTATGAGGGTGCTGTAGGACACAGGTGTGTAATGTACATGTTGAGGATGGAAGGTCAGTAGGCAGCGCTAGGGGGTGCTGCAGGTCCCCCTAGGATAGTCATCTCACGCCTAGACTACTGCAACTCCCTCCTGGCTGGTCTACCTGCATGTGCCATCCGACCTCTGCAGCTCACCCAGAATGCAGCGGCTCGTCTGGTCTTCACCCTTCCTAAATTCTCCCACACCACGCCGCTCCTCTGCTCCCTCAACTGGCTTCCGGTAACTGCTAGAATCCACTTCAAGACAATGGTACTTGCGTACCATGCTGCGAATGGATCTGGCCCTTCCGACATCCAGGACATGGTTAAACCGTACACCCCAGCACGTGCACTCCGCTCTGCATCAATGAAACAGCTCGCTGCACCCTCGCTGCGAAGGGGACCCAAGTTCCCATCAGCAGAAACACGTGGGTTTGCTATCCTGGCTCCACAATGGTGGAATGAGCTCCCCATTGACATCAGGACAACAGAAAGCTCACACACCTTCCGGCGCAGACTGAAAACTCATCTCTTTCGACTCCACTTCGAGCGATAGAACTATTAACAAAGCACTTATATACTAATAAAGGGCTGGCTTACCTAAAGCCAGTTGAGTAGCACTTGAAATGTTTTTGCTCTATGAAACCTGATGTACTTTATGATTCTGTTTTCTTCAAGTTTGTATTTTGTTGGTCGAACGCACTTATTGTAAGTCGCTTTGGATAAAAGCGTCAGCTAAATGCAATGTAATGTAATAGCCATAGCACCCTCTAAGCACCCCCAAGAAATGTATGTCTTTTTTATTTGTATGTGTGATTCGAAAATAATATGCGACAGTACAAATACGTCTGGGTCTCTGAATCTCTCTGGGTTTGTGAAAACAGATAATGTGTAACTGTTTTGAGAAACCCAGGCAGATGTCGTGAGTATCTCCTGCTGTATGCTCTCCACGAGACCGACACTTCATCCAACATTTACGGGAAGACAGGGAGGAGTTGCCTCTTTTTTGCCCGCTGCTTGGGGAAGATGTCCCCCCTCTTAGCGGGACCTGGAGGTCTCCTTGGCCATTTCAGGCCACGGAACGTTGAGTCTGACAGCAGCGCGTTTGCACACGGCCTGCAGGTCCATGCTCAGACCGGGCGAAGCTGGTGCGCTATCGCCCGGGAGAGCAGCACTTGCCTCAGGCTTTGCAGCCTGAGCCGGTGACATGAATGTGTCCTCTTCCTGTTCATCCGATTCGGACAGGAGGAACGCCAAGGCGTCCTCCTCTTCGTCCTCCTCGTAGTCCAGCCAGAGGACATCCTCCGCGGGTGAGACCATGGTGAGGTCTAACCGGGAGCCCCAGCATGGTGGAGCGCGGGAAACCATTCCCACGTGTCTTGCCGTCACCGGGTCCAGGCCTGCCAGGGCGCGGGATTCCGGTTCTATAGCCATGGCAGATAGTGGGCTCCAGACCAACACGGAGAGGGTTTCACTCTCTGTGGCGGACGCCCCCATGTCTTGACTGCTGGCCGGCGGGTCCATGGACATGGGGGGGGTCCTGTTGCGACAGGCTAGCTTGTCTTGCTAACCGTCGGCTGAGGCTCTTAACGGTGAAGCGGACACAATGTCCGCATGAGCCGGGATTGTCGATCACGCCTCGGGCGTGTTCCAGCCCGAGGCAGGACGAACAGACCTGTCGAGCCACCGAGTCCCTGACTCCTCTGGTGTGAGGAAGAGGGGCGTCCATCTTGGTCGCCTCGTGGCGTGGAGAGGGCCCGCTCTCGACAGGTGGGATGGGAGAAAAATGTATTACCACCTTGTCCTTAATCCGGAGAAAAAGGACAGTGTGAGTCTTTTATTCCCGGAAAATACTGACTGGTCCGTGGAGAAGAGAAAAGAAAAAACGTCCTCGCTACCGTGGTGTCGGTAGAGAGGGAGCGAGCTAGCAACAGGTGTGCTGCTAGCTTAAAAAAATCGGACCTACCTTACTTTCCCGGGAAGAGAAGGGCGAGGTCGATTTTAAATACTAACAGCGTTAGTACTACCGTCTTCCTGCAAAGCAGAAGGAGTAGCCGGCGAGCGCCCGGCGACCGAAATGGGTATTTGGGTTCAGTCTGTGGACAGTGAAGCTTGCCCGGCTACTGTGAGATGTGCTCTGAAGCGAGAAGAGGTGTTTGATGACGCATGCGTTGTGGCGCAGGCTACTTATAGGGGGTGATTTCCCCTGACGCTGACGTCAAGATCACCAGCCAATCAGGATTGGCGTAATGAGATTGATGCTTCTGTTTGCTCCGCGATGAGGCGCATCCCATCGTGAGACATCGAACGGAGTGTTATGAATGAGAACTCTTCATGTTGCTCTCAAAGTGCACAGATTGATGCTTTTAACTTCAATATTTAAACATAAATGCCCCCAGACCCCACTCGAGGAGGTGAGGACCCTCATATAGGAGGTGAGAACCCCCTAGAGGATGTTAGGTCCACTCCCCACTTTGTCTTGGCGGAAGCCGACTTTTTTTGTCTTCAAAGCCTGACGGAAAATGTTGAGAACCACTGCTTAAGTAGATCCTCATGATTAGGTAACCGCTGGTTAGGGTCAGAATGAGGGTCATGGTTTATGTCTGAGAATGAGGACAGAAGGCATGATTTCAACACACTCTGAGAGGAACTGTCTGAGAGCTCACTTTGAACATGTGTCTTTTGAGTGTCTGTTCGACTTTCTGATTTCACTATTCCTGAACCCAGGGACCCAATAGGGAAAGATATCATGGCATCGACCCATGATCCAAGCACAACTTGTTTTATTTCCTTAAACTACAGAAAGCCTTAGACACATGTGGGTAAAAATACCTGCTGATTAAATTCTTGTTTATTCTTCTTTGTTTATGACTTGTGGGTGGGAAAAAGTTGTGCCAAGTGAGTGTTCATTCTTTTAATACCCATTTGAAGAGGCTGGGTGACCCACTACTCCATGTTCTAATTGGACTCAAATTCATATTTCGACTTTTATTCCTTTTTGGTTTTTCTTTTAACTAAAATCCTTTAATTTTCCATATTTTCTAGACAAAAAAATGCGACCGAAAAAAATAAAAAAATAAAACTGCTTCTCAAAAGTAATTTTAGACCGGATTCTTTCAATTACAGTGAAATGAGATTTGGGGATGAGGTGATTGGATCAGCCCATAGACACTGATGACGTCTTATTTGTTCACTCTGAGTGAAATTAATATTATATGACATGAAGATTTCAACAGTATCATGTTAGCTCTAAAATCTTGTTTTGAAGGAACTATTAATACGTGTGGGTTAACTTTTCTCGAGTTTTCCAATTTATGTTCATTGATAAAATAATTGGTCTATGCTTCTGAAATCCTGCTAAAGTTTCTTTCTTCATCATATCTTGTGTTCATCATCTGTCTGTGGCTGACTGACTGTCTCTCTGCAGATCACTGACCTGAACATTCGTGTGTCAGCCATTGAGAACCTCTTAAGCCACTTGGAGCAGAATGTCATCTCCACATACCACGAGGTAAGTCCATTAAATAGCTCACCGTAGTTGCCAAATTATCATCATATTCGTCGTCAGACCCTTTGTTTACAGTAATTTTTCAAAACTGCAGACCTGTTAGGGCAGGATACATGTGCATCATAATCTGCTCGCTAATCTGTCTCTAGTTGTACTTGTTCCTGCTGTTAGCGTAAAAGTAAAGAGAGATCTGTGATTTTTCTTCGTATAGTCGGCTACGTACGATGATTATTGGTTTTTGTATCTTTAAAGGGATGGGTTCGTGTTTTTGAAGTTGTGTTTTACGGGATACTTATCTGTTGTTGCTTTATTGCACATAGCTTAATTGACTGGTGGGTCACCTGTAGGTGTTCTCTCTATTTACTGTAGGCAATATACTCATTATGAATAAGTAAGTGGGTTCATTTATGTGATCAATTCGTTATATTTTGAAATATTTATATTCTCTCCGAATATTGGGGCATTTTATCTCAGTGCTTAGGCCCTCTGATGATGAAGAGGGGCAGACTTTCCATTGTCCTCTCAACAGTGATTACTATGTCTGTTTTGTCATCAGAGAATGAGCAAACTCACAACACCTGCAAACTGTAAGCTCAACTGAAGCGAAGCTTGTCTGGTATTAAGTGGCTATTCTGCTAAAAATGCTAGATTTAAATAGACTGATATCTTTCTTCTCGCTTGTGGTAAAGCACAGCTAGGGGCCTCCTCACACAATGTTGGTGGGGCCACAACTTGGCCCCATGCAATGTAGATTCTAAATTATGGTAGATAACAAAGCCGAGTATTCACAGTGTGTACAAATTGTAACATTTTGATCGCATAAGATACTTTGTTCAGCATTTGGTTGTCCTTTGCTTCACACGTCAAAACTTTTGCCAAGATGATTACCTTCACTTCCGGTACCCATAGGCTGAAATTATAACTCTTGATAGTAGATTTTATAATCTGTAGCTAAGTAACGCTAATCCTGAGGTTATGTTAATTAGTAATACCTCAGTCTACAGCTCAGATGAAAATGTTTAAAAAAATAATTCAAAGAAATCCTCTATGATAGGCACATGGTGATACGTGCTATGTTTTAACCCTTGTCCTGTCTTCAGATTGTCATCCTTTCGACACCTTCGTGGCAACAATGTACCTGCCCCAAAAAACTGCTATTAAAGGTGGGGTAGGTAAATTTGAGAAACCGGCTCGAGATACACTTTTTGTTATATTCCATGGAATGCTCTTAACATCCCGATAGCAATGAATATCTGAAGTGCTTTGACAAAAAATCCATAAAAACGTCATCTGTGGAAGCCGTAGTGCTGTAAAAAGCACGACCAATCACCTTAGCCGGCCCGGCTAAAGTAACTGGATGGCCTACCTGCCTGTCAGCCTTCCATCTGTGCACAAACTTATCTTGTGCCCTCATTGGTCATGTGTGCGTTTGTGTGTGTTGGAGGAGGGGCTTTGTGAGGAAGTGGCAGATTTTTTCGGGTTTTGCATTTTCAAATTCTAGCGCACTCGAGCTGGTTTCTCCAAAATAACCTACCCCACCTTTAAATCATCATACATCAATATTCTGTTCTACTTTTGTTTTCATGAATCTACGGAGCCCTGGAGGGTTCATATAGAAAAATAAATAAAACCAGGACACGCTTTATTAACTCGTGCGCACAATATACTTTCTCGTTCTTCATAGTTTTATGAAGAATATGTCCGGTCGCCTGTGTGTGTGTGTGTGTGTGTGTGTGTGTGTGTGTGTGTGTGTGTGTGTGTGTGTGTGTGTGTGTGTGTGTGTGTGTGTGTGTGTGTGTGTGTGTGTGTGTGTGTGTGTGTGTGTGTGTGTGAGCCTGTGTGAGCCTGTGTGAGCCTGTGTGTGTGAGCCTGTGTGAGCCTGTGTGAGCCTGTGTGTGTGAGCCTGTGTGAAACGAGTCATTTTGTGTGCGTGCGCGAGAGAGAGAGAGCGCACCGGCACCGGAGATCGTTGTTGTTAGCTTCTTGTGCTAGCGAGCTACGCTAACGGATATAAGGAGTTTTGTCAACAACAAAGTGGAGGAGAGTCCTCTCCTGTCAGACTGAGAGACTCAGTGAGCTAAAGGACTCTCTCAGCGTTATCTCAGTGGGTCTCAAACGTTTTGGTCACCATTAATGTAAACAATTATTTCCGAGGCACACGTTTATATGATCATTAGAGTTATAAAAAATAAGAGAATAAATGAAAAACAGGTATGAAATACTATATGACAGTAAAACAAGAATAAAGTTTAAAAGGGTGATTTGTAAAATATCCATAAAGAAAAAGTAAATCTGTTTACAGTTCTGTTTCAAATGGGTGTTGAGAGATGTATCCATAGATCTCTTCATTCTGCTCTCAAAGTGCACCAGATTCCCGGGGGAGCATGCCCCCGGACCCCCCTAGAGGATGTCCACTCCCCACTTATAAAAATAGCACTTGCTTACACCTATATGCCGTGAGCTGATATCGAGCCTTCATTGTAACAGTTGCGGGAACACTGTGTATATGCGTGTGGGGAGTGTTGCAGTAGAACATTCCACTGTAGCGCCCGGCACATTAATGGGAAACCCTAAATGTTTGAGCACCCTCTATGAAACGTCAATCTACCCCACAGGACCCCCAAAAGAAATCTCTGGCGCCGCCACTGAGCCTGACTATTTGTATTGGGGGGGCCCGACTTTTTTTTTCTCCAAAGGGGGGGCCTGACAGAAAAAGTTTGGGAACCACTGAGTTAGATAATTCAAATAATGAAACAGGCATTTAAAGGGTTAAAATCCAGGTTTTCTTTTTCAAATGTTTGGTAGTTTTGAGCACGTTAGAAGTTGTTCAAGTGATTCATGAGTAGAAAAAAATATTTATGTATGATTTAATAGCAGTTTTTTTGGGGCCACGTACATTTTTGCCACGAAGGGGTCCAGAGGGTGCAAAATGCATCACGAGAGTATACAAAACATTAAGAGTAAACAACAATGGATTTCAAAAATGTGACTCAAAAGAAGACTTCTTACAAAATTCCATGCCAAAAGCTGTAACACAGCTGAAATGATCACCAAATCAACAAAAGAAAGTCAGGAAAAATTTACAAAAATGCCCGAGGAGGGCTCAAACAAAGGGATACAACTTCCTCCACCAGTCAAAGTCAGCATCCTTTGAGATTCTGATCCGAAGAAAGGACATGCAGCGTAGATAGGAGCGTCACTGTTCAAAGGGTGGGACCCCTGCCAGGAGGGATATGTTTTTGGTTCAGTTTGGTTGTCTGCAGTCGTGGTTAACTATATGACACATATTGAATGCTTTGAATCAAGCAGTGTATTTTAAATCAAACAAAAACATATACACTTTAGGTGAAGACACAGAGCAGGGGAGTCAAACTCATTTGAGTTCAAGGGCCACATACAGCCCATTTCATCTCAAGTGGGCCTGACCAGTCAAATCATAGCATAATAACCTATAAATAACCACAACTCCAAACTGTTCCCTTTGTTTTAGTGCAAAAAAGTACATTCTGAAAATGCTCACATTTAATGAACTAACTTTTTACAGAACATAATGAACAACCTGACATTTCTAAAGAAAGATAAGTGTAATTTTAACAATATGATGCCTCCGTTTATCATTTACACATTAAAACGTACAGATCACAGATAAAGTCTCAATATTCCATATATTCCTTGGATAAGATCTAGAAATGATTTTACATTCCTTTCCACATCTGTGTAGTAATCCTGACCACCTGAGCTGACACACCACTGTACAAACTTTGTTTGTGCAGTTCTCTGTAATTGTACACTTTGCAAGTCATCCTGTGGGCCGGATTGGACCCTCTGGCGGGCAGGATCTGGCCTGCAGGCCATATGTTTGACTCCCCTGGCACAGATGTGTCTCTCAACCACATATTCCCTGCTCTGTCCGGCAGGCGAGCGAGGGTCCTCAGACTCCGAGCAGCTCCTCTCCTCCTCCTCCTCCTCCTCAGTGTGCGGACGTGGACCTGGAGGAGCAGCAGCTGAGGCTGAAGCTGCACCAGATGACGGACAACATCAGCGACCACAGCCTGAGCTCTGACGAAGACGAGCCCAGAAGGCCACTGTCCTCCCAGGACATCCCAACATGGAGGAGCCACGAGGCGGACACCAAGCCCACCAGAATACCTACCAACCCCCCGTCCAGAAGCAGCATCATCCTGTGCAGACTGGAGGAGGAGCAGCCTCAGCTCACCGACTCTCAGAAGGTATAAATGTCTATAAAAGAAAGTGCAACATCAGCCTAGAAAATGACGACCACACACAAGCATTTAATGCCATCTTTGTCATTCACATACATAATGTAGTGCACATGTGGATTTTTGCATATACTGTAATATAAGAAAACAGCCTAGCTCAGGAATCCACTCTAAGCACATACTGGAGTCATACATCTAGTTACTCAGAGGGTTTATTGCTCCTGTGCAACCATTACGACCCTTACACACAGCGGCGTGCGTTGCCGCTTCAACGCTTCTGCATTCACTTTGAATGGGGTGACGTCACGATTTGCCGAACTGCATTGTGGGAGCAAAGTGTAGCTTCTCTCGCGGTGCTCGCTGCAAAAGTAGAGCAATGTTCTACTTTTGCCGCCTCGACGGAGGCGTCCGCCAATCAAATCCCGGTATGCAAATCTGACAGTACAAGCACTAGCCAATCAAACCAGGTGTATGTTGGGAGAGCCAGACCGCAGTTATTTCCCATATGTCAACAAAAGGAGGAGAAAATGATCGTGGCGGTAGGGAATCACCCGGTACTCTACGACCAGTCCCTCTTTACTTACGGGGATACAGGGATACAAACCGGAGGAGCCAGGCATGGGGGGAGTGGGCAGAGACAGTGGGGGAAACTGGTAGGTTTTCACCTGTTTGGGGAGTTTATATTCAGTGTATTTTTCGTTTGAATGGACAGCTAGCAAGCATACACAGTATATTTAGCCAGCATGGATGTAGCATGAATGCTTTGCTTTGTATGTTCGGGGCGGGACATTCATGTGGTTGGTTGTTGGTCGGGCTGCTCGCGTTGACTCCCCAAGCTCAAGACACGCCCACCGCCAAGCGACAACGCACGCCGCCGTGTGTAGGGGCCGTTACGGTAGGTCCACACAGCAGCTTTAAACAAATCTTCCAACGATTCTCTGCCCATTGACTTTGAATGGGAATGACGTCACTTTGCCTCGCTTTTCGCCGAACTGCATTGTGGGGGAGCGAAGTGAAGATTTCCAGGATTTCCAGGATTTCCAGGATTCAAAAGTTGAGCAATGTTCAACTTTTGAAGCTGAGCTGGAAGCGTCAGCCAATCAAACACGTTTATGCAAATCTGACAGTAGAAGCGCTTGCCAATCAAACCGCGTGTAAGCAGGGAGAACCAGACCGCAGTTCATTTCCTCATATTCCAAACGAACAAATCACCCGGTTCTTTACGACCAGAACTATTAACGGGATACAAACCGGAGGAACCAGGCATGGAGGGAGGTGGCAGAGACAGTGGGGGGAACTGGTAGGTTTTCGCCTGTTTGGGGAGTTTATATATATATATATATATATATTGTTCGCATAAAATCCCCGGGGTTTTTTGCTTTGTATGTCGGGGGCGGGAGATTCATGTGATTGGTTGTTGGTCGCGTTGCTCGCAAAAAATCCCAAGCTGTCAGACACGCCCAGTTCCAAGATTTTCAAGATTTTTTCAAAGCTGCTGTGTGGACGTACCGTTACTCTCAGAACAAAGATAGGTTTAGAAAAATGACTCAAAAGTGAATGTGCTAAATTGCCTGAACTGTTTAAACTGTCATCTCTTTCCCTTTCAAAGTCACACAGCTACAGTACTATACTGAGCAATGATTTAGTGTTTTCTATTTATCATTTCACACAGAAAAGTTTAAACTGCATGGCCTCTCTTCAGGGTTTAAAGTATCACATAACATAAGCGCTTACAGCAGGAAACCTCCTCTGAAGTCCGAAGCTGATAAGTCCCAGGCTTGTGAAGCTTTTCCAGAGTGACTGAAGGGGGCAAAGGTCAGCTGAACTCTAATCTCCCAGCAGCCCTTGTGCACTGCTTATTGTCAGACCAAATAGTTGTTCCTGCTTTATTGACTACAGATAGCTATGGATGTCAACTCTCCAGCAGCATACTATATGATGCTCAGGGAAGGTGTTTTCCTATAAACACACTGAGATCTGTTCGCGGCTAGAGAGGATGTTATATACTGTTCCAATGGAATTGCTTGACAACAGCTTTGCTCCATTACTTCCTGTCAGCTCATGTGATTGCAACAGTAACACAACTGGGACACATTTAGAATGATTACAACTGTGAGATGGTCTCCAGGTCCGATTCATCATTTCAGACATGGCTGATCTGGACTATTTCGCAGATATATAGGTGAGAAAGAGATCTGGGATCAGTGTTCAAGGTGGACTATTGCTCCATAACAGGCCATCCTAAACAACAAGTTAGGTTCTTTGGTCATTACCTTCCAAATTAATTCACAAAAGTATTTTTGCTGATCCGAAATGGTTGACAGGACTACAAAAAATCACATTGCAATCTGCCATATCTTTTGTCGAGTGTAGGCACTACAACCAAGTCTCCAAAATGAAAGCCATTTTGAGAGAGTGGTTCAATTGTGTAATTACAGACTCAGGGTGCAGCATGTGATGCTATTAGGTACAAAAAGACAGTCTGTAGATTAACAAGGAAAAACAAACACCTGTAAATCAATTTTATAATGTTTTTTGACAATCTAATGTTACTGGAGTCGAGAAGAACTGCAATATTACATTATTTTAGCCCCATTTACATTTTCTGGCTTAGCTGGCAGATGTCTCTAGTGCCATGGCTCTATGGGCCCCTTGGGACTGAAGATTATCGGTTGCTTTTATTCCTGAAAGTGAAACTTTTTGGGCTTCGTGTGTGAGGCAACATCTGCCACACTGTCAGTGTAATTAATGTGCTCCACCTTGAACACTGATTCCAGATCTCTTTATCTGCAATGATCTAATAATGGCCGAGATATTGGCCTGTAATAACGGTGAAAAGGCACATAAGCACTACTCTCTTGAGTTGCCTAAAACGTGTGTCCCCGTGTTCAAGGTTTCTTTAATGAATACATACCATGTCCCACCAACCCCACAGCTACTTACTACCACTATTTATGTTTTATTATTTCCTCCCATTTCTCTTGTAGACCCCCCCCCTGGAGAACGGGTCCCAGGCGGGCTTCAGAGGCTCCACAGCCCTCCTGGTTGAGCTGGAGGACAAAGTAGCTCAGGCAGCTGCCAACGTGCAGAACGCTCAGAGCGAGGTGAGGAGCAACTGAGGCTGAGATCAGATTAGCGGCCATGTTGGATCTGTTTGATGATAGTGGTCACTCTCTCCTCTCTCCAGGTCTCCTACATAGAGAACAGGATCGCTGCCCTGAACGCTGCCGGCATGCCCGTGGACAAAAGAAGACGGGTAAACACATTTCTTTTATTTGAGTCGAAGCAGTTTAAAACCATTATGTTTTCATGTATAAGATGCATAAGGGAGTTATTTTTGGAAGCAGGGCAGCTTGAATTCTACCGGTCAACACTATAGGCTTGTTTGAGATGAGCCAGAACAAGAATGTGCAGGACTGAGATTCAGCATTGGAAAGTGTCGTCAAATCCACATATTTACATAGTTCAGTCAGACAACTCACGTGTTCCGTTAACATGTTTATTAGAAGCAGCATATAGTTGAGTTTGGCGACTAGGCTCGGGCATCATCACTCCATAGATATACATAGCACGATGAGTGATGATTAAATAACTAACCCCCGAGCCTACAGGTGGAAGCTGGGGTGGTGGTGGGGCAGGCAAGCAGCAGCAACATGAAACACAGCAGCACGAACATGAACGCAGCAATGCAAATGAATGCAGCAATAGCAAATGAACGCAGCAAGCAGCAGGACGTAGCTGCATCAATAGCAGCAGCAAGCAATGCATGGTGAGCGATCTGGCAGATTAAATAGAGCGGCATATTAAGGAGACTCTGTTTGGTTGGTTGTAGAGCGGCAAGGGGGCGTTATGTATAAATGCAGCATAAGTGCTCGAGTTGACTGCCTGAACTAGCTCGCAGGCTTCGCCCCATTTCAGTCAGACAACTCACGTGTTCCGTTAACATGTTTATTAGAAGCAGCATATAGTTGAGTTTGGCGACTAGGCTCGGGCATCATCACTCCATAGATATACATTGCACGATGAGTGATGATTAAATAACTAACCCCCAAAACTGCGTGGAGATTAGATACTATCCCCCAAAACTGCATAGCCCGAGCCTGACGCTGGTGATGTGAGACTGATAAGTAGAGGGCCTGGCGAGCTGCCATGTGGCCATTCCCCCTAAGCACAGCGGCTTTAAGGGGAATATACTACTAAGTGAGACTGCTATGTGTAGGCCTGAGGAATAGCCCAGAGCCGATTCTTCCCTGAGCACAGCATATATGCTACCTAATGAAACTGCTATGTGAAGGCCCGGGAACAGCCCGAAAAGCCATCCCCCTTAAGCACCGCGGCTTTGAGGGGAATATACTACCTAGCGAGACTGCTATGTGTAGGCCTGGAAGTGACCAGTGCCGACCCCCCCCCCAGCACCGCGGCTTTGAGGGGAATATATTACCTATATATATGCTACCTAATGAAACTGCTATGTGAAGGCCCGGGAACAGCCCGAAAAGCCATCCCCCTTAAGCACCGCGGCTTTGAGGGGAATATACTACCTAGTGACTGCTATGTGAAGGCCCGGGAACAGCCCGAAAAGCCATCCCCCTTAAGCACCGCGGCTTTGAGGGGAATATACTACCTAGTGACTGCTATGTGAAGGCCCGGGAACAGCCCGAAAAGCCATCCCCCTTAAGCACCGCGGCTTTGAGGGGAATATACTACCTAGCGAGACTGCTATGTGTAGGCCTGGAAGTGACCAGTGCCGACCCCCCCCCTCAGCACCGCGGCTTTGAGGGGAATATACTACCTATCAAGACTGCCATGTCTAGGTCTTTGAGGCAGCGACAATGAGCTTTCCCCCCCCAAGCATGCAGCTATGAGGGGAATATACTATAATGAAATAAATATAATCTAACCCAGCAACCACCTGGTATGCAATAACAGGATTCTACAGATATACATCTTTGAACGTTACTCATCATCGAGTAGTGCAAGAGCTCATGGTTGTTTGTGCTGCAAGGATCTCATTCATGTGAGGCATGATATAGCGCTGGTGGGCAGAAGATGACCGACGGCCCAGGACTCAGGGTGAGTAGCGATAGAGCTGCGGTTGTGTCTGTGCAGATTCTTCAACAGTGGGAATAGCGATCTGGGGCAGGTCGCAGCTTAGGCAGAGATCACGCAGCTTGGAGGAGAACCCTCGTCGTAGGGTTTGCAGCCATCGAATACACATGGGTGCCGACGCATGTGTCAGAGGGCAATGATGCGAGAAGTTCAGCATGGAAGATAAAGGACAAAGAAAACAGTGTTAGTTTTAGCAATGATTATTCGGGGTTCCTTGACTCCCCAATCAGAAATGTCAGACATTGAATGTTTCAAAAAAGTGTGTATATTTGATCTCCAAAGTTAATTCAGTAAGGGAGAGATTATGCTGAGGGTGCAAAGTTAAGAGGCAGTCTATCATTGCGTGGAGGACGTGCCTTCTTAAGGCCCTTGAGGAGCAAATTAATGAACTCTAGCGTGGCTTAATACTTAGCACTTGAAGATTGCAGGATTCCAATGAAAATACAATAAATGCATGAACAACTATTATATATATTGCATAAGTACACAGAGGAGGTTGGGACAGAAGAAGATAAAGTACCAAGCTGAATTGTATGCTTTGAATCATGCTCTTGGTTGGAGGCAGAATATGGGAAATTCTTGAGGGCTTGACGTGTAGATCCAGAGTCGTTTGGTTGAACGAAGGCATGGCAAGCTGGTGGGGCAAACCACTCATTGTGAAATCCCCCGAACCAGCAGAAGGCGCAGCATCTGTAAGTAACTAGAGAGGATCTGAGGACACCGCAAGGTCATTATAAAATAATGAACATAACCTTCTACTCGTTGCAGAGGGGCTAAGACCAAAGATCTGAGCAATAGCCATCTCTAAGATTGCATTCATGCTGAATAGTCCGCGTCTTTACTCCAGACGCAAGTGTATTACATCATTTCATTTGCAGAAGGTTGGGTTTGCGTTCACCCAGGCAACCTCAAACAGACTATGAACTGTAAACTAAAGTCATTGTACGGAGATGCTTTTTCAACAATTGGCGGGACATTAAGCGGATAAAATGCAGATCCCAGCAATTCCTACAGTAGCCTGCATCATGGAGCATTGGCAGGTTATTTTCATACTGCTGTTAATCTGGAGAGCACATCAACAGACTCTGCGGCCGGCGCATAGGATTATAAATCAGACAACGTGCATTAAAAACATTACAACACATAATGAGACGTTATGCAGTGAGGAGGTTTCACCGATGACAGGTGGCTCTGATGAGATCGTACCACTGCCTTTTCTCTGTACACAGGGGACCAGTGAGGTAAGCAGTCACCGGAATGAATGCATGACCCTATAGGTTACTGTATGTTCGCAGCATAGATAGCAAAACAAGCGATGACGCGCAAATAGTTGTTTCCCATGTTTTGATGCGGACTACGTCACACCAGCAATGAACCTCTCCAGAGTTTACTAGCGAGCGACCCGAGACCACCTCTTTTAGGCGGAGCAGAGGTATCGGACTGCTTCCACACCAATCCAACGAACCGCATCAAGGGGTTAACGCTACAGGGACCGATTCAATAGTACTAACCGAGCAGGTGTGAACGTGACCTAAGACTATGGTGCCTTAAGGTCATCACGTCATTGGAGGCAGTCGCAATTTCTACAGGCTCGCACTACCTGTTAGCATCTGGCATCTGTTAGCATCTAGCTCTCTTGCTTACAAACTTTGAGCCATCCCTGCTTATACAAGTAGTAGTTTTAGTTGTCTGCGATCTGCCGAGGCCGGCTGTACTGAGCTGTTTTACCTCCGGAGACGGAGCGAAGAGACGGAGCGGCTCCACCTGTTGCTGCCTGTGATCTGCGATCTACGGAGGCCTACTCCCACCTGTAGAATACGGCTGTACTGGAGAGGTTTTTACGATGACAATGTACAGTATATGTGTCGTAGAGAATCCAGCATAATGCTTCTGATGTCATAGAAACGTGGGCTACTATGGCAACCAAATGCACATTTGATTGTAAAACCTTAAAATATATATGCCACAGAAGGCATATGGGATGTCTGCTTTCCCTTTCATGTCATCTACAGAGCAAAGAAACGGGAACAATTTTAGTAGTTAATAAAGTCTTAACAGAATAATTGTGAGGAACTAACGGCTCAATAAAGAAACGTGCTAGAATAAATCCTCCTAGCACTAGGCTAGGGGCCTGTTGTGTTTTTAAACGTTTAAATAGCAGCACGTGTAATACTCCTGGCTCCTTCAGTGCAAACTTCAGTCTTGAGTGCAGGTTTCAACAGACATGGGTCCCTGGGAGCCAGCATAACTTGCTAAGAAACCTTGATTTAAGCCTGTGATAAGGTCATTTGACGAACATCTGTGATTAGGAAGAGCTTGGAAACGATTTGCAGCATGAAGCCTCCTGAGGCACACCCAGCGAGGGGCAGATATTGCAGGTAGAGCTTAATTCCTGTGAGGAAAAACTCTTCTTTGGTAGGTGATTAAATGTATATGGCCGCTTGGCAGAGAATGATTCATGGTATTCATTGAAAAGACACTGTAGGAGCACGTTTTTGAAGTCTAAAATGATGGTCAAAAATGTATCGAGCTTCCCTTCATATTCACGTGATGGAAATTATTAATTTATTTCCGTTTTTAATTTCATTGATTTATAGTAGGCCTAGTATAAATACTTATATACAATCAACTTCTGTATAATTGCCTCGAATATGACTTACTGCAGGCCAAATATTTCCATAATAAAACATTGCTTATGCAGAATAGTATTATATACCTGTCAGGAAGCAAGAACTCGTGGCTGGATCTGGGACTCCAATTCCCAGAATCCTCGGGAGTGTGACGTCAGTGGCACAACGTGGTTGAACGCGGAAGTAGAAACATTTGTTTACATTGCAGGTAGAGGAAATCGAGTTTGTTCACGGGAATATATCGTGCAATTAAAGGCTTCAAGCGCTGATTTTACTTCGAGATGGTAGGACAGGATGGCAGGTACTTTGGGAATGCCGGAGTCAGCTTGCTCCTGCCTTTTTTGATGTTTAAATACCCACCGACCGAGAGACAGTGCGACTCTTAGCTGACACACAAGAGAGGGGTTGTTACCGGAGCTGGCGTAGAACTCGGGACTTCCTCTGGCCCAAAGGATATTAAAAGCTACTCCAGATGAGGACGGAAGGGACACCTGAATGCGTGTCGTGCGGGACCTGTGGCTCGTTCCAGCGGCGTCCGAACCATGCTCTGAGCTAGCCTGTGTTTCGGGAATGAGGCATTTCTTACGGCTTCTTGCGTATGACGATTCGGTTCCAGAGTCGGAGATTGCAATAGACATTTGCAAGGACAGCAACGGCAGGCAAGCAGCAGCAACATGAAACACAGCAGCACGAACATGAACGCAGCAATAGCAAATGAATGCAGCAATAGCAAATGAACGCAGCAAGCAGCAGCGACGTAGCTGCATCAATAGCAGCAGCAAGCAATGCATGGTGAGAGATCTGGCAGGTTAAATAGAGCGGCATATTAAGGAGACTCTGTTTGGTTGGTTGTAGAGCGGCAAGGGGGCGTTATGTATGAATGCAGCATAAGTGCTCGAGTTGACTGCCTGAACTAGCTCGCCGGCTTCGCCCCATTTGTTATTATTCACCATAAGTCCAGATATGAAACATAGACTTGTGACTTATTATCTTGAGTCTGAATCTAAATCTACTCTAATGTTTATTCTAATTGTTCTAGAATATAACAATATAGATAAGTTCTTTCAAGTTTTAAACTCTGCTTGAATGCCTTCGTAACCTTAAGCATCCATCTGTTGGGATTCCACATATTTATTTATCATTACAATAAACAGTATTTTATTCTGTTATTATTTAACTTTACATTCAGATTTTGGCTCATTTTATTCTGCTTGACATATATATAGTTTAATAGTTACGCATGTACCTGCACAGGGTTCACTTCACACCAGTGGCGAGCCGTCAGGGCCCTAAGGCCCTCTCTAAGATATTCTACAAAATAATATTTAAAAACATTAAAAATATATATATTTGTTTTAATATTTGTTTTAAATACTTTTTTAGTTATATTTTTCATTAGTATTACCAACATAACTTGATTTAATTGTATTTAAAATAACATTTCCAAAGAAATAAATCCTTCGAATCTGCCTATTCAGTTCGTATTAGAATGTGAAGGGTTAAATGAAAGAAGCTCGTCTCTGCGAGTTACTGTGAAGACAGGAGCTGTTGGACGTCCAGCTATGAATTCACAGAGGTCCCGCTATAGCAGTGGTTCTCAAAGTGGGGGGCAGAGGCATGCCAGGGGGGGCGCGAGAGACCAGGAGGAAAAATGGTTATATTAAAAAAAAAGATTAAAAAAGATAAATCATAAATTAATAAATAATATGACACAGTACTATTACGTCTGGCTCTCTGTGTTTCATTAAAGTTCGACTCGTTGTTAATTCTGGTGCTAGCGAGCTACGCTAACGGATATAAGGAGTTTTTTCAACAACGAAGTGGAGGAGAGTCCTCTCCTGTCAGACTGAGAGACTCAGTGAGCTAAAGGACTCTCAGCGTTATCTCAGTGGGTCTCAAACGGTTTGGTCACCATTAATGTAAACAATTATTTCCGAGGCACACGTTTATATGATCATTATAGTTGTAAAAAAATAAGAGAATAAATGAAAAACAGGTATGAAATACTATATGACAGTCAAACAAGAATAACATTTTAAAAGGGTGATTTGTAAAATATCCATAAAGAAAAAGTAAATCTGTTTACAGTTCTGTTTAAAATTGGTGTTGAGAGATGTATCCATAGATCTCTTCATTCTGCTCTCAAAGTGCACCAGATTGATGCTTTTAACATCAATATTTTAAAAATCTTCCCTGGGGAGCTTGCCCCCGGACCCCCCTATGTGAGGTCCACGCACCACCTATAAAAATACCACTTTACCCCTGCTTACACCTATATGCCGTGAGCTGATATTGAGCCTTCATTGTAACAGTTGCGGGGACATTGTGTGTGTGTGTGTGGGGAGTGTTGCAGTAGAACATTCCACTGTAGCGACCGGTACATTAATGGGAAACCCTAAATGTTTGAGCACCCTCTATGAAACGTCAAGCTCCACAGGACCCCAAAATAAATCTCTGGCGCCGCCACTGAGCCTGACTATTTGTGTTGGGGGGCCCGACTTTTTTTTCTACAAAGGGGGGGCCTGACAGAAAAAGTTTGAGAACCACTGCGCTATAGTAACTGAACGAGAGAGTAATGTCAAATGACAGTACAATTGACCAATCATATCTTCCCTCTAAATGGGTGGGTTTTATTATCGCGGACTTTATGACAAGTTCCTCCCGCTGTGGAACTTTTCTTGTTTCCATAGCAACAACAACTTCCTGTCCAAAGCGTAAACTCGCCTTCAAAATAAAAGCAAGCCAAATTACACTTACAACTGCAACGAAAGTAACAAACACAATGTAATATCCTTTTCAATTTCAAACAACGCAAATGGGGTTATTTACAGGTGTTGCTTTGTGTGGTAGAGGGTCGCTTTCCTTGATGCACTTTGCACCCCAGCCCGTTGTTTTGATATTCGGCTGAAGTATACGCTGTGACGTAATAACTCAGAGGGCCTTGGTATAAAAATCACGGCTCGCCACTGGTTCACACACATTCTCTTGCACTATTTTATTTTATTTCTGTTCTTCTTGCACCATTATTTATTCGTATGTCTTATTTATGTTGCATTGTTGAAGATTCCTTTGGCTTAAGAATGTAATTACCACAACTACACTGTAGCTAATGTGCATGACAATAAAACCTTTGAATCAGGTCCATCAGTTGAACAAGTGTCCGCTGGAGCTCTGTTCATCAGGAGACAAATGGCGCAGTCAGTATATATAAAGTCCTCATTTCAAGTAGCAGCAGCTGACTGTCTCTGACTCTATCGTGAAGGCCAGGGGCCGCCTCTGGTCCTGTTGGAGAAGTCCTGCACCCTGCCGGGTGTTTCTGCCAGCCCGAGCAGCAGAGTAGAGTTTCCATGGAAGAGGTTAAAGTTACATTGTTGCCAAAGCTGAATTGCCTGATTAAATAACAGCTACTCTCTTATTCATTCATTACATTTTAAATAAGAGAACACAATAGACAATCAAAAGGAACACACTTTAACATTTCAATGAATCAAACATTAACACAAATTGTTAAACTCATAATGAATGAATGTGTGTTCATTCTCACAGCACATACATATGTTGCAGTAGAGCTTCAAAGGTGTTGAAAGTGTACCTGCATTTGTGCATTTCTATATGATGCTTCGTGACAAACTCATTGGTGACAATGTTTTTCTGAGTCTACTTTGTTCTCTGGCTTTCTCTAAGATCAACCGGAGTTCAGTAGCCGACAGGTGCACATGTGTGACAACGGCCCAAAACACTTCCATTAGGAGAAACACGCGGCAGCTTCAAAAACAGTACAAATGTAAAAACACAAATGTGCTAAAGCATGTGGAAATGTAGAAACATCTGCACCAACTTGACAACACATGCAGCATTTATACACATATTTACCAACTTGAGGAAACATGTGCAACTTTTACTAAGAACGCTGCATAACGGAAACGCTGCAAGAAGCTCCAAACACAATGGAAACCAGGGGACACTCACAAAACTGTCTCAGTCAGTCGTTCTCATAACTGTAAGTGTTTGTCAGTAGATCTGAAATGACTAGGTTAGCTAGGTTAGCTAGCTAGCTAACAGCAGACCTACAGTCACATCAGAAGGAGTCATGTGATCACATTGTTGAAATAAGACCATCAAACACTTTAGGGAAGTTTCCAACAACAGAGGCAGTTGTCAAGCTTTATAATCCTGAACATCAACAAGCGCTCAGGTCCCAGCTGTGTGTGTGGACACTTTTTAGTGTCCCCTGGTCTCCCAGCTGTGCGCGTCACTTTTTAGCGTCCCCTGGTCTCCCAGCTGTGTGCGTCACTTTTAAGTGTCCCCTGGGGATGTGACGTTGGCGAACGATCCGATTCTTTTGAACGGCCCTTTGGTACGAACCTACGAACGAAGGGAACCGAGTCCCCTTTTTAATGTTGGCTCACTGCCTGCCACAAATCCACTCGCCTTTAAAGGAACTTGCTTTCCTGAATGAAAATGTTCTATAGATGATGGCATGCTGCTTGAGCAGTAGTTTGGCTGCCTGAGAGATGTAGCAAGTAGTGCTGTCAAAATTATCGCGTTAACGGCGGTAATTCATCTTTTTTAATAAATTGCGTTAAAATATTTAATGCATTGAACGCATGTGCAGAATGGTCCGCCCCATACATCGCACCAGTGGCAGCGCCAGGGTATGGCTGGGGTAGGTTACACCCATACCAAGAAATGGCTTAGCCCCACCATGAAAAATGATGTTAAAGTAAGCAAACTAAAGTCTGCCAACTCGCGCGGAGTAAATTGCACAGACAGCAGTTAGTAAGATTGATTTCAGTAGCCACGGTTTTGAAAACTTTGTTTTCACGTAGTGATCATCTTCTCAATAGAACATCTTTGATAACGGCGTGGTGTTGTTGCAGGAAGTCCCGACGGAGAATACTTTTGCTGTAGTAGAGGGCAGAGCCATATAATAGTAATAATATGGCTCTGGTACAGGGGTGCACATAACTGGTACGCAGGTTTTGTGCGTAATCTGAAATGCGTACCGTCACTTGTGTCACAAAGCGCATTTGCGTACCGACGTAGTTGTGAAGCTTTTCCAGAAGGCGGTTAGATCACCGGACGACAGAGTCGGTCTCCGTGTGCACAGACAGGGCTGCTGTTAACGTCGGTCTGTACAACGGAACTGTGCCAAAACTACGCCAACCGGCTGCGGAAGGAGACTTCCCCCTTCACTGGAGAACTGCGCTAAAACAGCTGATCACAACGTTCACACTCTGTGGTCACGAAGTACTCCACTAGCCCCCCCCCCTATGTCGACTTTCCTGAAGTCCTCCCCCGTTGATAGAAATCAACACGTAATGAATTAAGACCCCACGGTTTGATGATTGGTAGGTGTGTGGGCTGTCTTTCACTTTGACACGCAGACAAAATGTTATAATAAACATAGATACTGTATGTTAAATGGATATATCCGCCTTCTTTCATTTATCTTTCCATTCCCACAACAATATACATAAATAAATGGCATATTTTGGACATAGTTCGAATGGTGATTAATCATGATTAATTAATTTTTAAACTGTGATTAATCTGATTAGAATTTTTAATCGTTTGACAGCCCTAGTAGCAAGTTATACATTTTCTGTGATTAAAAGTAGATTTCTGGCGATACAGTCAATCATTATCCTGGTGATAATTTCGCAGATAAACATATTAACCCCGTTAAAGAAATGGCTCTTTTGAAAAGGCTCTCGGAAAGGAACGGAGCTATAAAATCATTCCCATTGCTAGTGTCCCCTGGTCTCCCAGCTGTGTGCCTCACTTTTTAGTGTCCCCCTCGTCTCCGTTTGTATTTGCAGCTTTTAGTAAACGCTGCGCATGTTTCTTCAATTTCGCGAAGATGTTTCTTAATTTGCGTGTTTTTGGCACATTAGTGTTTTTATATTTGCATTGTTTTTTAAGGTGCAGCGCATTTCTCCTAATGGAAATGTTTTGGAGAGTAAATTGTTCTAGCACATTAAAGTTATTTATAACGTATTACATTTATTAAGTATTCAGTCAGGAAATGGTGTCACACTTAAATGTATACTGATAGCTAAGATGTTCATCTCAGCGGTGGGATTTCGACTGCATACAATGGTACAGATACTCTGCCTTCACAGTCAGGTCAAACACTCGGAGCTCCGATTGCAATTTGCTACTTGTGTTTACTTTGAGGCAAGCTGCAGCCGATATCAAACAAGCCCAATAAGTGAACTTGAGTATGGTCCCATCTGTGCCCCACCCTTATAGATTCAAATCCAGCAGTAAGATAATCTGTCTTCTATTATGTGTCTCCCCTCCAACGGGCAAGCTGAATGACAGGCCACACATGTCCCACATTCTGACTTTGAATCTCTTCTTTTTGTTTCCCTCTTTGTGTCTTCTAGTCTGCTATCCCGGTCCAAGAGAGAAGACTTTCCCACCACGTTCCCACAAGTAAGAACGCTGGAGCATGATCCCCAGGGCCGCCTGACTCCGAACATCTTAACCTTGTTAAACTCACAGAACATGATGATCTATGTTGCTAGCTGATGAACACTGTGTCCTGTTGTACTGCAGTTGTAATGTTCCCAGCTGTGTCACATAGTCAAGTCCTACACATGCAGAACCCACCGGCATGTTGCAATGGAAGTATGTGTGCAGATAGAATAGCGGTTGTATAAAACACGTGTTCTATTATGGTAAGCGTTTGCTACTGGGAAGCTGTACTTGGACATTTGGAAAGTATTGATGTTGAGATGAGACTGAATGCCTCAAATTCACATTCAAAATGATGCCTTTCCAATAGTGTCTTCCTCATCTGTTATCTTGTACTTTCAGGTTTGTGGCAAAATGACAGAAAATCCCGATGTAGCTTTGTAACTGTGCTAGCAGTAGATTGTGGATGTACATGTAGTTGCTGTGTGTCTCCAGGCCAGGTGCAGAGGTTTGTGAGGAACTCCCTCTACAGGGGCTCGCTGACACAGAGGAACCCCGTGGCTAAGCCCCAAACCAAGGCTACCTGTGCGGTATGGCCCCCCATATGGTGCAGTGAAGAGTTCAGTTCCAACATATATAGCTATATAAATCATCTATACTGACAAAAGTATTTATAACAACAACAACAAAAAGGTGTAACATTTCTTTTAAAGAGATATTGATCATTCAAGGTTGGACTTTTTGGGCAAATGATCTTACTCATGTTCTTGCCAACAGTAAGACGAGAAGATTAATCAGCTGTCATGTCTGAATGTTAGTTAGATAGCTACTGTGGAGCCAGGAAGCAATTAGCTCAGCGGAGCAGAGACTCCGGAGACAGCGTCTCACAGCTCGCCTGGCTTCTCCTGAAGGTTAAACCTTTGCACACCAGCCCTTAAGAAGTTGTTTAATAAACAAAGAGCTAAGCTAACTGGCTGCTAGCTGTATCCTTATGTTTAACAGACAAACAAACGTAACAGTGTATTGATCTTTTCTCTTGCCAAAAAGGCACATAGGTGTATTTCCAAAAAATGTCCGCTATCCTAAAAGATCTTGTTCTTCCCAAATGGATGTATTGTTGGAAACGAACTCTTCATTTACTGGTTGAACTGGGCTTTGACTTAGTGTTTGGTTTCTAATCAGGCTCTCTGATCGTTTTAATTCATTGTATTTTCTTCTGTTGTTGATTCCTCTGTCTTAATCAAACTTACACATTCTGTGCAATTCTCACTTTACAGAAAAAGCATGATCACTGTGCCAACTCTATTCTGGATGTTTTCTTTATGTCTTTTATTGACCTATAGGTATGATCTCATGCATTGCATGGATAATGCCAAAACATGTAACTACTATCACAGGTAATAGTAGATATGGGGGAAACAATGAGCATGCCCCTCGTGTTTCTATGATTATTTAAAACACATGTTGCCTCCCACAGATCTGTCTGATCTGCTTGGGACCGACAAGGTTTCTGAAAACTGCCAAGAAATAACAATGAACACCTGAATGACAGCATACATTATAAATACCAGGTGCATCCTGTTCAAAACAATTATTTAACTATTATTAATACGTTTGAGGGAGCCAAATGCAATACTTAATTAAAGCTGTTGTCTACATTCCAACAATCAAGGACAAATACACAGCTGTAGTTCACTTTTAAATGACGGTTTTAAACCGGCATCTCGGTCATTGACATGTGAAACTATGCACACTGAAGTGCCAACCCCTCTATTGGCCTCACAAGCTGCATCCTGTGGCCGTCACATGTATGATTGGAGTAAAGGAAGCAGATGACAGTATAACGAGCGACAAAGTTTAAACTTGACCAAGTTGCTTTGTTTTAATTCACAACATTAACCACGCTTTGAAGTCTTCAGAAATACACTGTAAATTGAAAAGTGACGTCAAGGGGTCCCGATCAAGAATCAGTGACATGCTTGAAGTGATTGACATTGACTGAAGCTATTAGCTCAGAATCAAAGCTTCACAGCCCTCTCTGCACATTCGAGTTATTTTAATATGAAACAATAGATGGGGTTGATTACCCCTGTAATGGGATCTTATAGGCAGGGTAGGTAAGAATGGAGAAACCAGCTCGAGTGCGCTAGAATTTGAAAGTACGCAGCCGAAAAAATCTGCCTCTTCCTTCAGACTTCCTTACAGAGCCCCTCCTCCAACACACACTAACGCGCACGTGACCAATGAGGACACGAAATAAATGTGTGTACGAGATGGAAGGCTTCCAGCTATCTGCCGCGGGCCGAGGCAGATGATTTGTCGTGCTTTTTGCAGCGCCACGGCTTCCACAGATTAAATGTTGTTATGTATTTATTGTTAAAGCACTTAATATATGCATTGCTATCGGGATGTTAAGAGCATTCCATGGAATATAACTAAAAGTGTTCCTGAAATGAATGACCTTCCCCACCTTTAATATCATTTCCTGTTCGTTTATTTCCTTCAGCCTGAGTAACCATACACAACCCTCGCGTTTCACACAATGATTCAGAGGTGGTCAACAGGTGTCTAATGCTTTGTAGTTTTCTGTTGTATTTGTATCTCAGTTTCTCTGAATCATGTTATGGCTAATAATAATACATTCATTAACCCAATCAAAGCAGAGTGTAATGATCAAACAGCCAATCAACGCCTGGTCTCTCTCTGTTTGCAGAAACCAGTGATGACACAGGGACAATGAGGAGGAGGCTGAGCATCATGTGACCACATATATATATATATATATATATATACAATGTTTCCTTGTGATATTGTTGTTTTATCTTACTGTGATATATGCATACCATATTTATAGTAAACTGTTAGTATGTGCACGTCTTAGGCTGGACTTTGATTTGTACGCACAGTAATGCATTCAACTGTGCTGTTTTAATCTCAAATCTAGATATGAGTTATGTGTTTACATGAAAACATACACAAATATATTTATACATACATAAAATAAACATTGTAAATTGTGTCATTTGCAGAAGGTCCAAAAAACGTGCAATACCAAACTACAGACATTACATTGTGTGGTGTTTTCATACAACGTAGCTTGTTTCTTATTATTAGGAGTAAAGTTATTACAGTTATTGTGGTGTATGTCAATCCAACACGTAGCTTTGCTTTGTGCACTTCCTACTGTGCATTATGACAATATCTAAAAGGAATTCATCATATGTTCTCTGTACAGTATATGGAGGCCAGATGAAATGGATGTTAACTACTTCTATATGATCAGTAGTTTTATATTATTACATGTCACTTGTTAGACGCTTTTATCCAAAGCAACTTACTGTGGGCAATCCCCACAGGAGCACTTTGGGGTGAAGTGTCTCAGGGACACAACAACATGCTGACTGCAGTGGGGTTCGAACCTGTGACCACCTGACCCCAACTCCAAGGTTCTATCCACTGCGCCACACGCCTCCAATTGTTATATTAGCCTGCATGTCGTCTCTCTCCACTTCATCTTATTTATGTCCTTCACAAAAAAGATTCTAAAATTGGGATTTATTTGTGTTCTTGTATAATTGAACAATGTTTTTCTGATATTTAGCAAAATAAAAATGCAAACATTTTTTTTTCTCCCCAATTTTAACAAGAACTATAAAATCACATAGTATACACATTTGACATAAATAAATCATACATTATTTGTTGACACTGTTTGAACATAGATTGGTGACAACAATATATAAAATGGTACTTTCATTTTTTTCCATTTGATGTTTTTGTTAAAACTCTAATTACATGTGTAAATCTAGTAACACTGTTGTCTCCCGAGTCTTATTAAATTGTTTACAAACTAAACTGACTGTCATCTTTTTCGTCCTGTTCCATGGCATTTGTTTGAGAACACTGATGTGATATCACACACAGTAATCTGTTCCTTTGTGCAGTGCTCTTGTCTCGGTTGCCTCCTCACAGCAGAACTGATGTCTTTGTTCACCGCGTTACCTTCAGACCTGCGTGTTAGGTTCCTGTGGGATCATCATCACACATTGCTCTCCTTTGGTTTGACTTGTTAGCAGTCCTGCCTTTACATGACGATGTAAAGGCAACAACTACTACAGTGCAACAAAACAGGAAGATTAAATGTGGTCTCTTAAACATAAGATGTCTAGCATCTAAAGCAATATTGGTAAATGATTTAATATCAGATTATAATATTATATGCGGTCTCACTGAAACTTGGTTGAGACATGAAGAATATGTCAGCATAAATGAGGCCACTCCACCCAGCCATGTCAACACTCATATTGCTCGAGGCACGGGCCGAGGAGGTGGAGTTGCAGCAATCTTTGACTCAAGTTTACTTATCAATACTAAACCAAAATTAAATTATACCTCGTTTTGAAAGCCTTGTTTTTAGTCTTACGCATCCGACCTGGAAAACTTTGCAGCCAATCGTATTTGTTACAGTGTACCGTGCACCAGGTCCTTATTCAGAATTCTTATCAGAATTCTCTGAGTTTTTATCAACTTTGGTTCTTAAAACAGACAAAGTAATTATCGTAGGTGACTTTAATATTCATGTTGACGATGATAAAAATAGCCTTACTGTTGCATTTAACTCTATATCTGTTAGTGCTATAGCCACATTTAAGGAAGAGATTCCACCAATACTTAACTTGATAGCATGTCTGCATGTAGGGGAGGAAACTTATACAAAATGTACACCACCCCAAATTGATCATGTTGTTGATAGTGCTATAGATGCGCTGCGAATAAAATTAGACTATGTTGCTCCTTTGAAAAAGAAGAAAATAAAACAACATAGATTAGCTCCATGCCATAATGCCGAAACCCGCAAAATAAAGCAAAAGTCTAGACAACTTGAAAGGATATGGCGTTCCACTAAACTTGAAGAATCTCGTTTAATCTGGCATATTACTCTCAATGAATATAAGAAAAGCACTGCGTAAAGCGAGAGCAGCATACTACTCTTCATTAATAGATGAGAATAAGAATAATGCAAGATTTCTTTTCAGCACTGTAGCCAGGCTGACAGAGAGCCACAGCTCCATTGAGCCTTCTATTCCCATAGCACTCAGTAGTAATGATTGTATGTGCTTTTTTAACGATAAAATTGTTACTCTTAGAAACAAAATTAATGACCTCTTGCCTTCGACCAGTATAATGTTATCACAGCTCCCGGAATCGTAAGTTCTAATATTACACGAGATAGTAAACTAGAATGCTTTTCAGCCATTAACCTTGAACAATTACATTCAATGATTCTCTCTTCTAAACCATCAACGTGCATGTTAGACCCAATTCCAACTAAGCTGTTGAAGGAAGTTTTTCCATTAATTAGCACTTCTTTATTAAATATTATGAATATGTCTTTATTATCAGGCTATGTTCCACAATCATTCAAAGTAGCAGTGATAAAACCGCTTCTTAAAAAGCACAACCTCGATCCAGAGGTTTTAGCCAACTATAGACCTATTTCTAATCTTCCGTTCCTCTCAAAAATGCTTGAGAAAGCGGTCGCAAAACAGTTGTGTGATTACTTAAAAAACAATGATTTATTTGAAGATTTTCAGTCTGGCTTTAGAACACATCATAGCACAGAGACAGCTCTGGTTAAAGTCACAAATGATATTCTAATAGCCTCAGACAAAGGACTTGTCTCTATTCTTGTTTTGCTCGATCTCAGTGCTGCATTTGATACTATCGACCATGATATCCTATTGCAAAGACTAGAGCACTTGGTTGGCATACAGGGAACTGCTTTAGGCTGGTTTAGGTCCTATCTATCTGAACGCTCTCAGTTTGTACGTGTCAACGATGAATCTTCCACGCAAACCAAAGTTGGCCATGGAGTGCCACAGGGCTCAGTGCTCGGACCTATTTTGTTCACATTATATATGCTTCCGTTAGGCAATATTATCAGGAATCATTCTGTAAACTTTCATTGTTATGCGGATGATACTCAACTATATTTATCAATTAAGCCTGATGAAATTAATCATCTAAATAAAATTCAAGACTGCCTTAAGGACTTAAAAACGTGGATGACCTTAAACTTTTTGATGTTAAACACGACCAAAACTGAAGTTATTGTACTTGGCCCGAAGAATCTACGAAACAAATTATCTAAAGATATACTAACTATGGATGGCATTAATTTGGCCTCCAGTGAGACTGTAAGGAATCTTGGTGTTATATTTGATCAGGATTTATCCTTTAACGCCCACATAAAATCAATTTCAAGGACCGCCTACTTCCATCTACGTAACATTGCAAAAATCAGGCATATCTTGCCTCAAAACGTTGCAGAGAAACTAGTCCATGCATTTGTTACTTCTTGGCTGGATTATTGTAACTCTTTACTATCAGGGAGTACCAAAACGTCAATCAAGTCGCTTCAGCTGATTCAAAATGCTGCGGCTCGTGTACTAACCAGAGTTAGGAGAAGGGACCACATTACTCCTGTTCTGGCTGCCTTACACTGGCTCCCTATAGAACACAGGATAGAATTTAAAATTCTTCTTCTCGCCTACAAAGCCCTTAATGGGCAGGCGCCATCTTACCTTAAAGAACTCATTATACCCTACTGTCCTACTAGGGCATTGCGTTCCAAGAATGCAGGGTTGTTGGTTGTTCCTAGAGTCTCTAAAAGTACAATGGGAGCCAGAGCCTTTTCTTATCAAGCTCCACATTTGTGGAATCAGCTTCCAGTTTGTGTTCGGGCGGCAGACACCCTATCCGTTTTTAAGAGTGCGCTTAAGACCTTCCTTTTTGATAAAGCTTATAGTTAGGGCTGATTAGATTCAGCCCCTAGTTTTGCTGATATAGGCTTAGTTTGTCGGGGGACATCTTACTTCTTCCTTCTCTCTGTCTATACCCGTGTACTCTCATGTTCCGATTAACCCAGCTTCCCCCAAATGTCTTTCTTTTTGGGGTCTATATATGCTGGGATCCGGAGTCATGGATGATCCTGCGGTCTTGTGTCCTGGATCGCGAGCGCTGGATCTTGAGTCGTGGCTGTGGTCCTGGATGGATATCCTCGTGGATTCATCTTCCTATTATACACACATGCATTTCCAAACATTTGGACTACCTATGTTGCAAATGTATTATCTTTTCAATTTACACACGGCATCTATTGCACGTCTGTCCGTCCTGGGAGAGGGATCCCTCCTCTGTTGCTCTCCCTGAGGTTTCTCCCATTTTTCCCTTTAAACTGGGTTTTCTTTGGAAGTTTTTCCTTGTACGATGTGAGGGTCTAAGGACAGAGGGTGTCGTATTGTCATACTGATATTCTGTACACACTGTGAAGACCACTGAGACAAATGTAACATTTGTGATATTGGGCTATATAAATAAACATTGATTGATTGATCATCATCATCATCATCATGCTGCTGCTGCTGCTAGTCCTTTGATAGTCACCTGTAGGTCTCCTGTCCTCTCTGAAAGCCATAAAGATGACATTAGTCATTTAGATAACTTGTGTCCTCAGTTATCAGGGGATTACTGAAACTACCATGAATTTAAGAAAATGGTAGAAATTAATCTAATCTGATTTTTAAAGCATTACTTTAGATCCCCTCCCGCTAAATATATCAATAAACATTAGAAAGTGATGCTCCTGACTACCATACAAGTTTAAGAAGATACTATTGGTTTTAAAGAATTCAAAGCTATAAATAAACAGCAACAGGCTCTTTAACAAGGCACTGTTAGCCTAACATGTAAACTAGTTGTTCACACTAATCCTAATATTATCACTTAATATTAGCAAATTCTATTTTATTTTTTAAAACATATTGATGTAAATACATACACATATCTATTTGTTGTATACATATTTCAAATCAAAACCTCTATTCACTAATAATTACCAAAAATCGTAGTTCTATCTCCTGTTATCAATGCATTCACATTGCCCGCCATGCACTTCCGGGGAACGATCCTCGTCTACATGAACCACGTGACGATAACCGTTTTTGGACTTCCGTTGTCGTAACTCTTCTATCTATATGGCGCTCCTGGGATGACGGTGTCAGGTGGTAGCTGCAGACTGCCATCTCGGAGGCCCTCTCCAAAAGCGGAATTCTCCCACCGTCGCTGCTCCTTCCAAAACCTCCGACATCCACTACCCTGAAGAGGTACTGGGCATCCACGACAGCCAGTAGTACTTGGAAGTTGAGGGACCCAGAATTTGCCGGAGCCTGGATCACCACGTGATCAACACAACCAAACCAACACAATTGGGAATGTCCCAACCCGGCAGCGATGGCTCTCCAGTCTTCCGTTTGTGGTACCGGCATGGTCTCCTCAACCAGGGCGGTCCAGATGGCACCCGCAACCTCCTTCACGATGACAGCCACTGTTGCATGCCCGACCCGATAGCTGAACGCTATGGTCCTGTATGAGTCACCGGTTGCCAGGTACCTGAGAAAAAAGTAATATACAAGATTTAAAAAAAATTCATACACCACGCAGACACAGATCCCCCCCCCCACACACACACACCAAAGACACACACAGACCACAAACACACACATACAAACACACACAGACCACAGACGCACACAGACCACAGACACACACACAGACCACAGACACACAGACCAACACACACAGACCACAGACACACATACACAGACCACAGACACACAAACACACAGACCCACACACACAGACCACAGACACACACACACACACACACACACACACACACACACACACACATACCCACACATACCACAGACACACACAGACCACAGACCCACACACACATACACACAGACACACACACCACAGAGACACACACACATACCACAGACACACAATACTGTGTTTACCTAGCTATCTTAATTAATGTCATTAATCTGAACTAAATCACAGACTTCATTCATCCATTGCATGCATTCTCTCTCTTTATATACAGAGTCATATTAAAGAAGTAGAAATACACAAAACGTACCGTAGGCAGATGACGAGTCGCTCGGCGGGTCCGATTGCAAAGTATCTGCCTTTGCAATAAGTGGACCGACTTTCCCCAGCAACTCGTCGAACACGTCTTTGCTCATCCTGAAGTACTGCTGAAACAGTACACCATCCAGGCGGAGCTCTTGGACAAGAACGTGGTATTCCCCCCGTTGCAGACGTTTTCTGTGTATCGGATGTACCCAACAGCGACGCACACTACATGGCGTCCTGCGAGACATTGCATAAACCAACGCTACAAAACCGGCATCCTTTTTGGCAATAGTGGAGAAGTAGCGGGCTTTTTTTTGCATTGTATGCCGGGGGCGGGCGGGGGGCGGGCGGGAGATTCCTGAGTGGTTGTTGGTCGCCTTGGGCGCGAGAAATCGCCAAGCCTCAGACACGCCCAGCTTCAAGATTTTTTTATGCCTGTAGTGTAGACGGGCCGTAACCCTAAACCTAACCAAACGTGGGATTTGGGACGTCACGTGCCTCAAAGGTTGAGTTCCGCCCAAGTTGAGCTCTGCCCATGTTGAGGCATTGCACACTGCATTGAGGGGTACTTGGTTTCACCGGCTGTCAGCCCACCAACCATACATCTTTGCTGCCTTACAACATTATCAAGTATAAGATGATTGAGACACCCCAGGTGAATAGGGTAATTTTTTTAACTTAAAGGTATCAGCTAGAAATGTCTCCAGTTAATTACTTACAATAAGGCAATTTTTTTTGTTTTACAAGTTTTCTGAAATAGCATGTTTAAATATGCAAATGAGCCAGTATCTCATTAAATATGCACATATAAGCCAGGTTCAAAATTCTTGATTCATTTTGTAGTCATATTAGTATCTAATTCTTTTACAGAAGAGATATTGGATATCTCTTTTTATCACTCCATAAATCCGAAATTACTGTCAATAGCCCTAAAATATAAATTTTCGCCATGTTTTTAGGTATACAATGTTGTATAATTCAGGCTATGAATAATATATGAACAAACCCTTCTGTAAAAGCCTTCATATTATTGATAGGAATATAACTGGAAGTTTTGGTGTATGTACGTGCTACTGAAGTTGACATTTCGAACTCAGAGTAGGAGAAAAAACTCATTTTGAGAAAACGACCTTTAAAGATTGCAGTGAGGCGCTAGCTAAACCCTCCTGTTCTTTGGATGATAGCTTGCGCATCGACGCACTCCGTGAAGGTATTTCATGTTCGGGGTCATTTGTTTTTTGTATAACCTTGCTTTATGCAAGTGACAATTGTTGTCGTCTTCTCTGTGAAGTATACTCAATTAGGACACATTGTATGACAATTTGTAATTATGACATGTAATGAGTCAGTATTTTTTCATCATGTTTTAGGCAGGAAAACCATGGTCGGCTGGTCAAATACAGCCAATTGAGAGAGATTTATACATGATGAAAGCTGTTTTTTATCCAGATCCAGACATCGATGCCTCCTGGTACACGGGCCGGGGGATCAGGCCCGTGGGGAAGTTTGGCCGGAAAGTCCCAAGAAGAAAAGATCATCTGGCTTCCATCAGAGCCAGAGTGTATACACCAGCAGCTGACCCTGACGCTAATGTTTGGATTACACAGTAAAACCCTATGCATGATTGAGTATCTACTGTGTCCTTGTGTGTTCATTTAGAATGAGGTTCTGTACTTTTGAGTAAATTGCATAAGTCATTTTCTGTAAACTTTTTGCAGTACATTTTCCCGCCAAAAAAAAGATAATATGGTTTGTGTCTTACTCCAAAATGTATAACTTCCATTAATGCAAACGGAATATGTATATAACTATTAAATCAGATTTCAAACGACTATTACATGAACAATTTACTGTTTACTCAGAGTTGACCTTAACACACCATTTTATAACTTTACAGTCAAAAGTAAAAAAAAAGAAAAACTTTAACTGAATCAATGAAACATTAGTCCTTCAAATAATTCTTCACTATTTCATACTTCAGCTTTCACAGGTTTATTTTCACTGTCGTTTATTGAGAAACAGATTGAAATTAATCAAAGCTTTTCTGAGATCACTCAAGGGGTTTGCACAACATCTGCTAAATCTGAAACAGCAGTACTGAAGCTTTTTATTCATAAGATTGATACACTTAAAGACACCCAAATCATTTCACTGCATTTGATCTCGTCGGGGGGGAGGGGGGTCACTCAGGCTTACTTGAGTTGGTTTGATCAGCACAACAAGCCTTGTTTCAGAGTCCATTAATTATCACACATTTCAGCATTGTTTTAAGTCCAAAGTCCACATTTGTAGCCCTCCTGCAGAGAACAAAAAATCCGTCAATCAATCAATCAATCAATGTTTATTTATATAGCCCAATATCACAAATGTTACATTTGTCTCAGTGGTCTTCACAGTGTGTACAGAATATCAGTATGACAATACAACACCCTCTGTCCTTAGACCCTCACATCGTACAAGGAAAAACTTCCGAAGTCTTGGAACGCAATGCCCTAGTAGGACAGTAGGGTATAATGAGTTCTTTAAGGTAAGATGGTGCCTGCCCATTAAGGGCTTTGTAGGCGAGAAGAAGAATTTTAAATTCTATCCTGTGTTCTATAGGGAGCCAGTGTAAGGCAGCCAGAACAGGAGTAATGTGGTCCCTTTTCCTAACTCTGGTTAGTACACGAGCTGCAGCATTTTGAATCAGCTGAAGCGACTTGATTGACTTCTTGGTACTCCCTGATAATAAAGAGTTACAATAATCCAGCCTAGAAGTAACAAATGCATGGACTAGTTTCTCTGCATCGTTTTTAGTTTACAGAATGATTCCTTATAATATTGCCTAACGGAAGCATATATAATGTGAACAAAATAGGTCCGAGCACTGAGCCCTGTGGCACTCCATGGCTAACTTTGGTTTGCGTGGAAGATTCTTCGTTAACACGTACAAACTGAGAGCGTTCAGATAGATAGGACCTAAACCAGCCTAAAGCAGTTCCCTGTATGCCAACTAAGTGCTCTAGTCTTTGCAATAGGATATCATGGTCCATAGTATCAAATGCAGCACTGAGATCGAGCAAAACAAGAATAGAGACAAGTCCCTTGTCAGAGGCTATTAGAATGTAATTTGTGACTTTAACCAGAGCTGTCTCTGTGCTATGATGTGTTCTAAAGCCAGACTGAAAATCTTCAAATAAATCATTGTTTTTTAAGTAATCACACAACTGTTTTGCGACTGCTTTCTCAAGAATCTTTAAAAGAACGGAAGATTAGAAATAGGTCTATCGTTGGCTAACACCTCTGGATCGAGGTTGTGCTTTTTAAGAAGCGTTTTTATCACTGCTACTTTGAATCATTGTGGAACATAGCCTGATAATAAAGACATATTCATAATATTTAATAAAGAAGTGCTAATTAATGGAAAAACTTCCTTCAACAGCTTAGTTGGAATTGGGTCTAACATGCACGTGGATGGTTTAGAAGAGAGAATAATTTAATTGAATTGTTCAAGGTTTATGGCTGAAAAGCATTCTAGTTTACTATCTAGTGTAATATTAGAACTTACGTTTCCGGGAGCTGTTGATAACACTATACTGGTCAAAGGCAAGAGGTCATTCATTTTGTTTCTAAGAGTAATACTTTTATCGTTAAAAAAGCACATAAAATCATTGCTACTGAGTGCTATGGGAATAGAAGGCTCAATGGAACTGTGGCTCTCTGTCAGCCTGGCTACAGTGCTGAAAAGAAATCTTGCATTATTCTTATTCTCATCTATTAATGAAGAGTAGTAGGCTGCTCTCGCTTTACACAGTGCTTTCTTATATTCATTGAGAGTAATATGCCAAATTAAACGAGATTATTCAAGTTTAGTGGAACGCCATATCCTTTCAAGTTGTCTAGACTTTTGTTTTATTTTGCGGGTTTCGGCATTATGCCATGGAGCTAATCTATGTTGTTTTATTTTCTTCTTTTTCAAACGAGCAACTTCAGAGAATTCTGATAAGAATTCTGAATAAGGACCTGGTGCACGGTACACTGTAACAAATCAGATTGGCTGCAAAGTTTTCCAGGTCGGATGCGTAAGACTAAAAACGAGGCTTTCAAAGGAGGTATAATTTAATTTTGGTTTAGTATTGAGAAGTAAACTTGAGTCAAAGATTGCTGCAACTCCACCTCCTCGGCCCGTGCCTCGAGCAATATGAGTGTTGATATGGCTGGGTGGAGCGGCCTCATTTATGCTGACATATTCTTCATGTCTCAACCAAGTTTCAGTGAAACAGCATATATCAATATTATAATCTGATATTAAATCATTTACCAATATTGCTTTAGATGCTAGAGATATTATGTTTAAGAGACCACCTTTAATCTTCCTGTTTTGTTGCACTGTAGTAGTTGTTACATTTACTTTTATTAGGTTATTATGTATGACACCTCTATTAGGTTTTACCTTAAATTGTCGTTGGGCAGAGAAGCGTGTAAGACTGTGATCCGCCTCCTGGTCTCAACTCCAGTTTGTCATGGATTAAGTCCACAAAGCCCTGAAATGTTTGCTGAAATGAGATTTGCACCTTCCAAAGTAGGATGAATGCTGTCTCTCTTAATCAGACCAGGTTTTCCCCAGAAGGCTGTCCAATTATTTACGAAGCCCACATTGTTTGCTGGGCACCACCAAGACAACCAGCGCTGAAATTATGACATGCGGCTATACATGTCATCAATGATCAGATTGGGGAGAGGACCAGAGAAGATTACGGTGTCAGACATTGTTTATGCATAACTACACACCGACTCCACATTAAGTTTGGTGCATTCTGATTGGCGTAAACGAACATCATTACCACCGACGTGAATAACAATCCTACTGTATTTACGTTTATTTTTAGCCAGCAGTTTAAGCTGGGAATGAGTCCTTACCCCAAGTGAAGGAGTTCAAGTATCTCGGGGTCTTATTCTCGAGTGAGGGAACAATAGAGCGTGAGATGGGCCGGAGAATCGGAGCAGCGGGAGCGGTACTGCAGTCGTTTTACCGCACCGTTGTGACGAAAAGGGAGCTGAGCCAGAAGGCAAAGCTCTCTGTCTACTGGGCAATTTTCATTCCTACCCTCACCTATGGTCATAAAGGATGGGTCATGACCGAAAGAACGAGATCGCGGATACAAGCGGCCCAGATGGGTTTTCTCCGCAGGGTGGCTGGTGTCTCCCTTAGGGAGCTGATTTACTTTCTAAGATGCGGAGCCGGGCTTCTATGGCTATGATTCCCGCCTCCAATCTAACAACTATACTACATTTAACACATGTATATGGTAAAGGTAGGGACTTAAACTTAAAATAAAGGTAGGGAAGTAACCAAACATGAGACAGTTGGAGCAGGAAATAGCACCCAAGGTTGTGGAAAGAGCCATGGCTAGCTATCAAGCTAAAGTAGCTACCGTTAGCAAACCCGAAAAGAGTGTAGGCAACTGTGGAGTTACAGTCGCTAAGAGAACGTATGATTACAACGTCAGGCAGTTGCCGTGATCAAGAGTTTTAAAACGATCGATGAAGTTAAGATAAGCTATCAGCAACAGAAAAGGCACACGGGATACCCGGAGGTGACAACAACCGGAAGTTACAACATGCTTGCCGCAATAGTGGTCCGTGTAGAAACTGGATGTAACAACTGTTGGAGACAACATTAGAGAATCTTTCTGACAGAGTGCAGGGAAGAGAAGCTCCAGCTGACCAACGCAAACGGGAACACCATTTGACCATTTTTAGTCAGTCTCTAAAATCATGGTGTCACTCAAGCATTTTTCTATTTTTTATGATTGTTAAAGAGCCTGTGACACGAGTTTCCACCATTATCCAAACCCATCAATTTGAGTAAATATTGTCCCCTTGAAAACCGTTACTGAACTGATTTTGGATATTTGTACTTTGATAACCATTAATCCTTCAATGTTGACCATTTTCTGGATCTTCTCGGGATTCTTCAAGTCCCGCCAAATTATTTGTGACGTCATTGCGGCACAGCGCTCCAGCTGCACCGTTCAGGATCCCAGCATCTGCATAAACGCACGATGGCGCACACAGCAGCAAGCCGATGACAGCGATGACAGTTTAATTATTAACGTATCTGAGAGCTCATATGAGGCTGAAGGATCGGTTTATGTTGTATCTGTTAGAAGTTTAGGAATTAGGTGCGTCAATATGGGCGATAATACGGTCATGTAGCCAGTGGTGGACTGGGACTAAAAATCATCCCGGGACTCTCGACCGGCCCACTTCGGTACCGCTAGTAAATTGTCAACGGGGGGAGTTGGGGATGTGCTAGTGACTTATTCGACCGGCACACTTCGGTACCGGCCCATCGGGATTCGTCCCGATGGCCAGTCCGCCACTGCACCCAGCCCAGCCCACGTAAACTCTCAACGGGGGGAGCCTCGCCACGGGGAAACGGTGGACCTCGTGTCCCGATCGGAGTGGGAATAAAAATGTCACGGATGAGTGAAGGAAGCAGGACCCAAATGCAGATAACTCTTGAGAAACCCTTTATTTCAAGGATAAATGAGAAACACCGAACAGAACACTCACCGGTGAACTCCGTCACCAACAAACAATGACCCAACACTGAACACAGAAAGAGACAAGACTAAATACAAGAAGGGGTAATCAAGACAACGAGAAACAGCCGGGCAGGGGAGGAGAAACACAAGGACAACAGGTGAACACAATCGGGTAATCAGGGAGGGAAACAGACAAAAAGCAGACCGGCAGGAAACGGGGGTGAACGCTTAACACAATAAGACAGGAAACCTAAAGACAAGAAAAACACCAACACAGACAAAACTACAAACGTGACATAACATGTGAATTGTGACAAATAATAATAACAATCCGTGCATTTTATCCATTAATATCCCCAACATTGTGGTAAAAAAACCACACATTTAAACAAGAAAAACACCAACAGACAAAACTACAAACGTGACATAACATGTGAATTGTGACAGAACCCCCCACCTCAAGGGACGGATTCCAGACGTCCCTACACCAAAGTCCAAAACCCCAAGCAGGGTGGGCGGAGGGGGTGCGGAGGACGGGTCTTGGGCTGACAGCCCAGGAACACAGCGGAGGACCAGGAAGGGGTCTCGGGCGGACGGCCCGGGGGGCAAGGTACAGTCCAAAAAGGGGGATTCGGGCGGACTGCCCGGGGACAAGGCAGAGAACCAGGAAGGGGTCTCGGGCGGACAGCCCGGGGTCAAAACAGAGTCCAAGGTGGGGACCATGGAGGACCGAAGGCAGCGGCAGGAAGAGTCAGGGGGCCGGGCCCGAGGGCGAAGACCGCAGCTCTCAGGGGGCCGGGCTCGAGAGCGAAGACCGCGGCTCTCAGGGGGCCGGGCTCGAGTCGGTGTCGACCGGACAGGATCAGGAGGCCGGGCAGGAAAGCGCTGATGTGCCAGCTCCAGAGATCGGGCAGGACCCGGTGTCGGCCGGACAGAAACCGGATCCCCCACGGAAAAGGACCAGGAGTTGGCAGGAACCCCCGGCGGGAACGGTGATGGACATGGGGCTGGGAGGGCCCCCGGTAGAACCTCCAACGGCACGGGATATAGGTTTGGCAGGACCCCCGGCAGAGGAGTATTCCGTGGGACCTCCAACGGGAAAGGAGAAAGGGTTGGCAGGACCCCGGCAGGGGAGTAGACGGCGGGACCTCCAACGGCACAGGACACAGGGTTGGCAGGACCCCCGGCAGGGGAGTAGACGGCGGGACCTCCAACGGCACAGGACACCGGGTTGGCAGGACCCCCGGCAGGGGAGTAGACGGCGGGACCTCCAACGGCACCGGACACAGGGTTGGCAGGACCCCCGGTAGCGGAGTAGATGGCGAGACCTCCAACAGCACAGCACACAGGGTTGGAAGGACCCCCGGCAGGGGAGTAGACGGCGGGACCTCCAACGGCACAGGACACAGGGTTGGCAGGACCACCGGCAGGGGAGTAGACGGCGGAACCTCCAACGGCACAGGACACAGGGTTGGCAGGACCCCCGGCAGGGGAGTAGACGGCGGGACCTCCAACGGCACAGGACACAGGGTTGGCAGGACCCCCGGCAGAAGAGTATTCTGCGGGACCTCCAACGGGACAGGAGAAAGGGTTGGCAGGACCCCCAGCGGAACCTCCAACAACACTTGCGTAGGGGCTTGAATTGGGACTGGAGAGGGAACTCGAGCGGAGACTTGAGAGGGGACTCGAGAGGAGACTGGAGAGGGGACTCCAGAGGGGACTAGAGAAGGGAACACGAGAGGGGACTTGAGAGGGGAACTAGAGAGGGGACTCGAGGAGGGACCAGAGGAGGGACCAGAGGAGGGAACTCGAGATGGAAACAGAGAGGGAAATCGAGAAGGGACTACAGAGGGGACTAGAGGAGAGACTAGAGGAGGGACTAGAGGAGTAACTAGAGAAGGGAACTCGAGAGGGGAACTAGAGAGGGGACTCGAGGAGGGACTAGAGGAGGGACTAACGGAGGGACTAAAGGAGGGAACTCGAGAGGGAACTGGAGATGGAAACAGAGAGGGGACTCGAGAAGGGACTACAGAGGGGACTAGAGAGGGAACTCGAGAGGGAAACTAGAGAGGGGACTCGAGGAGGAACCAGAGGAGGGAACCCGAGATGGGACCGTGGCAGCCGGGACCAGATCCGGGTCTGGAACCAAGGCAGCTGGGGTCGGGACCATGGCTGCTGGGACCAGAACTTGGGCTGAAACCCTGGCTGCAGGGACCGGAATTGCAGCCAGAAACAAGGCTGCTGAAGCCAGAATCCTGTCTATAAGCTCCAGCTTCGACGCCGGAAACACGGCCATATAGGGCTCTCCCGGAGCCAGAAACATGGCTGCGGGAGCCTGCACTGGGGCAGGAACCATGGCTGCTGGGGCCGGGACTGGAACCGTGGCTGCTGGGGCCGAAACCGTGGCTGCTGGGGCCGAAACCGTGGCTGCTGGGTCCATTCTTGGTTGGGTCATTCTGTCACGGACGAGTGAAGGAAGCAGGACCCAAATGCAGATAACTTTTGAGAAACCCTTTATTTCAAGGATAAATGAGAAATACCGAACAGAACACTCACCGGTGAACTCCGTCACCAACAAACAATGACCCAACACTGAACACAGAAAGAGACAAGACTAAATACAAGAAGGGGTAATCAAGACAACGAGAAACAGCCGGGCAGGGGAGGAGAAACACAAGGACAGCAGGTGAACACAATCGGGTAATCAGGGAGGGAAACAGACAGAAAGCAGACAGGCAGGAAATGGGGGTGAACACTTAACACAATAAGACAGGAAACCCAAAGACAAGAAAAACACCAACACAGACAAAACTACAAACGTGACATAACATGTGAATTGTGACAAATAATAATAATAATAACAATCCGTGCATTTTATCCATTAATATCCCCAACATTGTGGTAAAAAAAACACACATTTAATCCATGTTGGTGTACTACAACTACAAAAAGCATCGGTTTGTTTTCTCATCAGGAAATGCAGACCGGCTCAAACAAACGATTTTTAAATCATCATCCTCACGATCAAGTAATGTATCATATGTTCGCCGAATTGACATGAAAGCACCAATAAATAGATCCTGCGGTCCCTCTCCCTTGACTCCCACATCCGCCAAGTTGTCAAAATCTCATTTTTCCATCTCCGCAACATTGCCAAAATCCGTCCCTATCTCACCCGCCCCGCAGCTGAGCGACTCATTCACGCCTTCATCTCCTCCCGCCTCGACTACTGTAACTCCCTCCTTTACGGCATCAGCTCCACCTCCCTTAGTAGACTCCAGCGTGTTCAGAACGCAGCCGCCAGACTCCTCACCCACACTAAATCATGGCACCATATCACCCCGGTCCTCAAAGAACTACACTGGCTTCCCGTTACTCACCGCATCAACTACAAACTCCTGGTCCTTACCTATAAAGCCCTCCACCATCTGGCCCCCCCGTACCTCACTGACCTTCTCATCCCCTACCATCCTCCCCGGACCCTCAGATCCACCTCGGCCGGCCTGCTTTCCACCCCCATTGGCAATCTCCGGAGCTTCGGAGACAGAGCCTTCTCTGTGGCCGCCCCAAAGCTCTGGAACTCCCTCCCCCAAGACCTCCGTGAGTCCGAGTCCCTCACTCTGTTCCAGTCCCGCCTCAAAACCCATCTTTTCACCTCTCTCTATCCGTAAAACACCCCCCCCACTCATTTTCGACCTCCTCCTGACTGCCACTGTGTTTTGTTTTGTTGTTTTTCTTAGTCTGTTGTCTACCTGCCCCAGTCTATCTACCCCCCCCCCTCATATTGTAAAGCGTCTTTGGGTTTTATAAAAGCGCTATATAAATCCAATTTATTATTATTATTATTATTGTGTCCTGGATCGCGAGCGCTGGATCTTGAGTCGTGGCTGTGGTCCTGGATCATCGGTCCTGGATGGATATCCTCGTGGATTCATCTTCCTATTATACACACATGCATTTCCAAACATTTGGACTACCTATGTTGCAAATGTATTATCTTTTCAATATACACACGGCATCTATTGCACGTCTGTCCGTCCTGGGAGAGGGATCCCTCCTCTGTTGCTCTCCCTGAGGTTTCTCCCATTTTTCCCTTTAAACTGGGTTTTCTTTGGAAGTTTTTCCTTGTACGATGTGAGGGTCTAAGGACAGAGGGTGTCGTATTGTCATACTGATATTCTGTACACACTGTGAAGACCACTGAGACAAATGTAACATTTGTGATATTGGGCTATATAAATAAACATTGATTGATTGATTGATAATAAATGTAGTTTCATCCACTTGAGTTTACAACTACAAAAATAATCGATTTGTTTTTATATCACATCCGACGGGAAATTCAGCAGCTCTCACTACCGATTTGTAATCCTAATTTAATCATCATCTTCACCACGATCATTTATGTTTATGTTCGCCAAATTGACATGAAAGCACTGACAAATATGAATATACTGTAGTCAACTTCATTACAACGTTATTTACGTGCCTAAACTCAGTAATTCACCATGTCTACGCATGACAACACACTTTGTCCGTGTTTGGCTCTCTCGCCGCACAGTGAAGCGTTCTCGCTTTGACGTCACTTCCGGCTTCCCTCAAAACTTCAAAATGAGTCGAAGGAATTTCCCCACGATGTTCAAAATTATTGATATTTAACGGAACGGTATCGCACCTTCTTTTTTAAACTGACGGTTCGAGATGACTAGCCCAATATTTCATTGCACAACAGTTGTTGGGAGGCTGTCACAGGCTCTTTAATTCAACACCTCTAAAATCATTTTGACAGAACAAACATGTAAAAACAACACTTCCTGGCCTATGGAATACTGACAGGAGAAATTGTGCAGGTGTAACATATATTCAGTTATATATTTGGGAAAAGCCTGTATTTCTTCTTGAGGGATAGAAGATTTATATCAATCTAATGTGTGTCATGTATAGCAGAAATATGTGCTGTTAGTTTAGCGTATAGACCAGGGGTCGGCAACAGGCGGACCCGGAGCTATAATCAATACATTAATAGGGGATTTTTCGGCGCCTCCTGCTTTTTTAACGCTGATTTGGGTGACTTGTGTAATTCGTGGAGAACCGAAGAGTTTTCGTTTTGGAGGGGGGGGACAACTTCTCACTTCAAAAAAGAAGAAGTCTAGACCGCAAAAATAATTAAACAAGCGAGTACCTGTTTTTCCTGGCCAAGGACAGGTTCCATGAACACAACACGAACGTAACGTGTCTTCGCGTGGTATATGTCTCGTCTGAAAGGAGTGCTGACAGAGAGCACCGGAACGCCACTCCAGCCCTTCAAATATTGCAGTAGGCCTACCCATAAGGATAGGGTGACCAGATGACCCGCTTTGCGCGGGACTGCACAGCATTTTCACGACTTTTGGTGCGTCCCGCAAATTGAGACGATGTCCCGCATATTTCATTTTGATTGGCTAAAACGCTTTTCTTTAAAATCAGATTCATCCAATGGCTGTTGAGAAAGCAGGGAAGGCTATCATCAGGGGGCTGTGTTTGCTGTCAATCAAACTGTAACACACGGCGGGTGCTGGTCAAGTGTTAACCAATGAGAGTAACTCACTCACACACCCCCCCACCCCGCCAAACAACAACAACGAACGCAGGCGACGCAGCAGGTTATGGAAAATGGAGGAAACTGAAACTACAGCTAAGAAGAAAAGAAGATACACAGACAACAAAGACTGCGAAGACACTTACCCGTGGGTGCAGCCGGTGCAGGGCGACTCTCAGAGAGTTTTTTGCAATCTTTGCAAGAGTAATTTTTACATTTCACATGGCGGTGAATACGACGTCAAAAGACACAGAGAATGCGATTCTCACAAGAAACGTGTCGCTCAAAAAGAGACATCCCACTCTATGGATACATTCCTACTCAAACCAAAAAATGATGGTCACTCAGACAAGGTAACGGCAGCAGAAATAGCTAGTGTTTACCACGCAGTGCAACACTCCCATTCATACCGGTCACATGACTGGTAACAAGCTAGCGCCGACCATTTTCTAAGACTCTGAGATAGTAAAGAAAATGTCATGTGGTCGGACAAAAGCAGCGTCCATAATAACAGATGTGCTTGCCCCTGCCTCTGTGGAGAGTTGTTTGACAGAGGCAAAGACACCAGTGGGTCTAGGTGACAGAAGAACCTTCTGTTGCTGTGATGGACAAAACTGAAAGCTGTTTTATTTGATGTATTATTATGTTTCTGTTCCCTCCTGGCCAGTGTTGGTTTTATGTTATCTATTAATTTATGTTGTGCCTACTTGTACAGGTAATACTGACTAGTTGAATTAAGAAGATGCATTTCTAAACACTTGAAGTGAATAATGCCTGCTGCCTTAGTTTACTTTTCTTTATTAAAAAACTGCATTTTGACTTCACTTTCTGCTCAGTTGTTATATATTTGTTACGGGGGTTTTTTTCCGGGGGTTGGGGGGTGCTGTTGAGAGGGTGTCCCACATTGTCCCACACAACCATACTCCTTGTCCCACATTTGGTTTGTTGGGATCTGGTCACCCTACATAAGGAGCCGTACACATGCCGCAGTGTTTGTGTGGCTGTGTCTTTAATTGTAAGCACAGTGGCGATCTGTTGTTATTAGCATCTGGTTAGCTAGCTATGCTAACCAATTTAAAGAGCTTTTCTACAACCAGGTGGAAAAGAGCTCTCTCCTGAGAGGCTCAAATAACCTCAGCTCAGTGAGGTTAAGGCACACCTTGATATGATCATTATAGTTATTAATGAGACATTAGAGACTCAATGAAAAACAGGTATAAAATACTATATGACAGTAACAAAAAAGTTGTTAAAAATTCAAGAATAGAGTTTAAAAGGGGAGTGATTTGTAAAATATCCAAAAAGAAAAATATGCTTACAGTTCTGTTTCATATGGGTGTTGAAACTTTATATCCATAGATCTCTTCATGTTGCTCTCAAAGTGCACCAGATTGATGCTTCATGCCCCCGGACCCCCCTAGAGGAGGTTAGGTCGTCCACCCACTTAAATCATGTTCACCTGGATAGGATATTACATACATTTGCACACATCTTGTGTCCATATCTTTCTGTTTTGGTGGTCATGCCACACCGTGCACGTGCATGCATACGTGAGTCATGGTGAGATATCTGGATTAAGAGGTTGCTTTTTCTTTGCACAGCATGAAAGAAAGGCCAAATGAATGGGCTGTGATTTTAGGGTTGTTCAATAATTTGTACGACCCTCGGAGGATGTTGTAAAAATTGAAAGGAAAAAGGTTCCCCACCCCTGCTGTAAATAATAATAAAAACCCTTGATTTTTAACTTAACACCTCTGTCTCCTATTGATCTGAGTATATGATAAAGAACAGTTAATTGAAGCATTATAGCACAGGCCTTTGTCAGATGGTATATTACGCTGTTTTTTTTCTGCTTCGAATAGTTCTCTCTCTTTTCACCATACCTGTGTTGCATCACTGTAACCAATGAGCACCTGCATGTGTGTGAGAATGGCCCTGACTCCATGTCGGCCCAGATTGACAAACTCCTGGCAGGACAAGCTCCAGCTCAATTCTCGCACTGAATTTAAAAAAGTGAGTGAGGGACTGCAATGTAAGAGGAAAAGAAAGAGAAACTTTGAAACTGTTCAATTGTTATGATGTGTAAAGACTGATATTGTTCTATAATCGTCTGAAACTGTTAAGTCATGATGTGAAACGGTTAACAAAGAAAAAGGAAAATCAAGCTGCTGCTACACTTTATTTTATTTATCTAAAATTAAGCACTTTTAAGATGCACATATTTTCAAAAGCTATTTTATTTATTTTCTCTATTTTATTTGTAAATGCAACCCGAGAGGAACATTACACATATCCACAGTATTTACTGTATATCTGTATAGTTCAATATTAATTTACTATAAATAGTGTTGTTTTTTAATTGTACTTTCTTTGTTTGATTGGCAGTCAGTTGTTGATTACATGCAGACGTTGATAAAGCTGCAGCTACTTCAATATATCACACTAATTCATGAAGCAACTTAGACATTTTGATGTTCCGGACCTGTGCATGGGGAGATTGTCTCTAACTGGACCTCGTTGAATTGTAGTTGAAGACCCCTGGTATAGACTATAAAGATACCTTCAGTGGTGTAGTGGGCGTTGGACGCGGGGGTACGCCGAACCCCCACTTATTTGAATCACGATTTTTTTTTAAACAGTCGAATAAATATAAAATCATTGCCAGTGTTATCAGTTGCAAGTGTGTATTTGTTTTAATAATGACGAAAACATAATAGGCAGATTTCACAGTAATTATAATAAAAACGTAGCTCAAGCATTTATGCAACTTGATATGAAGCGTGTGTGTGTGTAGGATGACCAGGTGTGCCACTTTGTACGGGACTGCACACAGCATTTTTATTAATTGTCCCGCGTCCCACAAATTGAGACTATGTCCCGCATTTGAGTGACAGTCGCGCAGAAAGGCCGGATCGGTTTGCTGACGGCCCGGCACCCCCCTTTATTATTATATTGTTTAAACGGCATCATGTTGAGCTGACACGCGACACAGAGGTACCCCCCCCACCCATTTCCACCAACCTTTTCGGCCGAAAACACACCGATTCCACATGTCGAATCGGTGTGCAGTCGGGGCTGTCGGCAAAATAAATCACTCTGATTGGCTGTTCAGCTAGCGAATCAGTGCATGAGAAGCGAAACGGAAGTGAGGGACCCAAACAAACTATTAATAAGGCAAATCTGAGATTCCATTTAACTCCAGCTCTCGACTCAGGTTCGGGAAAGTCCCGTGAGCTTCTGCCTGTAGAGGGAAAATGGAACGCACACGCTATTTGTTGTTTGTTTGTATCACGCAGTCTGTTCTTCTTCTCTCGGTTATCAGTCTGTCTTCCGGTTGTTGCCTCTTTTGAATGAGGAATACACACTACCGCCGCCTGCTGGTAAGGAGAGTTATTGCCACTTGCATGCGCAATTCGTACGTGCTACTTGGCCGTCGGCTGAAGTCTTTGCGGTGTGTTCCAGAGCGACACATGGTCAAGACGCAGAGACGCGAGGCGACACAACAGTCGGGTCCGTCTGTGTCAGTTCTTTGTTGTCAGATTGGTGTGTCCGGGCCTTTAAGCCCACTAAAGCACAAGCCATATCTCTTATGCAATCCGTACAAAAGCAGAAATAATTACATTTAGATAATGGTTTGTTGCTTTTTATGATTAGCTAGGCTACAGATTAGCAGATGTATTTACTAATGCTGCTTTCATGTGGGCAGTGACTCTGTGGAACCAGGTAATCTAAATATACGTATAAACTTAATGCAGAGACAAGAAACATTTGTATTACATGTCTCATCTCACTCTGGGCCAGAAAGCAAATAGGCATATTCACCTAAATGTGTCTTTATAATCTCATTGTTGTGAGGGACAGAACTAACCTAGCCCAACGGGAAGAAGACCGACGGATAATATAAAACATTTGCAGTTTTTTCTTTACCATTCAAGGTGCCCTCATGTATCAGTTACAGTACAATTCGGTACAACAATTCAATCATTTCAAACTCTAGACCCACAGCACGTTGTTGCACACTCAATATACTTTTCTAGTTTTATTTAGTTTTTCTTAACAAGGTTTCTGTTGTGTAGAAAAGGCGTTGGAAAGCACACTGAACTGTAAAGCTCAGTGTGATCACAGGCAGGAGACTCTGAATAAAGGTTGTTAGTATCCAGTGTGTGCTGTATTGAAGTACATTTACTCAAGTATTGCATATAAGTATGACTTTGGGGTATTTGTACTTTACTTGAGTATTTTTGTTACACCACTTTACTCCACTACATTTTGTAAGCAAAATATTTAACTTTTTAGTTCATTACATTTATCGGACACAAATGGTTACTAGTTACTTTACAGATCCAGATGATTGGCTAATAGAAAATATATAGCTCCACCTTTACCAGCTATGATGAACAAATGAATGCCTCAATAATCATAACCATTTAGTATACAGTATATGATTCTGAATGGGAGCTACAAAGCACAAGGAGTACGTTTACTTGTGTTACTTAAATATATTTTGATGCCGATACTTTTATGTACATTTACTTAAATATGATTTTAAATGCAGGACTTTTTACTTGCAACAGGGTACACTGTCGTAGTTCTACTTCAAGTTAAGATATTTAACATATTTTTAAGATGAAATGAAATGAAAATAAGTCAAATATCTGAGTACTTCTTCTACCTCTGTTGATATCAGCGTAACATATGGCATAGACTGAGGAGGTGATCCTTAACCCTCTGAGGGAAGTCATCACAACAAATGGTTGAATTCTGCACAATTCAGTGTTTTTTTACAATTCTTTATTTGAGATGTTGTGATGTACACCAGGTGCCCATGTGTTACCCGGTGCAGCTTTCAAACAGAGACCAGCAGTACAACAACTAACAGAGTTAGAGGTCAGGGTCCCACTTTGCAGCAGGATGCAAAAGAATTGAATGTGTTTCTGTGGCACAAATCCACATGAGGCGTCTCCTTCCACTCTGACAGCGCCCCCTGCTGTGCTCCAACACACTCGCACACCCTGTGGGCTGAATCAGAACTATGTTAAAACAGCACACGCTCACACATGCAGAATAAAACCAGCACCTGAGATGAAGACAAACAACTCTACTGCTCTCTAGTGGTAGATCAGTCTGTTAACCTGTTGCCCTCGGGTCAAATCTGACCTATTTCTTAATATGTCTGTATGATAAGAGGTTTATGATCAAACCTTTCATTTAATTATGTGTGTTTTATTCAAATGTATAGCATCTGGTGTGATGCGATTCATTTGTTTCTAACGGTTTTGAAACAGAATCTTTACTAAACTTTGATGTATACGATAATGCTGTGACAATCGATCAAGGTATGTTCCTGTGATCTTAACTAGGACAAATACAACAAATAATTCCAATTGTTGGCCTTTTGTAAACTCAAAATTGGGTTAAACATTTTTATTTTCTTTGACCATAAATGCAAAAAAACGAAGTAAAACTATTGGTTATACTATATGCTGTAAAAACAATCAAACAAAGAACAAAAATGCACAGTTAAGGGCAGGGGCGGACTGGCCATTGGGAATACCAGGAAAACATTTGTAAGTGTTCCGGCCACTCCCTGGAGGGGTGTGGCTGGGCTGGGCCGTTTTGATAGGCTACCTATGTTCTATCAATCAGACAGTTTCACTTTCACACACCAGGCCGGTAGCAGCTGTCACTGCGCAGTGAACGATCAGGAGTGAGTGACTGAGAGACCTAGCTGGCAATTGCTTACAGATGGATAAACAAGCTCCGAAGTCGTTTTTGTATAGTTTGTGTATACACTAGGGGTTTAACGGTTCACAAACATTTCGGTTCGGTAAGTACCTCGGTTTTTAGGTCACGATTCGGTACGTTTTCGGTACAGCAGAAAAAATTATCACACAACATAAAATATTTGTTGTTTTGTTTTAATTATTATTAAACTGTGAATAATGTATTCACTCAAATAAATACAAAATATAATAAAATAAACATTAAGGTGCAGCATTTCGGTGAACTGAAATAATCTGTATTTGAACTTGACTGTACTAGTACTCACAAAACATAAACTATTAGTTTTGGGTTTTTAATTATTATTAAACGGTGAATATTCCCTCAAATAAATACAAAATATAATAAAATGAACATTAAGCTGCAGCATTTCGATGAACTGAAATAATCTGTATTTGAACTGTACTGTACTAGTACCTAAGCAGCCAGTTTGACATTATGACTTGCTTGTCATTGTATTTTCATGTTGTTTAAAGAAAGATGAACTTGTCCACATTGCTTGCCGAAAGGACAGATCTGCTGGCACTAACAATGTCTCCTGCTGTGAACACCCTCTCGAGGGACAGAGGTATCAGATACAGCCAGGTAGCGCTTTGCTAACATGGCAACACAAGGATATTTGGCGTTTGTAAAAGCTTTGGCTCGGTCTGAACTTGTTGCGAGTGGTGGAGGCTTACATGCTAGTGGGAGTTGGGTTTGCACTTCAGTCTTTTGGTACCGGTGATATTCACGTTCGGGTGATGCCTTTTCAAATGAGTGTGCAAGTTTGATGTATTGCCAGCCGCGTAACCAATTTTAGTTGAAAAATGCCGACAAACAGCTTTGGTTCGGTCCATCTGTCTTTGTCCGTCATCCTTGTACATAACTGCGAAACCAAAATGTAGGATAGAAAAGGAAGTGACGTCTGACTCAGAGGTCACGTGGCTGTGGAGAAGAACGTGTTGCCCACATTCTGTTACTGAGTTTAGGCTAGTTAGCTAGCAGGTTTATTGTTTTGGGTGCAGTCACTTTTGTCTCCACTTGCTGTTCAAATAAATGTTGAAAGAAAAAGTAAATCTGTTTACAGTTCTGTTTCATATGGGTGTTGAGAAATGTATCCATAGATTTAGTCCCTAATTTTGCTCTCAAAGTGGACCAGATTGATGCTTTTAACTTCAACATTTAAAACCAAAATATTGCCGGGGGAGCATGCCCCCGGACCCCCTAGAGGAGGTGAGGTCCACCACCTGCCCACACCCCCTGTTAAATTGTCTCACCCACATTGAGGGTGCTTCCTACGCCCATGTTTTATTCCATGCGTCAAGTCAGGCAAATTGGGTCCAAATGTTATTGCATCAATGATCTGTAAACATTAAAATCACTAAATATATGCTGTAACTATTTTGCTCGAGGTAACTCAAGGGCTGCTCAGGTAATGTGATGACTGTATGAATAATGGTCCAAAATAACATAAAATGCATAGGGTTTTTTTTTAAGTAACATACTTTTGTCGCCGGCCAATACATGCCGTGCATTAAGTGGGCCTGTCTGTCAATTAATCCCCGGGCCACTTTTTCCCCCCAGTCCGCCCCTGGTTAAGGGGAAGACAATAACAAGTTAAGACTGTGAATAAACCAGGGGGAGCAGACCACACGCTTAATAGGATACTTTGCATTGTTTGAAGTGGGGTTGTTTAACTTGTCCATAGTTAGTGTGCTACCTACAGTAGATGCTGTTTGGAAAAACAGAAAAGAATACCAGCAGGAAGCTCAACAATATACTGCTGTGGACGAGCAGCAGCAACACGTATTTATCCTCCCCAAAGAAAGATTTCCCGGTTTAAATGTGAACTATGTGGAATACTTTCATTGCATCAGAAATCTCTTTCCAAAAAACTGTTTAAAGGTCACATGTCATGCTTTTCCGGTTATTACCCGTCCCCTTGTGTGTTATGAAGGTTTGTGTGCATGTAAACGGTGTGCAGAGTCAAAACCCTCAAAGTACACCATGTAGCGAGTAAAACTCTAACACAGAAAATACCTCCCCAAAACGCCTCGTTGAAGATAAGTCATTGTCCATTGTTTACTTCCTGGGCCAGAGCCCAGAGCTATGACGCGATACGATCATGTGGTACCCGGAACCAAATGGACCAATCCGTGGAGCCATTACGTTATGTCCGCGGAGCCGTTACGTTAAGCACCCTCTGATTGGTCCAAATTGACTAATCCACGGACTTCCTCACACACACACTAGGCTTGTTTGAGACGCGTTGCGGCTCGCCTCAAAACTAGACGAGAATAGCCGATCGCAGCCGGGGGAGGTCTCAAAAAGCTCGCCTGAAGTCGGACAGCTCGGAGTCGGCTTCGTCTTCTTCTTCTCTCGGTTTTTTGGCGGATTGCAAACAACTTTAAGGTGCATACCACCACCTCCGGAGTCGGCTTGACTCGGTTTGCATTTAGAATGCACACGTGTTTAATCGTTAATGTCAGATATGTAGTAAGTAAATACATTTGTTCCTGCTCAAGATTAGATCCAACTTTATTGTTATTGCACAAATTACAGGTACTGAGACAACGAAATGCAGTTTAGCTTCTAACCAGGGGTGCAACAAGCAGTAAAGTGAAAAGTAATGTACACAATCTACAGAATAAAATATAGAATGAATTGAATGATGAATAAACAGTGAGGTATGAATACACTAGATATACACATCAGCCTGTGAGCAGTATGAACAGTGTGTATGAATACACTAGATACACAGCAGCCTGTGAGCAGTATGAACAGTGTGTATGAATACACTAGATATACACAGCAGCCTGTGAGCAGTATGAACAGTGTGTATGAATTCACTAGATATACACAGCAGCCTGTGAGCAGTATGAACAGTGTGTATGAATATGCTAAGATATATAAAGTATGAAAACGGTAAGCAGTGCAAGTATAGTATAAAATATATGTTAATTTCATGATGATATACATTGTGGAACAATGATGAAAGATGGGAATGGATGTGGCGACGTAAAACTGACACAAAACAACAACAAACTTTTGCCGAGCCAATTGGAGAGTTTCATCAGCAGCACGTGGTAAAAACCACCAATGAGCGCTCAACTCGAGATACTAGCGAGTCGTTTCCCATCAAGCATTTCGCTTCCGCAGCCTCACTCTCAAGTCTGCGGGCGTCTTTGTCCCGCGAGATTTCAACGTCTCATGTAGGTGAGCCCATAGATATATATAAACACTAGATGACTGGAGACCGACGTTGCCACATGGCGGCCATCTTGCCACAGGCTCATTCATAATCATAACAATATGTCTAATGGTGCACTATTGAAATAACCGTAGATTGCTCCATTTTCAACCAATTTTCAAATGGTTTGGTTTGTTATACACATCAAAGATGTAGTTATGAAACTGCATACTTATAATTAAAGTCATTAACTTTTTTCAACATGTATTGTTGTCTCCTGTATCATAGCCATGCTAATAACGTTTATAATAAACTAAACCGTTTGTAAATCAGTCAAGAATTCAGTGAGTTAAGAGCATTTTTGTAGTGATGACAGTTTGACACTGAAGCTTCAAACGGAGCTTCAAGCCTGGACTTCCTATTTCATAGAAGCAGTGCTTCGAAGCTTGCTTCAAATCATGTGACATGTGACATCAGAAGCAGCAACTGCTTCAAATCACGTGACATGTGACGTCCGAAGCAGCAACTGCTTCATTTCCTGAATGAATCACTTGACTGGTTCGCGGTCCATTCACGCGATTCAATGCACCGCCTCGTCTCGATTCTGACAGGTGACAGGTTGAAACAGTTTCGAATTTGAGCGCTTCACTTTATGACCGCTCTAAACAATGCGCAATGTGTGGGTTGTTGCTGTTGAGTTGTTGTTGGCATTGCATTTGAATTGGATCATTAAAGAGCAAGCCAGGAAGAAAGATTGGTCGTTATGGCTCGGGAAACACTTCGAAATGTGGAGAAGTTGTGAACAAAAAGACAATGAGTAATATAAAAACACTTCAATGGTCTAAGGAATAGATAGCCCAGTGGGTAGAGCCGGCGGCCCGAATGCGGTGATGTCCTCCGCGCAGCTGGTTCAAAGCCCGGTATGGATGTACTTGTAATCATTGCTTTTCAACTTTAATACTTTAATGACTGATAAAAGGCCCTCTCCGCCCAAAGAAGTGTCCAGCACTCTCTAGTCTCTTCTCAATAACCCAATACACACAATTATCAATCATTAATTGCAAATAGAACATGATATTCAGTCTTAGTGTGTGAGTGCATCGAATATTTTTCAAGGCAAAGATACGTTAAACCCACTGCAGCCTTGCACTTCGCCAGGAGAGGTCGCTGTAACTGAAGCTTCGAGAAATTAACCTATTTCCGACACAATTGTCCAAGTGGTTCGACGCTGCAGTCAAAGCTTCATTTTGCCATCACTACATTTTTGTGCAGATCCCTCACAGCTGTAGCAGTAGTTGTTGACTGTGGCAAGATGGCCGCCAGTGAGCTATGCTGGCGACTCCCCCTTGAGCCATCTAGTGTTTATATATATCTATGGGCGAGCCTCCAGAGCAAGTCGGACAAAATGACTAACCATCATGCAACGCACTAGCAAGACGTTGATTGCAACTGCGCAGGTCTCGCTTGTCTCAAACAAGCCTACTCATATGGCGCTGCTACTCACTGCAGGCAGCTCAGCTGATTTCTCCTCCCTGGCTGCAGGCTGATAACAGACAGTTGGGATCGCGGCAAAATTCTCTCTGCAGACCCATTCTCACAGCGTTTATCAACCTTTTTCTTACTTAATATCAAGCCACACTTATTGTTTTTACTTCGGCTGTGACTTTGTGTGTGCTCAGGATGAATTTGGCTATGTTTCGATGTGTATCGCTGGCAGTGGCCAAAATCCCAAAAAGTTTGTCTTGTCACCTCAAAAGTTATTGTTCTTGGCCTCGGAAGCAGTGTCAGACTCGCAGTACACAATACACTGGACGTATCGGTTGCTTTTCAAAGTTTATTTCCAGCAAAACTAAATACGAAAACAATATTTAACATTAACTTAAACAGCAGATCCTAATAATCTGTATTTGACTAAGTATAAGGTTGCGTCTGCGTGTCAATGACGGTATTGCTGCTGCCTGCTGCTCTCCCGTCACACACCGCACCTCCAACTTAAAGCCTTAGCCCCGCCCCCTTCACCTGAGCAAAGCACACCTCTCACTGAAACAGAAAAATGCATTAATAAAGGTTCCAATAAATCTAAATAAACTTAAATGCGGCTCCTACATTGCTAAACAAGGAAACAACACCTCCACGGAGCTCATGGCGATGCACAACGTCCTGACCAATCAGAGCACACTGTGCTCGGGAGGGTGGGGGCTGGAGCTATTGGAGCTACAACGAGCCTTTCTTTCTTTAAAGGCTCGTTGTAGCTCCAATAGCAGAGAGTGAAATGCAGTGAATACACGTAGTTTACAGAGATGCTGTTTGAGAAACTAATGTGAGTTTGGAGAATTGCACAATATAAATGTATTCTAGTAGACCTCAACTGTAATATCTTGGATATTAACAGACAACAGAACAGTTGGTTATTTAACAGGACTCTTTATTGCTGCCTCCGGTGGTTCTCTCGCCACCCCCCACTTACTGTAACTGTCGTAAACATGCCGTAACGTATATGACAACTCCCCTTGTAGTCAGTTAACAATACTATGACATCTCCCTTTTTCCCTTTTAACAATATAACTTCATATATAATCAATAACTTAGATATATTTTCTCTAACAATTCAACACATCAATAACTATGACATCTCTCCTTTTTTTCCTCTTTTTTTTTACAATAACAACACCCTTTTTTGTTGTTGTTGTTGAACTGTCCCCTCACAGGTCAAGTCTCTGGACAGGTCTAACAGGTCTACCAGACCTGGTTTGGATCAGTCCATCAGTGTTCCTTGTTGGACCAGGTGAGCCATGTTCTGGGCTCATCTGAATGTCTGGTGTGTTATTCCTGGGATTTGTGTCTTCGTTCGCTGGAGGCCCCGCTACGGGCACCGCTTGGAGATGTCGACGGTTACGTCTGTACAGAGCACCCTGCTCCGTCTCCATGAGATAAGACCTCTGTGTAACACTCTCACCTGCCACTACTGCAGGTGTGGACCAGGTCTTTTGATCGTCCAGTCTGGTGAGAACATGGTCTCCTTGCTGCAGTGGTGTGAGCTCTCTCACGCCATGGCGCTTGTTATAGTAGAAGGCCTGTTTGCTCTTCTCCGCAGCATCTCGAGCTCTGATGTGATGTCTGCTCGGCCACTTTGGTTGCAGGTTCTTGGCCAGCAGCGTCGTCCTGATTGTCCTGCCCATTAGGAGCTCTGCCGGACTGACACCCGTACTGCTGTGTGGAGAAGAACGGTAAACCATTAAAGCAAGTAGGGGGTCCTTTTGTCTCAGAATCCCCTTTGCCGTTTGGACTGAACGTTCAGCATAACCGTTTCCTTGTGGGTTGTGGGGACTAGAGGTTGTGTGCGTAAAGTCCATGTCACAGGAAAAGCCTCTGAAGACATCGCTGCTGAACTGCGGTCCGTTGTCACTGACAACCTGCTCCGGTATTCCGTGCCGGGCAAACGTGGCTCTCAGCTTCAAGATCACATGTGCACTAGTCGTGGTAGGCATGTGGAGTATCTCCAGGTATCGAGAGTAGTAGTCAGCTATGACTAGGTAACTCTCTCTCATGTTCACATACATCGATGCCAACTCTCTTCCACGGCCCGTCTGGGAGAGTGTTGACAGGAGGGGCTCTCTGTTCTGTGCTCTCCTCTGCTCACGACAGTACATGCAGTTCTCGACTTGGTGTGTGATCTGTTTGGCTATGCCAGGCCACCACACCGAAGTGTTGGCCCTGTCTCTGCCCTTGTTAAGACCTTGATGGCCCTCATGTATGCGTTCTAGTATCTCTGACCTCAATCTCCCTGGTATCACTCTTCTACTCCCTCTGGTCACTGGTCTGGTCATCATGCATAGACAGTTCCTTCCTAACGGGAAGGTACTCCCTAACACAGGTGCTTATGTGTGCTAGGTGTTCAGGCCACCCCGCTTGTATGTACCTGATCACTTCTTGGAGCTGCTCGTCCGCTGCCGTCTCCGCGCGGATGCTGTCTATCTTTTTCGGCGATGCTGGAATGCTGCTCATCACAGCTGCTTCGTAACACTCCACGCCTGTGTCTCTACTGAGCTCCTTGTCTTCCTGTGGGCTCCTGGACAGTGTGTCTGCCACCACCAGGGTTTTCCCCGGCGCATACTCAGCCTCCGGGTTGAACCTCATTAACCGCATGAGGAGTCGCTGGCAGCGGAGTGGCACATTGTCCAGATCCCTGGAGTTCATCAGTGGGATGAGGGGTTTGTGATCCGTAATCAGTTTGAATGCTGGGAGGCCGTTGAGATACATCTGAAACCTCTCACGCCCACACGCTCGCCAGGCACTCCTTCTCTATCTGAGCGTACCTGGTTTCAGCGTCGCTCAGTCGCCTTGAGCAGTATGCTACCGGTCTCCAGTCGTCGCCATGGAGCTGCAGCAGGACACCGCCTATCCCATAACTGCTTGCGTCTGCTGAGACCACTGTGCTCCTGGTAACATCATAGTACCCCAGGGTAGGTGACGTTGTGAGGAGCTCTTTAACTCGCTCAAAGGCTGCTTGTTGCGCCGGACCCCACATCCACACCGAGTCTGCTTTTAACAGTGCATATAGTGGCTGGCCCACGGTGGCGAGGTCTGGAATATATTTCCCCAGGTAGTTGATCATGCCGAGTGCTCTCTTTAGTTCCTGCACGTTTTCTGGTGATTCAAGTTTTCTGACTGCAGACACTTTGGCCGGGTCGGGTCGTACACCATCTTTGTTGATCACCTGGACCCAGGAAGTGCAGCTCCTCCTTTCTCAGCACACACTTCTCATTGTTCAGCTTCAGGCCTGCAGACTCCAGCCGATCCAGAACCTTCTGCAGCCGCTCATCATGTTCGCTGGTGTTGCTGCCATGGATGATGATGTCGTCCATGTAGACGGCAACGCCATCCAGCCCTTCCAGCGTCTCTACCATCTTCCTCTGAAATATCTCAGGTGCGCTGCTTATCCCAAAGGGAAGACGTTTAAAACAGTACCTTCCGTACGGCGTGATGAAGGTGGTCAACCTCTGGCTGTCTCTGTCCAGTGGGATCTGCCAGAACCCTGACGCTGCGTCAAGTGATGAGAAGACGGTGGAGCCGCTGAGCTGAGCTATCATCCCCTCTGATGTCGGCAAGATGAATCTCTCCCTTTGACAGCCTTATTAAGCTTCTTTGAGTCCACACAGATGCGTGTTTGTCCAGACTTTTTCTGGACTGGCACCACTCTGTTGGGTCAGTCACGGCTTCAATGATGTCGTTGGCTTCCATCCTCTCCAACTCCTCTTTCACTGCACCCAGGAGCGGTATGGGGACCCGGCGTGCTGTGCATCCTGCATTGGGCTGGTTATTGTCCTTTAGAGCTATCTTCACAGGCTGTGTTTTCAGAAAGCCAAACTCCCGTTCACTGGTGTTGACTCGCCCACTCGCTTTACTAACCCCATAGCTACAGCTCCTGGCCTGCTGAGTAGGTTATTCACACTCTGCCCTCTAATGACATACAGCCTGCATGTGTATGTTTTCCCCTTTTAGCTGGTCTGAGTTATAAACTGCCCTAAACAGTTCAATCCACCCCCGGGACCACTCAGCACCTTCTTTGGCCTCTGTAGAACCCTCTTTGGCTCCAGTGTGTTGTACACAGTTTCGCTTATGATACTACAATCGGCTCCAGTATCTATTTTAAATTCTACAGGTGAGCTGCCAATCTCTAATGTGACTGTCCATTCATTATCATTGTGAGGCATGCTATTAACTGAGCCCAGATAATAATACTGTCCATCTTCTGACCCCTCACCCTCAGTCACTTCTCTCACCTGCTTGCTCTTGCACACCCTTTCCCAGTATCCACTTTTCCCACAATTATTGCAAGTAGACCTCCTTGCTGGGCAGTCATCCTGCTGGCTGTGTGGCATTTTACCGCACCACCAGCACTTCCTGTGGTCATTCTCACTCTCTCTCTCCTGGCGCCTCTCTCTCTGTGGATGCCGCCACTTCTGTGTTGCACCGTTGTGCTACTTCCTGCACGACGTAAGCCCGCTCTCCCTGCTGGTTAACTTGAGCTTTTACCTCCTCTGATTGACGCGCCTCTTGTACCGTCATCTCCAGAGTGAGATTAGGGATCAGCTGTAGCCTCTGAGACAGATCCTTCCCACCACGATTCTGTCTCTTATGTTTTCCTCACGAGCCGTTCCGAAGTTGCAATGTTCCGACAGCTCATATCGTGCGCGGATGAATGCCTCTGCGCGCTCTCCCGCGCGCTGCACTCTCTGGTTGAAACATGCCCGTTCATGTATAATGTTGCGTCTCGGGATGAAATATGCGTCAAAATTCGCCAGTACAACATCGTACTGCGACTCGTTTTCCTCTTCCCGTAGGTAAAAGAGCTGAGAATGTTCTCTGCTTCCTTCCCGAGCGCATACACCAGCGTGCTTACTTGAACTGGACCTTCTTCTTTGTCCAACTTAGTAGCTGTCCTGTACCGTGTAAACCGTTTCTTCCAGTCTGACCATTCGGCGGGTTTCTCGAAACAAAAACTCTCTGGTGGTTGAAACTTTGCCATCCTCGACCACTTCTGACACCATGTAATATCTTGGATATTAACAGACAACGGAACAGTTGGTTATTTAACAGGACTCTTTATTGATAAATTCATGTGTCTGTTGTGATTTGTGATTCGTCCACATTTAGACCAATCACAGCGTCACACTCTGCCGCCTATTCTGGATTTGTTTATTGTGCATTCTGTAGACTCCCATTTCTGTTTGAATTACAAAATGGACATCAGAAATTGGCTTAAAAGGTCTAAGGATTTATTAAAACTAAATAATGATGAAAGAACTGCAGCCGATGGCGCTGCTGGCGACCTGCACCTGCCGCTGCAGCAGCACGCCTTAATGTCACAAGCTGGACCTCGGCAAACCCCGGGGCTGAGTTAGCGAGCCTCGACTCATCAAGGCGGCCGCCACCAACGCTGTCCTCCGAGGCACAGCTCTTTGTGCCCCTACCATCACCACCTGCGTTGCCACACCCTGTACCATACCCGCCAGCATCCTCCTCCTCCTCCTCCTCCTCCTCCTCCTCCTCCTCCTCCTCCTCCTCCTCCTCCTCCGTGCCTCCACTACAGACGCTACCTCGCAGCACATCAACAGGTGCTATTGGGCCAGCAACCGCTCAAAGACCAACAGCCCAGATGATCTTGGGGTTAATAAACCCAGCCAGGTGAAACTGGATCGTTATCAGGGAGATTGTTTTCAGGGAAGAAGCGCACTTTTGCCGCTGCATGGTACACCAACAGACCGGCTTGAAGATTCGTTACAAGCAGACGCAGCCTTTTGTTTCCCCTGTAGACAGTTTAAAGTGAATACGTCTTCATCTGATGCGACTTTTACTGTCAACGTTTTTTGCGACTGGAAACACGCATTACAGACTGATAAAGGACTGCTGAGAGAGAGAGAGACGCGAGGAAACAAATAAGGAAATGAGTACTTTGGTGCAGATCAGCTGCACAGAGCCGTTATTACGTCAGCTGTCGTTGATATTATAGCTTTTTTAGCTGTCAACCAACTCCCTCTCAGAGGTGACCACGGTTCACTCCACAGCATGTCCGAGTCAGGCAGTGGGCTCTCCCTATCGCTGTTTGAGTATACGCTGCAGTACAAAGATGCAGAGTTGGCCACACAGCAACACACCTCTCACGACATGCACAATGCCATAATAGGGCTAACAGCAGTCCATCGTCTCCGTCTCTACTATTTCTCTCCGAGTGCAGCGATGAGGAAGCTGCCATCCTTACCCAGTGTGCCTTGCTCGTGATTTACCAGTGTCTGTGCTGCCACGCACACAATGTTTCAAAAGTGGTTTCTATGTTGCCCTTTATTGGTGTATGTATTTGCGATAAGTGTGCGTCCTTACGCAATGCTGTTGGCCTTGCTGTTTGATATATATTGTGCCGCAGGCCCGCAGCACGTGACGGTTCTGTGGGCCCTCCCATGAAAATCATAGGCCCTCCCTTTAGATTTGTTCTGGCGCCGGGTCTGAGCGGAAATGGCCATGACATGCGACCTTTAAAACACAGAAGTCATGCACACAATAAGACCAAGCAGCTAATCGATCAGGGCAGCTGCTCCTCTGTTGTGCTAGGTAGATGCATTGTTTGTGTCAATGGAGTCTGGTCATTTCTAAAAGAGCATAGATAAAGGCTGTGGTTGCGGATATTGAGTTTGTAGTTGTCTCAAACTCGTTTTCCTGTCCGCAGTGCTATAGCTTAGCTCCCTGCTGGTATTCTTGTTGGTCATTTACTGTTTGCGATACACTGATGGTGAATTGACTGTACCTCATACAACACCTCTTCAAAAAATCCAAACTATCCCTTTGCCCTCAAACTCTCGTAGTATGTTAAGGCACCTGAAGGATGGACGTTTGCTGGGGCAAAACACAGCCTAGCAGCAAAGCTGTGTTGCTAAGTCCAGGCAATAATAGTCTTTATGAACATGTTTGTTGCATTCCCTCCGACACCTTTAGCCTTCTTACCTACACCCAGCAGCAGCTGCTCCACCTGATCCCCTGACAGGGCTGATGTCTCTGTGAAGAATAACCCTCTGTCATTGGCCAGACTCTGTCCTTCCTGTAGGACCAATCAGAATCAGCGGGGAAAAGTGCAGTGTTACAGCGTATAGCAGTGGCATATTTACTGTGGCTGACGGGCAAACGCACCAAAACACTTCAATTAGGAGAAACGGACTGCACTTTCAAACACGAAGCATGTATGAGAAAATATATATAAAAACACATGTACATTACATCTGTGTTGGCAGATGTAAATGAAGAAACATCTTCACCAACTTGACAACACATGCACAGTGTTTACAAAAAGCGTTGCAATTAACAAATCGCAGCAATTAAGCTCGAAACACACCAGAACCAGTGGACCCTGGACCCTGGGCCCTGGACCCTGGACCCAGGGACTATAAAGTAGGCCACTGGAGACTTACTTAAAATATAAATAATGATAATTTTTCTTCTGATATTATTGCAGATCTGTTGAACGATAGCAGCTAACATACCCTGCAGTCATTTGAAATATACTGACAAACACAGTTATGAAACCGGGGGCAGACATGCTAACGCTAACGGACATTAGCATCGGTGATCTTTTCTACTTCAAGCTATCTGTACAAATGGTTAACATTGAACATTAACAAGATCAGACGGTTCAGGGAGAATCGAAGGAAGGCAGGCAGGCAGCTTTGAATGACATGCTTCTGGACGTGTTTCCTTGTGGTGATAGTGAGGGTAGTCAATCCCTTTTTGGCAGCACAGTAGTGACGGCCATCTTGGTGAGGTGTGTTGTTCTGCGAGACCAGAGATGTATGCATTAAGCGGTTTCACACAAAAAAGGTCTTACTTCACAGTTTTACGGCAATTTTTATTTTTTAACTTGCAAAATTATCTTTTAAATTGACAAACACCATGTGTGTAATTCGTGGCACAATTCAAAAGATCGAAAGATAACTTTTTTCTCGCCATTGACTTCAATACATGATTTTTCCGAAATAAGGGCCGTTTCTCAATGTCGAGTAAAGCTGCTGCAGAGCCACCATTTCAAGTAAACTACGTCATCGAGTGGCGCCGAAGGACTGTTTAAAGGCCCAGCATTCGGCGCCACTCGATGACGTAGTATACTTGAAACAGCGGCTCTGCAGCAGCTTTACTCGACATTGAGAAACGACCAGTGTCCCATGGAGTTTCACCGGAAAGGGAGGGACTTCGGCTCTCTATAGCACTCTAGTGGTACTTGCTGCGTTTTTTTCTCTGCAGCATTTGGTTTCTTTTAGTAAATGCTGTGCATATGTTGTCAAGTTGGTGAAGATGTTTCTTCATTTGCGTGTGTTTTGGCACATTTGGGTTTTTATATTTGCATCATTTTCTTAAATGCAGCATGTTTCTCCTAATGGAAGCGTTGTGGGCAGCCACACAAGTAATGCAATAATAAAGAGTATGTTTACTTATTAAATGTAGAGAAGAAAAGCACAAATTAGTAATAGAATAGAAATAATGACAAACAGCGGTGTCTAAAAAATGAGTAGCAGCAATTGAAAACGATATTACACATTGCAGGTTTATGCACAATATTGCAACCGTCTGCATTGTGTGTGGTCCACAACACATGACAATGAGTGTTATAGATTGTAATATAAAAGGAAAAAACAGAAATGTTGACCTTGATTAAATGTATTATCTCAACAAAATGTCAGATGAAAGCAATAATATTAAGTTAGCCATGTATATATTTTTGTTTGAACTTAATGTTATAGCTTTCATCTAACCTAATACAGTTATGTGAAATCTGTTAATACATTTAATTAAAGTCAACATGTCAGTTTGTTCAGTGAATGGTAGCCTTTTATAGACTGATTGACCGTGATAAAAGGAGTTATTCCGTGTGTACCTGCGCTGACACTTGTCGATGCTGTTCCAGGTCGCCCTTGTTGCCCACCAGCCACAGGACGGTGGATCCTGACAAGTACTGCTTCTCCAGCTCTCTGAGCCACACTTGAGCTCTGATAAATGTGTTCTTTATTGACACAAACACACACAAAGATACACAACGTAATGAGCACCAGCCCAAACAATGAGTTGATGAGTTATTTTCGTGGTCAGATGTCTGTTCCGTTACCCTGTTGCTGATATCATAGACCAGCAGTGCAGCGTGGGCTCCTCTGTAGTAAAGGGGGGTGACACTGTGGTATTTTTCCTCCCCTGCCGTGTCCCAAATCTCACAGCGAAGAGTGACTTCACGCAGATGCACCACCTGGGTGAGGTATGCACCTGAGGGGGAGGGGGGGCAGACAGCACAATGACATCATCCGGGACTCATTTGTTCACAGATCAGCAACGTTTAGTGTGTCATTTTAAAGGGGACTTATCGTGGAAAATTCACTTTTTTACGTCTTTTATTGATAATGATGTGCCCCGGTGTGTCAGGAAACACACAAAGTGTCAGAAAATAAAACCCTCTCTCTTTTGCTCCATGCGCAAATCTCTAACAACGGGGTTACAACGGAGCTGATCCAGATTTGGACCCACGGCCCTATCAGAAACGTTGCTGTATCAGAAACAATGCCTGACGTGTTTTGGAAGTAATTTGGTCTGTGTTTACATTAGCAAGCATCGCTAACACTCAGAGCTAACGCTGTACTGGAGAGAGTATGTGTAAAGAAGCAGGATATAAAAGGTACGGTCCTTGTGGTAAACCCGCGAGAGAGAAAGCATTTGAGCTCTATACTGTTTCAGAAATAATCCTTGATGTGGTTTGGAACATGAAATGGCGATTCATCACCACAGCATTTAGACAGTGGGTGTTTCTCAATCTCAAGTAAAGCTGCTCCAGAGCCACTATTTCAAGATACTATATCCAGGATACTTGGAATTCTACCAAGGCCGGTGTACTTCGTTGCGGGAAATTTCGAGGCTGCACATGTGTAGACTCCGCGGTCTTAAAATCCCCACAATGCTTTGCGCACGGACCAATTTCCCAAATCTTGGCGGAAAATGTAAAGTAAACTGCACACTTGCTAGCCTGTTCCATTCTTCGTTTTCCGAGGCTATAGGAGGTATTCTTGCCTCACTTCTGAAGGAACTCACGCGGAGGTATACCTGTGCAACCAAGCAAGCCTCCTCGACATTTAGAAACACCCAGTATCTGCCGGGTCCCGCATGAGCAGGCATAAGCTCCGCCCTCTCTTTTTTTTTCAATTTTTTTTTAAGCTTACCCAGAATCAGCAATTTAGTAACAGGGCTGAAATAGAAGGGTATGATGCATGGCTAGAATGGGTGATCTGTTTGGTATTTTGAGAAAAACACTTAGACATGCCTTTTATATATTTGTATATATCTGAGGCCTATATGCTATTGCCTAAATAGAGCATGATAGGTGACCTTTAAAGGCCCCCTATTATACTGTTTATCATCAATAGGACTTGGATACAAACATGTCTCTGAAGTGTTTGGCTCGAAATACCAAACAGATCACCCATTGTAGCATGCCATAACTCTGTTTCAGCCCTGTTTCCAAAGTGCTGATTCTCTGTCTGTTACTTTAGATGAAAATAAGGTGCACCTCCCCACGCCCCTCTGAGAGACATGTGGTCACAAAGAGCACAATGGTGCTAGAGGAGGAGATTCAGCTGATAATGTGGTCAACAAATCGTCATGACATCATAAAGTGGCCAAAATCTGATCAGCTCATTTTCAGACAGGTTTTTATATTAATGGATCGGGACAAAAAGTGAGCGAATCTTTTTTCCTGAAACGTTCATAATGAGAGGGGACACATGTTGATGTATACAAGACATGAAAAAGTGGATTTTGCACAACAGGTGACCTTTAAGCTATTAACGCAACATTCTGTCTCACTTGTGGAAGCACCGTCACAGCTTTCAATCTAAATACCACTCGAAAAGCCAAAAAAACTGTGTACTTTGTTTGGTGATTCTATGTTGAAAATCACAAATATAAGAGCCATGCCAAACTATTAAATTATACAACTATATAATTATGATAAATATTTAAGTTGACATTTTGGGAAATAAGTTCACTAACTAGAGAAAGAATAAAAAAATGAGAACTTTATCAATTATTTAGATCTATGAAGCGATAGCCAGGAGTCATTAGCCTAGCTTAGCATCAAAACTGGATACACCTTTTACAACCAGTCTGGCTTTTTCCAGGAAAAAAATATGCCTTCAAGCTCCAATGAAGTTAGTGAACAAATACTCTTGTTTGTTTTGTCCGTACAAAAACTGAGGTTTAAAAGAGAAGTTGTGGTTTCTCCAGGAAGTTCATGTTTCTCGCTGAGAAATATTCTAAACACATAAGTTACAGAGAGACCACAGCTGGATGTTGTTTTTGAACTATACACAGATTTTGGAATAGGTTAAACGTTTAACAGCTGTTATTAAGAATGTGTTTCTACTGCAGCTACAGCCATGTTAGCTCTTTCCACTGCTTCCAGGCTGAATGCTAAGCCATTAAGGAATCATGAGTATAGTTAAGATCTTTGAATCCAACCTTCAGCAAGAAGGCAAATAACAACTTTCACAACATCACACAATATATATTTGAATTATATCATTGTCTCTGCAAGTGTCATGAACTCACAGCCTACAGTAGGTGATGTCCTCCTGAACTCATCCTTGCAGAACTGCAGGGCCAGGCTGGACTTTCCCACACCAGAGCTCCCCAGAAGAACCATCTTAACCCTGAGGGTCCGCATTGGTCTGCTCAAAGTGTCGGGGTCTCCTGGCACCTTTGGGAGCTTTTCCCCCATCAAAAGTTCACTCTGTTTCAAAAGAGTGATAAAATACAGAACGACAAGATAGTGAAAAGTCCCAGAAGGTCCTCAAGCCCTGATTCAGCAGTCCAGTCCAAACTCTGTCAGAGATGTAATAATGTCTTCTCTGCCGTGTCTGACACTGTGCAAGCTTTAACTGGTTTTACAGAAAATAAAAGTAAAACCAAAGTCCAGTCTTAACTTGTAAAAGGCTGACACCATAATTTCACTTCCTTTTAGCACCACAACAGAGCTATAACACATTTGAGGCCATTGTAAGCTAAACATCACATGCACTCACGCTTAACATGCTCATTACACTAACACAGGAGGACAACAGTGACAAAGCAATGGTCATGTTTTTGAGTTGTTGATGGGGGCAAACTGGATGAGAAATGTGGTCTTCTTCCAAAGTTCAGTGTTATGTCCATCAGATGCCAGATGTCTTTTGATTGAAGTTATGTATTCATTCAGTTCATTAACAACATTTAATGAAGGAACACTTTATTTGTGTATGGTGTTACTTTACAGCATGTTTCAATATGAATGTCCGATTACATATATTGCTTAGTTGCATGGTGAAATAAGTTAGGTTAAGTCATTCAGAATTGGACACAAACATTTCGTGTTTTTCCTCTATCTCTTTGCAAGGCACTGAGTCAACACAAGAGGGAGTCATTGCATTACCACAGCCCAGTGGTAATGATAAAGTGTCATTCCAGACATTACAGTTATCAATACCATGGTCACATAATTAGAATATGATGGTCTGGGAACCACTTTGTCATAAAAGAACCTTTAGGCAAATGTATTCAGTTGCTTAAATGCAAGTGTCTCATCGATTCAATACTTTGAAGGAACCTTCAATATGCATTCTAACTCTCTTTTTTTGCTGATAAAATATGATAACATCAAGACTTTTTTAACAGTAAGCCTTTAAACCTTTCCAAAATAAAATGTAAAGTTGTGCCTACGCAAAACAAAGTACTTAATGTGGCAACTGTGAATACATAACAAATACAACGTTGATGAAGAGTGTAAAAATATCCAGAGGTGGGAGAAGTACTCATATCTTGCACTTAAATAAAAGTAGAAGTGTAGGAATACTCTGTGACATTAAAAGTCCTGCATTCAAAATGTTACTCAAGTAAAAGTAGAAAAAGTATTAGCATCAAAATATAGTTAAAGTATCAAAAGTAAAAGTAGTCATTGTGCAGATTGTCCATTTCAGAATAAAGTATTTGATGTGTTTTATAATTATTGATGCATTAAAGTGGTTTACTCCAGGTGTAACTATACAGTCTGATTTAAGAGTTGATTATATGTCACATCAATGTATCCAAATCCGTAAAGTAACTAAAGGTACTAAATAAATGTAGTGAAGTAAAAGTAAAAATAAGCATCATTAAACTTAGGTACAGTATTTGAGTACATCTACTTAGTTACTTTACACCACTGAAAATATCACACAGGTTTCTCTATATTACATGAGTTACAAATGATGCAACAGTGTTAAGGGTTACCAGAGGATATACAAAGTATGAAGTAAAGTCACTACACTGTATCACACACATTATAGTGGACCATTACATAAAGAGTGAGGGATCGACCTGGTTCTTATTCAAACTGAGCTATTGTCTGGCTCTAAGAAACCCAACACTGTTTTTAGAGTTCGCTCGTCATTAAAAATAGCAGAGGGGGTGTGAGAGAGTGGAGCTGGGATATCTGTCTGAAACTGAAGCCCTGAACATGTATTCCCCTTCAGAGGTTCGAGCTGCTTTCAAGGACTCACCGATAGACACACACAAAGTGCTTTAATTAGGGCCTACACTGTTATTCTTCTCGCTTTTTTTTAGATGTTTTTTTAATGTAATGCTAACGTTTTAAGAGTAGCCTATATAGAAAGTTACGTTATGTTAGTAAGCCTAGTCGAGTTGTAATCATTTTAATGATTGTAGACTCCTATCCCCTTCTTTACAATGACCAAACACACAGTAGGCTACACAAACCCACACCAACCATCTGTTGTATTCATTCATGTGTTTCACTCGCCAAAAGATGTCGAGGGTGTCCAAGTCAAGCAAGTACAATAATTTAAAATGAAATTTAGAGAGATTTAATCAGTTGGCTTTTCCTATTAGTAGTATTAATAAACCGTTACCGTAGCTAATCGTATTTAGGTCTACAAAGTCTGCTTAACCAGTGTGTTTTTTTGCCAAAATGACGTTTCTATTGCAACCTATATATCCGACCTCACGTGAAGGCAGCTTGATCGAGGAAATGCTTTGAAGTTCGTCAGAGTGACAGGTTCGAGTCTCCTGCTGAGAATCCGTCAGGTGGTGGAGTCACACTGCTGCTAGATAAACACGAGGCCAAACACACCACACTACCGGTGTTTTAGCTACAGCTTACTTTAGTATTTAATTGTCGGTGTTTGTTTTTAAGTGAATACATGTGAGACCGAAACAGACAAGGTTTAAAGCTACAGTGAACGCTTTCTTTGACTGAGTTTGCTCTGTAAACGCATCAGAAGCGCACGTGGGGCAGATGCTGCCAGTCCCCTCAGTGTGAAGCAGAGCTGAGTGTAGCTCGAGACAGAAACACAGGAAGGAGTGAGAAACGGATGTGTGACAATGACCCACGCTGTAAGCGCTGCTACACACGGTTTGATCTGCTCGCCTTTAACTCGATATTTTAGCGACTCATGAGAGCCCCCAACTAGCTCTGTTTGGATTATTCTGCGCTTTCTCTGGAGTGCGACTTTATCTACAGTGACTGGAGAAGTTTGAGACAACATGGGGACTCAGGGCGCAGGACGGAAAAGGTCCACCAAGAAGGACAAGTCGACGGCGGAGGACGATGCCCTGAACCTCATAGCGAGAGAGGTGAGTGGATATTCTGCTGAACAAACTGCTCCTGAAACCACACACACTGGTCCCTGTACAGCGTCTTACGCTCTCCATGAGATATGACCAGAGGTTGGAGAAGTACTCAGATCGTTCACTTGAGTAAAGTAGAAGTACCAGAGTGTAGGAATACTCTGTTACAGTAATACTCTGCATTCAAAATGTTACTCAAGTAAAAGTAGAAAAGTATTAGCTTGAAAATATAGTACCACAATTATTTATTGTGCAGCTTGGTCCATTTCAGAATAATATATGATATGTTTTATAATGATTGATCATGAAAGTGTTCTCAAAGGTAAAGGTGCAGCTAGTTTGAATGACTTTGTATACTGCAGGGTAGCTGGTGGATTTACTCCAGGTGGAACTAAAGTCTGATTTAATACTTGATTGAACATAATTCATCCAAATCTGTAGTAATAAAGTAACTAAAGGTATTACACTATTGACCTTTGAATAATAGTGGGGTAGAAGCTAAACATTTAAATACTCAAGTAAATTACAAGTCTCTCAAAATTGTACTTAAGTACAGTATTAAGTACATTTACTTAACCTTCCCTGCATACTAACACATGTGTTTCAGTATAAGTCTTGTGTGTCTGCTGTTAAAGCAGCTGACATTTGGTAATATCCAACCGAATGATATGACCCCAGACACTTCATGTCCAAAATCAAAATGTATCCTGAATTTTTCCCCCCAAACAATTGAGGCCCTAAACTGAAACTATCCACTGACAAAGACAGCCTTCCACTGTACCCATTTAAGCTCTCTATATGTCATCACTGCCCAGGGCCGGACTGGGACAATAAGTCAGGCCGGGAATTATACACCCAGCCAGACCACTACCAGTTTTCTTTTGTGCCATTTTTCTGGATTTATTTGTCAATATTTACAGCGTTGCTGCCCATAGTGATATCCCTAAACTTTAAATCTACTACCCCAGAATAAACATATGGACATGGTTTACTATTTAAAAAAAATTGCAAATCTATTTAGGAACCTATCAATGTGAACATATTTTAAGTGGAGGTGGACCTCAAATCCTCTAGGGGGGTCCGGGGGCATGCTCCCCCGGTAAGATTTTTTTCCCAAAAATATTGGCCTTAAATGCATCAATCTGGTGCACTTTGAGGGGAAAATAAAGAGACTACACCTATATGAAACAGAACTGTATACATTTAAATAATCATAAGAACATGGCCATAACCAATAACATACCATATCCAATATTTAAAAACATTGAAACTTGTTTATTTATTTGTTTTTGGTTCATTTATAGTTGTGAGCGTGTCTGGGCTCCTGAACCAGCCTCACCCGTCTCCCCCTCTCCCCCCTGCTCCTCTTTGAGGCAGCAGCCAATACTAGCTCTCAACAAGTTTATCTTACCTTTTTTCACCTAGTTAACATTTTATTTGTATTATTCATCCATATTTTACTAATCACTACCCCCTCAAATGGAAACATGTGTTTACATAAATGGTAACCAAACCGTTTGAGACCCACAGAGAACTTGGACTAAGTTAACTATCTAAGCAGAGTCCTTTACCTCACCTGAGCTCCTTTACCTCTCAGTCTGACAGCAGAGGACTCTCCTCCACCTTGTTGTTGAAACGGCTCCTTTTATCCGTTAGCGTAACTAGCTAGCACTAGATGCTAATAACAACAATACACGTAACCGGTGCGCACGCTTTCTCTCTCTCTCGCTCGCTTGCGCCACACATACACTAACACACACCCTCCCGAGCTTGAATGACACTCGGAGACCAATCGAGGGCATTAGTATGATCTGTATGAAAGTGGCCATGTCGGCAGACCACATCATGTAGACAGACAGTCACCCTCTGTGAGGCAGACCCACATTTGCGCAGCGATGCGTTCACAATACATACATAAAACAAAACAAAATCCTCAGGCCAGCAGGCCACTTAACAGGCCAGGCCATCGGGAAACCTCCCGGTCCTCCCGATGCCCAGTCCGGGCTTGTCGCTGCCTATCCACAGATAGTCACTTGAATGGACTTCACTTTTCACTACAGTATGCAGATGAACCTGTCGGGACTTGAAACGAGCTTTATTACAGGAGGTGACATTAGGTATTGCTTGCTTGGTAACATACTTGCTGGCAGGTGTGTTTGAACTGTTCAAGTCGTGACAGTTTGTGTAGCAAACATTTTGTTCAGTCTGATTAGGAAAGGTTTACCTGTGTATGTCCATGAGACAATGACATAGGTTAAACATGACATTAGGATTTAACTGCAGGTTTTATAGCTCCAATGATGTTTGATGATTCAACTGTACAATATTGACTTGTATATAATGGTTAACTGATGTAGTTAGTGAACCATCAATATGTAAAGGTTTTGCAGAAGGGCTTCACCATTAATCTGTGATAAATCGCAATATGGACAAGTGAAATATCCAAATCACAGTAAGGAGATTATTTGGTTAAAAAGCCAAATGTGAAAATATCTGAATAAAGTATTTTGGTGCTGCAGAGATGTCCCGGCTCAAAACGGTAATCTACAGACTTCATAAAATGTCCTTGTTTGGTAAGGATCCTCTTAGTCTAATATAATATTTTCAATGACAATGTAAATGTTTCAAAAACGAATATTCCCTCTGAGATCACAAACCATATCACAATTGCAATATTAGTCAAAATAATCAGAATTAGTTATACTTTTTCCAAATGATGCAAACCGATCATACATCTATGTTAACCTTGTACTTTGAAACTTGATGGGAGGATGCTAATCGCACTGCAGATGTAGTTGAAATGGTATTTATTAAGGTTTGTGAAATACATTGCAAGACACATAGGGTGTGCCTTGTGAGTTTCTCTCACCATGAGATGGTGAGCATACAGACGTCTCCATCTTAGCCCTCAGCCTGATGCAGGGCAGCTTTGACACGCTCTCTTCAGTTGGGAGGAAGTTGGGTCCGTGCTAACCTAACCCGGATGTTTCATAACATTTGCATGTCACTCTTAACTGACACCCAATGGCTGTAGTGCGGTGCCAAAGCCTGTTGAGGTTTGGCTGTTTGAATGTTATCTTCTCTTAACTGCTTAGCTGACTATTTACAGTGCAGGAGTGTGTGTGAGGTTGCACATTCCTGTAGCTGGCAATCTTCTCTTTTTGAGGGGCAGCAGTGTTACTCAGCTGGGGTTTGAGAAGACGAGGAATTTAACAGATCTCAGCAGCAGAAACTGAATATCCAACGGGAGATGAAGGAATCTTCATCTGTTCTTACGGTAGTGACTTCCACTAAAATCGTGATTTTGGCCAATGTTCTGTCACGTCTATACAGTTAAGAGAACGTCTGGGCCTTTAAGTGTCAGCCCCTTCCTGGCAGTCCTCTGACAGGATGGTATGTCAGCCCTGATGAGTTGGCCTGTTCTGCCAAAGAGTTTTAAAAATAGACGCTCCTGAAAGATCAGCTGTTGCTGCACCCCCGTTTTAGATTGGGTTGGTGGGGGATGGGGATGGAGGAGCAGGGATGTGGCTCACCAACTGGCCATCCCACCAGCATGGAGCTGTGTGGATTTGTTAGGCTATGGAAGTGTTCCATCAGTGTCATGTTGCTCTACATGTTCCCACTTCCCCTCTAACCACAGGGTTTAAAGACACCACAAGTTCTTTACCTGGCTAACGGTAGACCCAATGCGAGAAGACCACACGGCAGGAAAGAATGTCGGTACAGAACAGTCAGGAATTCTGTACTTTAGGGAGTTGCTTTCATACCAATGTCAAACTTTGTAAACACTCATTTGAAGCAGGGAGTTGGCTTCGCTGCCCTTCACTGCTCTCAGATTGTTTGTCGTGTGAATTTGTCATGCAGGCTAAACAACGGAGAACTCAAAGGGAGAACTACTGTTGTTCCTGCTCCACACAGTCCGCTGTATGAGCAGACTAGCTGCAGCTTTTGGTTTGGGTGCTCTGCCAAGCAGTTCATCACAAAGCTCAGAGGACAGTTTGTGAAAAGGGTTCATCAAATCTCCACATGCTTCATCTTGCTGTCCCTCAGCCCATCACTGCTACATGTGTACACTGCTAACGTGGATTTGTCTGTACTTCGGGTGAACGATTTGGAAACAAACTCTTTGTTACGATTAGTTTGACTGATATTGAGATATGATTCGAATCAGAACCACGTTTGTTGCTAAGAAGGTTAACACATACAAGGGATTTGCCACGGTGTATGTGGTGCTTACTTAAACACAGTCAAAGAAGATACATTGTAATACAATTAAACGAGGATACAGAACTATTTTAAGAAAACTATAGTAACATTAAAGTAAAGCAATATTTCCATGGAATATGGATGGCATGTAGATATACCTGTTAAAATAAAAGATGTGGATCACCATGTTCTCAAATGAGCGTTTCCCCCAGTTCTATGTCAGATCTTGATCTTCACAGTTCCTGGAATATGGCGGAGGTAAAGTCTCACTTCTAGACAGCTCCTGGTAAAGCTCCAGTTCCCAGGTCGAATTACACCCAAAGATCACAACCGGCTTTGTTTCATAAAGACACATGATGTTTGTTTTTGAGCAACTCAAGAGTACTCTGGATAAATGTTGACTCTTAACTTAAGAGTTAATGTTCCCATGTCTCCCATGTGTTAATAAGTAAGAACATATTTCTTACAGTTAAGGTTATGTATTACTCTAACACAGATTTTCTAGATTTGAAAACTATCAATAGCACTGCAATATAACGTCAATGAGACATGTCTGAAATCTACAATCATGCTTTGATCCTAATAGAGCAGCTTCAGATTATATACAGTAACAGTGGCCCACATTTAAGTAATTACTGCACAGGCATGTCACATGACCGAGCTTGGTTGAAGATGTAGGAAACACTGCAGTCAGCACTTAGAATGGATATGTCAGAGAGGGGCAGTACACTGAGGGTCCTGCTTTTGTCCATGAGCGCAACCACGAGTGCCAAGTGGTCGGTGTCGGGTGCACAGACCGTGTGATCTACAAGAACACCTGCGGTTTGGTTCATATGTGTAGCAACATTGCAAAGCGGAGAAGGCTGGTTGAAGTGTAATAAAGATAACCAGGGCCCAGGAGTTCAACACTTTTAATCCCTATCTGATCAAATCAGATTTGGATTTTGGGTAGTTCAAAACCAAAAAACAGGATTAGGATCACTTTGATATCCGATCAGATCAGGAAATCCAATCCAAGCTTTAATCTGGATCAAATCTTCAAAACGGGTAGTTCAAACCGACAACACAGCATTGGGATCAGTTTGATCCCAAAAAACTGGATTATCCTGATCCCACCAGAGGGGTGGATTTCCAGTGGATTAACAGAGCGAAATGTACTGTACAATTTATTTGAAAATATGTTTCAATTTAAATAAGATGGCAACGTTTGTTAACTATAATAATGTATAATGTCCTTTATTGTTTCATGTGGAACCTATATGCTGCAGGTCTCCCTTGAAAAAGAGACATATGATCTCAATGGGACCAATCTGGTTAAATAAAGGTTTGAAATGAACTGAAATAATACACCATTTTTAGCCTTCATTGGAAATACATTTTATTTTTCCATTTTTGCTCACATTTGTGGTGGCCTGTTTTGTTTTCAACCAAATGTTGATGACATAAATGTTTATGCTCATAAAAGTATCACAACAAAGATTGTCAATCACAAATGTAATTTAGATTAAAGTAAAAATATCTTCAACAACAAAAAAGTCCATCATCTGTCATCACCTTTCAAATTAAAAAATATAAATAGACATTATAGATTTCTCCGCAATGTGGTCTCTTGTCTTCCTTGTATTCTTTTTCATATCCACTAGATGGCGATAGGTAGGATTAAAGCACTGATATTCAGGATCAAGTAATCTTGAAAAGTCGTAATCTGGATCAGGGTGATCCTATCCTGAATTGATTTGAACTACAGGGACAACATCTGGCCGACTTGTCTGATCCTGGATCACAAAAAATGGGATTTCAAAATCTGATCGGATCTGATTGAGATGAAAAGTGTTAAACTCCTGGGCCCTGGTGTGTTGATTATGAAATCCACTCTCAGCCAGTCAGTTCACCGCTCTCATGTCCTTGGATCAGATTAGGATGTGAACGCACTACACTCCACACCTGCTGCCAGAGGCTTCGATCAGATCAGGTTTATTTCTACTGTATCTTGTGTCAAGGCCGGCACTGACCAATTTGCTGCCCTAGGCAAGATTTTAGCTGGCGCCCCCCCCAAAAATGCAGACGCTCACTATGACTCGCGCTTTCATGCACGTGCACGGTTGTGGCATGACCACCAAAACAGAAAGATATGGACACAAGATGTGTGCAAATGTATTAAGTATCCTATCCATTTGAACGTGATTTAAGTGGGGGGGGGGCGCCTAACATCCTCTATGGGGGTCCGGGGGCATGCTCCCCCGAGAAGATTTTAATATTGAAGTTAAAAGCATCAATCTGGTGCACTTTGAGAGCAACAGATCTATGGATACATCTCTCAACACCCATATGAAACAGAACTGTAAGCAGATTTTCTTTTTATTTATGGATATTTTACAAATCACTCTCCTTTCAAACTCTATTCTTGTTTATTAATAACAACTTTTTTTTACTGTCATAGTATTTCATACTATTATCAGAGCCTCTCGGTCTTTCAGGAGAGAGCTATCTAAAGCTCTCCCCCCTGCGGCTGCTTACACAGTAAATTCCAATAATAAAAGCTGTATAAGTTTTTTGGGAGTTTGATTTATTTAAAATGAACACAAATACAAAATCAAAACCTATAATTGCACACTAAAACCCATTATTTTCAAAAAAAGAACAATTTCACATAAACCTCTGGTTTTTACTGGGGCTGGGGCGGTTCAACTTGATTTGGTGCACCATAGTTTATGGGCGCTGTACGTAATATAGGCGTGGTTCTGTTAGTAGAAGATAATAAGATGTACTTTGTTGATCCAAAATCGGGAAATTGTGGTGTTATGAAATAAAAAAATAAAATATTTTTATTTTTTTCCGGCGCCCCCCATAAATGATGCGCCCTTAGCATTCGCCTATACTGCCTATGCCAAGGGCCGGCCCTGTCTTGTGTCATTACTGGTCAAGTTCAATTGTTAATTGTGGCACAGCAACATTGGTGTATATATTTCAAGAAAAAACATGAAATGCCATTAAGAACATTTAAAAAGTCAAAGTCTCCAGCGTAACATAATGCCAAACTAAAATGGAGTGTGTGGTTGCTCTGTAGCAGTCTGTTGTCAGCATGGGATTTGATGAAGGTAAACAAAGAGGACTGCAATACGCTGTGGCTTCACACATCTACAGCTTTAAATCTGACCCTGAGCCGAGACTACTATCACCATCCTTATAGCATCAGGTTTGGCCTTTATCATCTATTTCCCTCTAAAGAGGACCATCATTTAAAAAATGAACATCATGCTGTCAAGAGGCCTGTACTACGAAGCCGGTTCAACATAACCTGGATATGTTTGAGTTAGCCGGTTGGCCTAATCCAAAACATACGCGCTCTCGCTAAACGGTCCTGCAACGCGGGTTATCAGGTGGATCGCTCAAGCCAGCTGTGTCCTATCTAGTTAGGTGCGCGTTCACATAAAAGGGGCGGGGTTAGCAACATTTGACCAATCGCAAACATGGAGAAGTGCACTGACGGTATGCGTCATCCTTCCTGAATGAAAAGTGAACTATAATTAGACAAATATGAAGAAATTAAACTTTAAACATCCATGACTTAAACACTTGATCCAGGATCAAAGCCACATAGCTGGAAAGCTCCCTCTCTCCTGCACAATCTCATTGGATCCAAATATGGTCATTTCCTTTGTATCAGCAACCAATCGTGAAAGCACAAAGGGGTCTTAAACCAAGAAACAAAATCTCATTTGCTGGTGTCAATTTCTGACAACGTGATTCGTTCAGATGCGTCACGTGGTGTGCTAAAACACTTCCGGGTTAGCTTTCCGCTAGAAATTGAAATCTCAAAATGGCAAAAGAACGGCGAAAAAAAAGTTCACAGAGAACACGACAACAGTTGTCACTTGCACGAAGCAAGGTTATACAAAAAACAAATGACCCCGAACATGAAATACCTTCACGGAGTGCGTCGATGCGCAAGCTATCATCCAAAGAACGGGAGGGTTTAGCTAGCGCCTCACTGCAATCTTTAAAGGTCGTTTTCTCAAAATGAGTTTTTTCTCCTACTCTGAGTTAGAAATGTCAACTTCAGTAGCACGTAGAGACACCAAACCTTCCAGTTATATCCCTATCAATATTATGAAGGCTTTTACAGAAGGGTGTGTTCATATATCATTCATAGCCTGAATTATACAACATTGTATACCTACAAACATGGCGAAAATTGATATTTTAGGGCTTTTGACAGTAATTTCTGATTTATGGAGTGATAAAAAGAGATATCCAATATCCCTTCTGTAAAAGCCTTAGATACTAATATGACTACAAAATGAAACAATAATTTTTAATCTGGCTTTATCCAAAATTCAGATTTCGATTCCTGAAATGTGTTAAAATATGTGCATATCTAATGAGATAACCACAGTGTGCGAAAAAGTACACGTCCAAGTAGATCTTTCAATTGACTTGTCCGGCGGATAAGTGACGTTTTTCACCCCAATTTCTTGACATAGGTCCTGGATGGATATCCTCGTGGATTCATCTTCCTATTATACACACATGCATTTCCAAACATTTGGACTTCCTATGTTGCAAATGTATTATCTTTTCAATTTACACACGGCATCTATTGCACGTCTGTCCGTCCTGGGAGAGGGATCCCTCCTCTGTTGCTCTCCCTGAGGTTTCTCCCATTTTTCCCTTTAAACTGGGTTTTCTTTGGAAGTGTTTCCTTGTACGATGTGAGGGTCTAAGGACAGAGGGTGTCGTATTGTCATACTGATATTCTGTACACACTGTGAAGACCACTGAGACAAATGTAACATTTGTGATATTGGGCTATATAAATAAACATATAGCCGAGCCCCGCGGACTGCAGCTCTCTCTATGCTCCGTATCAGCTGATCGCTGCACGGTGCAGCTCAGCGTCTCTCTCTCTCTCTCTCTCTCTCTCTCTCTCTCTCTACACACACACACAGCGGATCCGCTGCCCGTTTAACAGCCTCATCTTTGTCAACCTTTCTTATGTTCTTTCTCTAACACGTAATGAAGGTTATTAAGCGTTTTAGCTCCTGTGTTGTTAATATTGACCGCCATTTCCTTTATGAAGTGAAGCAGCCTGTCTGTCTGTGTCCTCGCGCTGTCCTCACATCTCCGGGCTCCCAGACTCGGAGGAGCACAGGTATGTCAGTATTGTTTATGAAGCAGGGTATAGAAAGTACATTATTGAAATGAAAATACTATTTATTTACTTTTACAAACAGTGAGCAGCTGCAGCATGTGTATTGCAGGACATGTGTGTACGTGCAAGCGTCTTTGAGTTGTATAAAAGCGCGAGGCCTATAGGCTATACATCCTATGTGTTATTATTATTATTATTATTAGGCCCATGTGTTGGACATGTGTGGTTGGACTGTGTCTCACAGGCAGGTTGCAGTGTAGCATCAGAGGAGACTGGGCCAATCGTACATTCTCAAACTGCACCACTTAGAACTAACTAAACAATGCAGAGATTACTTTTATATAATTGTATTCAATAACCATAAGAAATGCAACGGTATGAAGTGATTTGTAAATAGGAAGATTTGACTTAATGTTTTCATAAATATATTTTTGTCCCAGTTTGTCGTGACCACAGAGTGTGAACGTTGTGATCAGCTGTTTTAGCGCAGTTCTCCAGTGAAGGGGGGAGTCTCCCTCCGCAGCCGGTTGGCGTAGTTTTGGCACAGTTCCGTTGTACAGACCGACGTTAACAGCAGCCTGTCTGTGCACACGGAGACCGACTCTGTCGTCCGGTGATCTAACCGCCTTCTGGAAAAGCTTCACAAGTACGTCGGTATGCATTTCAGATTAGGCACATAACCTGCGTACCAGTTGTGTGTTACCTGTACTACAGCAAAAGTATTCTCCGTCCTGCAACAACACCACGCCGTTATCTTGATTCTGATTGGCCAGAAGACATTATCAAAGATGTTCTATTGAGAAGACGATCACTACGTGACAAAAGTTTTCAAAACCGTTTCTAGTCTTCGGTATTTCCAGACAAGTGGCTGCTGAAATCAATCTACTAACTGCTGTCTGTGCAATTTACTCCGCGAGTTGGCAGACTTTATTTTGCTTACTTTAACATCATTTTTCATGGTGGGGCTAAGCCATTTCTTTGTATGGGTGTAGCCTACCCCAGCCATACCCTAGCGCTGCCACTGGCGGGCCATTCTGCTCATGCGTTAAATGTGTTAAATATTTTAATGCAATTAATTCAAAAAATGTATTACCGCCGTTAACGCGATCATTTTGACAGCATTAAACGCATTACTAATGAAATGTGGGTAATATATTACCCGTTACAATGCTCAGTAACGCAGTTACAAAACATTTTAACCCGAAATGTTTTTTAAGAATGTACTAACATAGCGAGACATTCCGACACCAGACAAATTGTGCGGGTAGATTAGTAAACCTGGTGTTTACTAGGGATGGGAACCATTAATAGAATATTCGAAATTATTCAGGTATTCGAATATGAGTTATAAATATTTGTATTCATTTTTTTTGTTTTTTTTGTTTTGGGAGTGATGTCTAAGTTGTTTACATATTATCAAATTGAATACTTCAATTCAATATGACAGTGCCATAGCTAAATGTGTTAGTTGACGTCTAAAGGTGTGTTTTGCTCCGCTCACCGGTCCCTCACAGCGGGCAGAGCTGCAGGTGCTGATCTCTCTCGCGTCCGGTTATACTTCACTCGTGTTTATGTCCAAATCCATCAGATCTAGCTAGTTCTAGCCAATGATATGGCTGCTGCCCCTCCCTACACGCAGATCACGCAGACTCAAACCTCATCTTATGCCCAAATGTAACGCAAATGCCCTCCGCAGCCGTTGCAAGGTTCCGGCCCTAACGGCCCGTCTACACTACAGGCATCAAAAAATCTTGAAGCTGGGCGTGTCTGAGGCTTGGTGATTTCTCGCGACCAACAACCAATCGGGAATCTCCCGCCCGCCCCCGGCATACGAAGCAATAGCAATGTTAAAACGAAGTAAACTGGATATAAAATCCCCAAACAGACGAAAACCTACCAGTTTCCCCCACTGTCTCTGCCCCCTCCCTCCATGCCTCGCTCCTCCGGTTTGTATCCCGGTAGATGAACAGAGACTGATCATTCAGCACTGTGTGATTCCCTACCGCTCCATTTGTTTGATTATGAGGAAATGACCTGCGTAGTCTCTCCCAGCATACACGCGGTTTGATTGGCTAGCGCTTGTACTGTCAGATTTGCATACGCGGGATTTGATTGGCTGATGCCAAGCATCAAGCCTCAACAGTTGAACATTGTTCAACTTTTGATGCCGATAGATGCTCGTGATGCTTGCAAAACCATGCCATGCTCCCCACAATGCAGTTCGGCGAAGTTTAAAAATCTTCTACGTCACCCCATTCAAATGAATGGTCGAAGCGTTGAAAGCATTTTTCATTGCCTGTAGTGTAGACGGGCCGTAACAGTTCATGAGCGTGCTCCCCCGCACCCTGTCAGCACTCGCGACACATGAGTGGCCAACCTAAACAACAATAAGCGCTGCTTGGCAACCTCCGTTCCAGCTGAGAGGGTCTTCTCTACAGCTGGCCTGATTGTGAATCACCTCTGCACATCAAAGCTGTAGGCCTGTAGCTGTCAAACTGTGATCACTAGTTCAATACATTTGACAAATTCGACTTGGTTTATTCTACACTTATTTGAACATGTATGCATTTATTTCCAAAAATTATTGGAAAAAAATTGGGTAAAAAAAAAGAGAAATTCAGGGGAAAAAAATTGAAGTTTTTTTTTGTACCCAATTTTTTTTTATAGTACATTTCGGTTAACCGTTTTTTGGGGGGTCGAATATTCGAATATAGATTTGCTTTCAAATTCCCATCCCTAGTGTTTACTCTTCAGGTTTCGCGTCGGGATCTTCGGGGCAGTTGAATGTTATGCACCCTCTATTCAAAAAAGAGAACGGTGCGAGAAAAATACTAACAACAAATTGTGTCAGGTGCGCGTGACCTGCTCCGCTGCGCGTGCATCATTTCCAAAGTGCTTCCACAGCAGTGACACACATCTGTGGATAATCATTTATACGAACATGGTTAAAGCAACCGTCACTAAACGCCAGCAACACTGCATCTACTGCAGACCGTAGCAACGGGTCAGATGGGGACATCACGTGACCCTTCGTTGTGGACACTAGCTTACGAGCCTGACTCGCCGCCCTCGCCCCCGGAGCAGCAGTCTTCGTCATCCGAAACTACGCCGCCCCTCTGCGGCCCGCAGGTGCCAGCCAGGATACCACGGCAGAACAGAGCCTGCCCAGGTATATCTAAACAAGTACCCGCCTGCACAGTGGTGTGAGGCGGTCATTTTGCAGCTCGTGGTATACAGATAGACGAGGGCTAGAATATTCATGTGAAAATAGATTCATATTCTGCCATGCCTGTAGAAACGTTGGTCGAACATAATGCACACAATAGCACAGATGCCTTCACCACGAATGGCTACACAAAGATCTCATATCCCAAGCTTATCAACAAGCTGATGTTGCAGCTGAAATGTTCTCCAGGTCACAAAGTCACCTCACATGATGATGATGATGATGATGATGATGATGATGATGATGTGATCCAGTTTTCAAGCACAGTAAATGTTCTCTTCCCAGAGTATGTGATGGGACCAAGGTGATGATTAGTACATGGTTTTAAAAATACTTTTGCTTTTCAATGTTTGCCATTTCAAACCATGAGCTGGTTCAAATAATATGTGCCTTGATTTACAAAATGTTCTCATTTGTTTTATCAGTAGCCTACAGCTTTGAAGCTGTTGTGCTTTTCGAGTATATGAGATATTTCAGGATTGCACTTTTAACTCACTTGAAATGTTCTCACTTGCTTGGTTTCAGAACATAACAAATGCCATAATCTGTTCATTGGGACCATCAATGCTATTTCTCATTGCTGTTGCCGGCCACTACTGCTGCCCCCCTGTAACCTCAGAGGCACCCTGAGTCATGTTGTTCTGGAGCCGGGCCTGCACACGGCCACATACTGAACACACTACAGAGCCCATTCCGTGTCCTGTTAGTGTTTACTTCCTGTCTGCCTTCTTCTGGTGATTTATCTGACGTCCAGCGCTCCGTCTTTTAACCTCTTTTCCTTTTCCTTTTCCTTTCTCTTTCTGGATCCTCCTTAGCAACCTTCATCATAGTCCTTGACAGCGGTCTGTACTGCTGTATTAACAACGTGTCACATGTTAAGAAGTTACAATCAGAATGGAGTATTCGACAAACCCGTGTAATACAAGTAGTTAGTAGCCTTAAGGGCCTACACAGTTGTTATGCTAAACCACATCGCCCTTCATTGGAGGCATAATAAGCTGCACTAAACTACATTTCAGCATTTAAAACACCTAGCCATTCTTTTGAGGTTATTTTGGTGAAAGTAACTAAAGTAGTGTAACTCATTACATTTCAGAGACAGTAATATTGTAATGTAACTAGGGATGCACGATATTGGTTTTTTGAAACCGATACCGATAACTTCCTGCTTCTCAAGACCGATACCATAATACAAAAAATGTTACGCCACTAATTATTTTAACGCGATTAACGCATGTGTATTTTTTTTCCTCGGCCGCCCCGTAGCTTCAGAGCGCATCGAGTTTAAAATACCATCTACAAGCTGATGCTGACAGCTCCGCACCTGCCGCCCGCTTGTGGCAGACCACACTTCCACGCTCACCGGCAGGCACCGACTGGCCATCGGGAGGACCGGGAGGGTGTGTGTATGTGTGGCCCGAGCGAGTGACAGAGAGACCTTACATGTATTGTTGTTAGCATCTGGTGCTAGCTAGCTGTGCTAACGGATATAAGGAGACGTTTAAATGAAAATAGAGGAGCGACATTTCGCCACAACTGCGCCGAGCACTTGACTTTATGCAGGAAGCCAGACAGCGGGACATTGTACGAAAAGTCAGCACACTCAGCACGGATAGTGCGCAACATGATTGCAGCTCCGGTTCGAGCATATGCCTTGAGTTGCAAAACTGGCAAACTTCTTGCCTTTTTCAAAAGCCTCGTCGATAGGTCAAAGCCCCGGTGCCTTTGCAGCTGGCTTTGGATTTGCCGCTAGTTTAGCAGCGCAGGCGTCTTCGCACGCTTTTAACACACCATCGTAGCCATGGCGATGTTTCAGGTGACTAATCATTTGTTTGTTACAAATAGCAAGCGAACAATCTAACTCTGAAACTTTGAAATAGTCCCATACTACCGACAACATGTTTGTTTACTGTCCTGGCTTCAGGGCCGCACACCATTTACATCACAGCCAGGCATGAGTTAGGGAGCGCTGGATTTGTGAAGAACTCCCCTCTTCCTAAACCACTAATACCACAGTACTGGCAAAACGGGAGGAGCCGAGGGAAAAACAAGCGCCCCTCATCCCAATCCACCCACACCGCAGTATCTTTTTCTTATTTTTTACCCAAAAAATATATTGTATATTATCGGGGATATTAATACTTTTATCGGGATGACGTCATAATTCCTAATATCGGGCCGATAATTATCGTGCATCCCTAAATGTAACTTATTACTTTCAAAAGAGAGTAATAAGTAATATGTAATATATTACATTTTGGAAGTAACTTGCCCAACACTGATCAGAAGTGGCCCATGATAGAAGGTGATAGACAGATTGATCCAATCACCTGCCAAATATGTTTGAAAGTGCCTGCCCTTTCCAAACGGCTTCCAATGGAGCTTTAGATGGTTTGGTGAAACAAACCATCTGGGTCAGGTTAGCAATGCTCCATCACATGTTTCTATTACAGGGTGAGTCTTAAACTGAAGCTTGACTTTAAAGCAACCCAACGGAAGTTTCATGTAACTTTAGTTCTTTCACTCGTAGCTCGGGCTGCGGGGGTGCTAGAGACGGGAGCACGTTGATGCAACCTTCCTAGCCGGAGATATGGCCGCATTTTACAATAAACTTCCGTTGGGTCGCTTAAAAATAAATATCGCAATCGCAAACGCGTGCGTGCGCGACTGATGGTTCAGACGTGTGGTCTGTTGGAGCCTTCTAGACCATGTGAGCGTGTCCTCATGCTGCTCCTGTGTGTCCTCATGCTGCTCCTGTGTGTCCTCATGCTGCTCCTGTGTGTCCTGCTGTCAGAGCTCCAGACTGAGTGATGAGAGCAGAGTGTCCCGCTCCTCCAGGCTGGACCTCACGGTGCGTGTTGGGCCTCTTGTCTTAATCTCTGAACAGCGGTACAGTGATTGCACAAAACATTTCATATGTTAACGTTGGTATATTTGAACCTGGACCCTATTTTCCTTTGTTGTTGTATCTAATTGAGCAACAGGGAGAACCACTTTGAAACTGATCTAGTCTGGTTCTGTAGACAGAAGCCACAGAAACAGCTGTAATGTAATCTAGTAAAGCTGTTCTTGTCTAACCTGGTTCTTTGATGTGGCATACATATTAAAGTAAACTAAATCAGTGACGAGCTAACAGAGTTAAAGCGGAGGGCAAAGAGCTAAAGCCATGCCGTGAGTTATTCGCTTTTGGCCAAAGACCTCAAACCCTATTGGGAAATGACTGCATGTAGTTCAGATGCATGTTGTTTCTAAATGTATGTTCAATTAGTTTTATAATGTCAAAAATATAAATAGTTCATCTCTCAATGTAAGAATTTAACAAAGAAATTGACACGGGCTGGTCAATAATAAATCAGAGAAAGGGAAAAGTCCAACAAGTACATATACAGATCACAATCATACCTACTATTACCCTTGTATAGCTATTATTACAAACAAAGACCATGAGTCAGATGTGTATTCTAGATGCATGTTACACGTTACTGAAGGATTGGAAGTAGTGGCATTATAACTAGCTATGCCCCCACCACGGCCGGTGGTACGGGGGGAGCTAAAGGAAGTACAGTCGGGAGGAAGAAGTTCAGAAAACGGTACATACTCGCCGGTGTGGACCCAGGTCTCCGTCAGGAACATTACATCCAGATCATGAGAGGTGAAGAAGTCCTTTAACAGGAACGTCTTGTTTGCTATTGACCTAGCATTTAGCAAAGTCATGCAGAGTGTTCTCTCCGGGCTGGCCGAAGGTGTAGTGCTTCTCAGCTGACGAAGATGTGCGTGTTGAACGCTGCGCGGACCGGGAGCGGTCGGGCGGGAGGAGCTGCCATCAGAGGCCGCAGCTCCGGAAAGACAGGGCGAATCCACCAAACCCTCGGATGGCATGCAGTGGGAGGGCTATGACATCTGATGCGTGGATAAGTCACGGAAGAAGCCGCCAGGTGTGCTTTTTGATGGACGAGCGTGCCACCACGCTTTCCCTGTCGCCTAAAGCGCTTTCGGTGAGGCAGGATGCAGGGCAACCGGCGCAGATAGGTGGGAATATCTGACAGCAGGGGGGGGGGCAGATATAGGTTTGGGCGGCAGTATAAACCCCAGTGAGGGTCTTAGGTGGAGGAGAGCTTGGCGATCATAGACAAGCAGAGCAGAGACTTTCTGACAAACATAAATCAAAAACAGGATAGCTAAAGGCAGAGAGCTGATGGAGCGGCATGCCGACACGGGCGCCATCTAACTTTCTCGTGCGCACGAGAGGCTGAGACCTGCTGAGACCTGCTGAGACCTGCTGAGTCGCCGAATCCCTCGGAACATCATAAAAGCCATTTTCAACGGTTTTCTGATGAAAGATTAACTAGGCTACTGGATGAAATAATATGACTGGTATAGGTGCAAAAATGAAACACTTTTTAAAAAAAATATTATGATAAAATATTTGTATATATTTATAATTGTGCAAATATTACGATAAACTCACAGCTATTTCGCGGCCCGGCAGTAACACCTTCGCGGCCCGGTACCGGTCCGCCGACCAGGGGTTGGGAACCCCTGCTCTAAAGCACCGCAGTCTCTTCTCCTTAGGTTGCATCTCAGGTAGATTATTTTAATTTCCTCTGTCCTCGGTCTCACCGGAAGTTGATTTGTCTGCGCCATCCTGAGTAGCGTCCCATAGCGTTTATTTTTGCCCGAGGAGCGATAATGGAGGGAAACGACGCAAGTGAGGGACGCAAGGAATCCATTTAACCGACCTGAGAAGCAGCCTAAGTCATTTTGAATTCTCCTATCCACTATCCCTTAACCCTGTGACGTTTCACAAAGAGGTTAAGGAATAGACGATAGGGTTACACGTTAGGAGCTGATTTTTGGACTGCAACCCAGGTTTTAGGCACTTTCTGCATTAGTTTCACTTTCCACACCCAGGGGTCGCCTCTAGGGCTGGTATGTGTATATGTAGGACATTTCAAGTGGTCCCTTTTTTAATAGGGTGTCCGTGCTGGAACCCGTTTGATCGTCATGACATTATCAGCCAGGTTGGCCTTTGACAGTAATGCTATCAGTATTTGCTCCAGATCAGAAGGTCACAATTATAATCCAAGGAGAGGTCCTCGTGCTGTAAATGAATACTTCAGAATGAAGTGTCGTTTTGAATTTTACTAACAAATAATCAATTGTATTTTAGATCAACTTCTGTGTTCACCCTCAATCATTCGTAGCATACTATTTTCCTTCAGCTCAGCCCACAGTAATTACTCTCTAGATTTGTGTTGATCATTGTTTGTCTGCATGTGTTTAAGCAGCCGTCTAATGGGGATTAGTTTGCCAGGTTGGTGCTGGGTAATTGTCGGAAGCTCAGTGAAGCGTGGAAGAGAATTGAGTATTTGGAGTGGATTAGTCTGAGGCTGGCAGGCGGGGAAGAGGAAGCCCACCACACAATCCCCTTTTCATTCTTAGTCATCTGGGGAAGCTAGAGCAAAGTTCATCTTTAATGCTGGAGACACATTCACACAATGACAGCCAACAGGAACATCCTCACTGAATACATCAGGAAGTTTTGTAAATGAAAAACTGGAATCGTAACACTCCATTTCATTAGGATGTTTACATGTACTGAAGGCATGTTGAGTGTGCTGCTCTTGCATCAGTCAAACGGCAGTGCCACCCAGAATGTGGCTGGAGCACACTGACGCTTTCCAGTGAACACCCATTATGCCATGAAGCACTTATTGGTGTATTTCCTGATGCGTGTATACACACAAACCGCTGGCTTCGGTCTGATCGGCTGGCCTGACTCATGTCTCCTTAAAAGGAAGTGTGTTGGCTTCCTCTTGATGACATCATTACCAGCATAGCCTGTGCAGATTGTTATCTCAAACTCCTTCCTGTTTATTCACCACGGTGGAGTTTTTCCAAAGCTGAGGAAACGGAGGGGATTGGTGAGGGGCTGAGTTGAGGTATTACAATGTATCCACTCAGGTACACACAGGGCAGGAAGAAAGGTCTACAATTCGATGGCAAAGCTGACTGAGCCTCAGTGATGGTGCTACAAGGACCAAAATAAAGCAAATGGTCAAACACTGAAACATAGGGACCAGCGCAGCAGTGGTGCAGTCATTCTTCACACTTAATAATAAATAGCAATATTTTGAGAAAGGATAATTATATTCATGCTATTGTATAAAACCTTTCTGGGTTAGGGTCAGATAACCCTCACTAAACCTAACCCTAATTTAAATCTCTTTCAACTTGGCCTTGTTCAACCTGCTGCGATTGAATGTAAAGTAACAAATGATGGCATGTTGGGTTTGAGATTGATGTATTATATTTTAGTAATATTAGCTACTCTTCCTTTCGCCCCTCCTGACTCTTAAGGCCCTGACACACCAAACTGACACCAAAGAACACGTCCCGACACACCTGATTGTTGTGTCGCCTCACGTCTCCTGCGTCTTGGCCAAAAAGTTGCACTGGAACACACCGCAAAGACTTCAGCCGACAGCCAAGTGCCTGTACGCACTGCGCACGTGTGAGTGGCAATAACTCTCCTTACCAGCAGGCGGCGGTAGTGTGTATTTGTCATTCAAAAGAGGCAACCGGAAGACGGACTGCGTGATACTGTATATCAGGGGTGCCCAACCTTTTTTGAACCGAGAGCTACTTTTAAAGTTGCCAGTCTGCCGAGATCTACCAGTCCAAATAGAGAGGCGTAGCCATTACTGACAGCCTACTACCACGTAAATACACACTTCTACTTGTATAAAACTGACCTTTGTACGATTAATACTTCATAAAATACTGCAGATCCTTTATCTTACCTCTTTCTAATCTACATACAAGTATTTAATGAATTTACACAACAGTGTTGTTGATACAGAGTTGGAGTTTATTCACACGTCACTACAGTGGGTAATGTTTTCAAGAAACATTGAACAGTGCTGCCACATGACACAGGGACAAAGAGAAGACTCTGAACCCTTTCTTTGCCATTATATAAAAATAGTGTTGCTACAAAAGTATAAATTAGGCTTACTAATAAGACGACTCAGATCTGAAGCTACACAGGAATCTGCTGCCAAAGTGTAATAAAAAAGACAAAATTAATCGAATCAAACCCTTTTTTGTTCCATTTTAGTTGATTATAAAAAGAAATGCCTTTAAAATAGGATGCAAGCAACACTAGTTTCTTAACCTGAATTGATAATAGACTATAATCAATTTAAGTTTGCATTCTTATACCATTTTGTACAATAATTATAATGTATAAGTTCAAACAAACTCAAACTCACAGCTGATTAATAACGGTATCTAACTTGAGTTTTTATTATATCAAAAACCTGTTGAAATGCTTCTGTTATTACTGTTTTATTACGCATCGGCAGCCTCCAGGAATGCTCTTTCACACTTCGCCGTCTTTGAAAGACTTCATGTGTTTCGCAAGAACGTGACTGACACGATGAGATGCTCTGGAGCAGCCTTGCTCTTGTTGTTGGGCCTGGTGAAAATGGACTGCTGTGCATTTAGCTGACCTTTCAGGCCCCTCCCCTTTTGGAGCGTAGGACAGAATTAGGAGGGAATTCCGTCTCGTAGCGTTTGTGCACTGTTTTGAAATGCCGCTCCTAAATTACCCTTCTTCGATAAAGCCACGCTCACATTGCAGATGAGACAGATGGACTTTGAATTGTAATAGATAAACAAATAATCATCCTCCCACTAGGAGTGCAAATTATATATGTTTTGCTTCTGCCATAATTGCGGTCTTGTGTGTGTGCGGACTGTCACTCCTGTTGACACCGACAACGTTAGCGAACTAGTGCACTGCCCACTGCCCACCAGCCACGCCCCGACACATGGGGTCACGCCGGCCAATCACAAAGCTTTGATGCGTTCAAGTGCATTATTCTGGCACAGGAAGATTATGTTATAGGACATTAACGATAAAACGGAATATTGTTGTTCTATTTTTAGACACATCTCGCGATCGACTGGGAATCTCCCCGCGATCGACCGGTCGATCGCGATCGACTGGTTGGGCACCCCTGCTGTATATACAAACAACAAATAGCGTGTGTTCCATTTTCACTCTCGTCCATCACAGACTGTTTCACAAAACGACTTATCGAAAACACGTTTAGTGCGGTACTGGAAAATGAAAAAGAATAGCCGTCTGTGTGTGCCTTCTTCACTTCCGTTTCGCTTCTCATGCACTGATTCGCTAAGCTGAACAGCCAATCAGAGTGATTTCTTTTGCCGACAGCCTCCCGATTCAACAGGCTGTCGGAAGGTGTCGGAAGGTGTCGGCACGGCCGAAAAGACACGACGGTGCTGGACACAGCAATCTGAGTAGGGCGACAGGACGCTCATCGACGGCCCGACATCTATCGACGGCCGAAATCGGGCCTTTAGCTCTCTGACTGCTCAGCGTGAGGACACTTCAGAAGCAGTGCAGGCAGTGAGCTACTCCTCACTGCAACACAACACCTTACATTAAATATACTGACATTTTGCCAGATGAACTCATGTAAAAGCCATTTCATCTGGATAGTGTATTTGATTAAGGGAGACTTGAATAAACACCTTCTAATCTGATAAACCTCTCAGTTTTGTTTATAATCACATGCCATAGAACATCATCTGCCACCAACCACACACACATACATAAGGAATGATAATATACATATTCCCAAGGTCCATTATATTGCAAACCATTCATTTGGTGCTCTTGTTAAAAAAGCAACTTAAGATATTTGCATTCAAGCACATTAGGAAGAAGAGCTCATTGTATAAATGCTATGTTTATTATAAATCCCTAATGGAAAAGAGATTGAAGTGCTAGCGTGGTGTAGGGCTGCACGATTTTGGGAAAAAATCTAATTGCGATTTTTCTGACAAATATTGCGATTGCGATTCGAATTGCGATATTTATTTTTAAGCGACCCAATGGAAGTTTATTGTAAAATGCGGCCATAACTCCGGCTATGAAGGTCGTATCAACGTGCTCCCGTCTCTAGCGCCCGAGCTACGAGTGAAAGAACTAAACTTACATGAAACTTCCGTTGGGTTGCTTTAAAGTCAAGCTTCAGTTAAAGATTCACCCTTTTAGATGTAGAACACGTAATGGAGCATTACTGACCTGACCCAGATGGTTTGTTTCACCAAACTATCTAGGAAAGCTCCATTGGAAGCCGTTTGGAAAGGGCAGGCACTTTCAAAAGCACTTTTCCAAAGCAGGTGATTGGATCAATCTGTCTATCACCTTCTATCATGGGCCACTTCTGATTGGTTAACAATGGCTGGTACATGTGGGGCACAACACTTCTGATTGGTGTGGATGACTGACACACAAGAAGAGTAAAAAAAAATCGCAGGCTTTGCGATTTGATAATCGCATCATCTCGAATCGCGATTTCAATTTAATATCGATTAATCATTCAGCCCTAGCGTGGTGTGCAGTCTGAAAAGACAAGTTGGGAAGACTTCTGTGGAGAGTTTATTCCATCATCATTATTAGGGGCTTGGACATTAAAGAGGCTTGGCTTTATACACAGTTCTTAGAGTCGGGTGCTACTGCTTCAATGCCCTTAAGGTCGGCACAGTCTCCTCAACCTAATATGAGGTCAACAGAGAAAATAAGTGGTGTAAATATCCTTCTCTATTAACATTTAGAAAGCCATGGCATAACCTGTGTGACTAAATAAACACTGCTGGCTTGTGAAGTCACAGCCAGTCAGTCTCTTCTACTAACCCCATCAGCGAGTAAGACTGTAACCCCCCACGCTGTGTCTTCTCCCAGAGGTGAGGAGTAAGCAGTATTTGCTTAAATGTGTGTGACCCCATGATGTACAGTATGCCACCCTCACTGTAGTAAGTATCTCTGGAAGAAAGGTGAGGGAATTGTGTATTTAACATAATTCACTGCTTTGATAAGAAGCCATTTTAATCTGGGCAAGAAACACTCTGTTTTGAATGTCAACAAAATGAGGGGAAACTATTTTTTCAACAAATTCTTCACAGTTTTAACCCAGCTAATCCCCTGACTTCTATTTTTAGAGATCTCTGAAGCATACCATTTGTTTTATTCCTGAGCCCGCACACTTTCTAAGCGGTGTGTTTGCACAGCTCCGAGCTGTTCAGCTGCTCCGTGTGCGGACCGACCTGAGGTTTAGTCCATGGCTCGATGAGTGCAGGCAGAGCAGCAGGTAAAGGGTTGCAATGCAGGAGCAGGGCAAGAGTCATGCCACAAACGTTGCTGTCTCATGACTACATATTCTGTCGGCCTATAAGTCATACCAATGTGAGGTGCTTTTGTGAATGTGAAGTCTTAACTATAGGCAGCGCAACCAGAATAAGCCTTATTAAGGATGAATGGTTGGTGCCTTGTGGTGTGCAGTCATCACTTTGGAAAGGAAGAATAACTCAATGATTCCATTTAGTTTAGGCTTTATCGTTTGAAATGGAATAGAAACATCTGGGGAAGAACAACCCTTTATTGCCTCATATCACTGACCGGATGAAACTGCTACTACAGCTGCTGACCAACATGACAGCAGCATCTCCTTATCAACCGAGCACACTGATGAAGACCATGTGGTACACTAAACGAGACAAACATGATGTGGTCGTTTGCAATCATTAAAGCTTGAATGCAAATGAAGTGAAAGAATGTGTTTCAGGTTTTGGTCTATCATGAAATATTGCCAATTGTATCTGCCCAAACAATCCAGTTGATATTGGTGGTATGCTTAGTCACTTCACAAAGGCTGCTAAAGTATTTCCTTCCGTTGTTATAGTGTTGGGGTTGATGCTGAATCATTTGGAAACAAATCTTAATTGATGCATGTCTGCTCCTTTTGATCGAAAGTCGTCCCCGGTTGACTCATGTCTGTGGCTTTGGTGTGCGCAGAGCGTTTCAGCAGCCACTCCCTTTGAGGCAACTCTTAGCTTTATAAGGTTTGTTAAGAGCAAAGCAGCCTTTTTCCACTATGTCATCATAAACTTCACTGCAGTCTTTGTGAATCCACCTAATGGTCCCTCCTCTTTCACATGCAGTCCAATATCAAGCTGCTGTTTGCTCTCTTTGTCCGGCCTGTCAGCGCTTGCGCTCATTACAATTCCCAGAACATTTGGGCGGGTTCAGGGCGTGGGAATCCAGCCGACTGCAGACAGTCACCCAGGCTGGCGTTTAGTTCTGAGGGAGGCTTTACAGACCGTCAGTACACACACAAAGTTCAGGCCAAAGGATGTCAGCATGTCACACACACTGTCACGCTGTATAGCACAAGGTTATATTTTGCAGAAGATTAGAACATCTCAAATTATTTTTAGTGACCACTCATTGCATTTTAATAACTTAAATGGCTACGGGGAACATAACAAAATGAAATACAGTCAAATGAAATGCCTAAAATAACGATCCACAAATAAAAAAAGACAACAATAATTTCTAAACATACAATCTGTTGGGTTTGTTTTTTTGCTTTTTACTTATGTCTTTTCTTTTTTTCAAAAGGGTTTGGGTTCTTTTGTTTATTTATTTTCTCCATAAAAAAACCTGTTCTAACTGTTAACCGACACAAAACGAATCAATCATCTATTGGTTGTAATATTTAAACAGAGGGTCAGTAGTTACATTTTGTGTGGTATACCTCTCCTATCTCTGCCTTCTAGTCTCACAAATATGAACTTGTATTCTGTTTCTCCTTTTTCCCATTTCATACATTTGATTTGAAGATTCTTCCAATTAGAGTTCATTAACCCTAGAACCGCCAGAGGTCGCGGCATACCTAAAACCGCCAACGGGTCAAATGTACCCGCTATTGATTTTCAAGGTACAATGTTCTTTTATTTATCATACAGAACAGTGAGTTTTGATCGCACAGGGATGAAACTTATACCAATAGAATATGTGGACTCTCAGCTTTTCATAGGATATAGTTTGTGCAGATAGCATGAAGCATAAAATATCGCTACCAGTGCTGATTTAAATGCTTGGTGTTAGACGTATGTTTTTGTTTAGGTACATCTCTCTCTCTCTCTCTCTCTCTGTCTCTGTCTCTGTCTCTGTGTGTGTAATGTTCTCTTCTATGGACATATAATTGTCTAGATAAACGGATGACGCGGACTACTTCTCTCATTCCGAGTGTCCATCTTTATTCAACTGGCACGTAACCTGCACACATGCATTACGTCCTCAACGTGAGCTCAGTCATCCAAGATCTTGTATTCTCCAAGATGTTACACTATCTATAACTATCTATCTGTCTATCTCTCTCTATCCATCTATCAATTTATCTCTCTCTCTCTCTCTCAATCTCAATCTATCTCTCTATAAGGAACCGCAGTAGACAAAATGCGTTGCTATATCAACACGTCCTGTTTACGCTGCATTTTCTATGAGGTCAATATTACCCGCTGGCGGATATAAGTATAAAAGGCATTTTTTTGCCGATTTTTTTTTCAATCTGACTTCATATTGACCATTGTTAACAACAGAGGGTGCTACATAACACACTTTCAGGAAAAGTCACGGACTGGGAGACTTAAATATTTTATTGAAAAAAAGTTACATATAATCAAAAAACTGCTGCTGGTAAAATGTACCCGTTGGCAATTCTAGTGTTAAGTTATTATGTTTTAACCAATTCCTTGTAACTGTAATAAAGAATGAAACTTTGAAGTATTTGTTTTAAAATCATTAAAATACAATTTAGCAGCATTAGGGGTGTAACGGTTCACAAACATTTCGGTTTGGTACGTGCCTCGGTTCGGTACGTTTGCGGTACAGCAGAAAAAATGATCATAAAATATTTGTTTTTGAATTATTATTAAACTGTGAATATTCACTCAAATAAATACAAAATATAATAAAATAAACATTAAGGTGCAGCATTTTAGATGATCTGAAATCGTCTGTACTTGAACTGTACTGTACTAGTACTCTCCTAAGCAGCCAGCTTGACATTAGGCTTGTCATTGTATTTTCATGTTTAAAGAAAGATGAACTTGTCCACATTGCTTGCTGAAATGGGCAGATCTGCTGGCACTAACAATGTCTCCTGCTGTGGAGAAGACCCTCTCTAGGGACAGTGGTAGTAGATACAGCCAGGTAGTGCTTTGCTACCATGGCAACATAAGGATATTTGGCGTTTGTCATAGCTTTGGCTCGGTCTGAACTCTCTGCGAGTGGTGGAGGATTACATGCTAGCAGGGAGTTGGGTTTGCACTTCAGTCTTTTTTCTTTTGGTACCGGTGATATTCACGTTCGGTGATGCCTTTTCAAATGAGTGTGCAAGTTTGATGTATCGCCAGCCGCGTAACCAATGTTAGTTGAACAATGACGACAAACAGCTTTGGTTTGGTCCACCTGTCTTTGTCCGTCATCCTTGTTCGTAACTGCGAAACCAAAATGTTCCCAAACCGGAGACTTCAATGATGCTGGAGGATTTTCGAGCTCAACTTTATCTGCGCTCGCCATTTCGCCAGTTCCTCAAATTACTGACTACATTTGAACGCATCCCTGTGACCAGCTCTCATAGTATGCCTCTCGTCCAATGAAATGACTTGGTCTCTCTATGACGCGTTGAACCCAATGTGAGCAAATTACTCTGAACGCTGCGACACAGCACCTGAGATTACTTCCAAGAAGTTGTTCACGTCCTCAATTGTTTGGTACACTTCGGTACACACCTGTACCGAACCAAAGGGCCCATACCGAATATTTTCGGTACGAATACGTATACCGTTACACCGCTAAGCAGCATTCATTTACGACCATCTTGAAAATGGGACCGTCATCTGGCTTCATAGCATAGCTCTCGCTTTATAAAACTGCAAGTCAGCGTTAGGAGGAAGGAGAACATACAGTATATTACATAACACACCTTTACACTATGTTTTGAAATCAGCTGTCTTTTATGCTGTGAACGTTTTTCTTATTTTGTCAGCATTTCAACAGTTTCAAAAGTGATGTCCGATCTTGTTTGAGCATCCATTTCTGCATGAACTGGCTCAGCTCTCAGGAGGACCGGCACCCTGTTGAAACTGGGCTGAATTGGAAGAGTTTTATAGAACCTGAGACCATGTAGGTCAGTATAAATAGCAGCGGAGGAGGGAAGGCTGTGTGATATTGGCCCATTTAGGTTCTGACTAAAGGTAGCTACGGTAGACCATGGGATGTTTAGGATTTTCATCACTTAGAGAAACTGACATTGAGGTGCATTTTGACTGAAGGTACTTTTCCAAAGTACACACTTTCTTTAAAACGGCCAACTTTTATGAATTGAAGTGACATGATGTTTGTACAGTATACTTTTTGGCATTTGTTTGAACTTCTTCAGTAAAGCATGTCGGAGTTTTATCCATCAAGTCAACTCGGGTGGCAAGTGATCATCCTCAGACAATAATGCTGACCTATCGTTACATGATGGAAGTATAGCATTGGTCCCCAGGTGTGCAGATTCCTGTTGTTGAACACGCAGTCTCCCTGTGAAATAAATGACTGTTTGTACGAGTTTTGTTGCTTTCAGAGAAAAACATCCATTTTTCTGTAAGCCTATTTTTAAAATAGCCTGGATTTAAGAAAAGGTGTTGTAGAATTTGACCCAACGTGAGTGTGTTTACAGCATACAACAGAACCACCCTGTAAAAAGGAACGCAGAAATGTGAAGGTGATGCAATAATTCACATTGCTCTGCTTTAAGTTAGGCAGGGCTTCTATGCTGGGACATAAAGAACTAAAGTGACTTACTGAGGCTACAATTTCAAAAATCAAGTACTAATAATTAACAATCATTTTATCTAATACAACCTTGTGCAAGAAAACATTTTCAAAGTAATAGTAAATGCTCACTTTGCAGCGTCACCAGTGTGGCACCAGTGCTTGTGACCAATATCCTGTAATAGCTTTGCAAACTAGTCAAGTAAATAATAATAATTAGCGCTGGCCTAAGATTACACATTTTTCTGCGATTTAATAATTAAATAATACATTCCAAAGTAGTGTATTGCGTTTTTTATTTTAAAGTACTGCTATATGAACAAAAGTGCAAAACATTTGGTTTGCAAACACTTTAAAACATGAGGTGCATGTCTTATGTAAGATTGATCATTCAGCCTTACTAAACCAACCTGAATAAAGTTGCTCTCCATTAAATGTATATACAATATTTCTGTTGCGTAGTGTGTCTGCCAGTGTTGGGTCTGAACGGAAATATTTGAAATGCCATCGTAATAAGAATATTACTTGCGCTTAATAAACACATTATGAAAGTGTGTTCAGTTCGGCCTTCTATTCTACTTTCTACTGTCAAATGTAAAACCTTCCACCAGCTATTGTCCCACATTTGTAGCACATGGAGGTTTTAAAAATCAAAGATGTTTAAATTCAATATGACTGGCTTGTGTTGGTGTCCTTGCACTTTTTGCACTGTATTGTGTGGCCTTGTATGTGCTACTGTAATACCTACCCATTGGCCACCTAAATGAAAAACGACAGTACATTTACTTCCACTCCAAATTGGTGTATCGACTAAACATTTTTTTAAATATCAAATGTTTTCTCTATATATGAAGCAAGTCAAAAGGGTATTGTATAAGTGAATGTGAACCCTTGAAAATGTAAAGGAGTAAAAGCTCTTGACCTCTGAGCTCAGTGAGAATCAGTCCTCAAAGCAAAGTAGCCATGGGAGCTTTCCAAGAGCTGTATTTGTTGCTGCTGGAGGCCGAAACCCTGATGTCATGTGACTACACTCACTGCTGCTTTGTCACTCAGAGGGTCATAAAAGATACAATGTGTAGAGAGACCCTCAGTGCAGATGCGTAAGATCAGCAAAAGCATCAGATTTAAAGAGCTTTTCTTGTGTTTGCCTGAAAGCCCTGGGTACAAGTTGGAATTCTCGGACTGACTGAGAGGAAATGCCATTTAAGGAGTCAGTGAGTGAGCCACAGGGAACGGCAATCAGTAAGAGCTATTTCTGGAGAACCTCCTTCATTGAGGTGACGTGCAACAACATTAACCTTTCTGTTGGTCGCTTGTTGGCAGGCCCTTTACGCCATGGCAGAGCGAACAGGTACAGGCAGGGCCCATAGTGATAGCCCTATAGTTTAAATCTACTACCCACACATGTGGACATGGGTTACTATTTAAAAAATGGTAAATGTATTTAGGAACCTATCTGTGATTTTAAGTGGGGGTGGACCTCAAATCCTCCAGGGGGGTCGTCCCGGTAAGATTTTTGAATTTTGAGTTAATTGCATCAATCTGGTGCACTTTGAGGGGGAAATAAAGATACTAGATCTATGGAAACACCTATATTAAACAGAACTGTATACATTTCAATAATCATAAAATCATGGCCATAACCAATAACATACTGTACAATTTCCTATATGAAAAAAACACTGAAACTTGTTTATTTATTTATTTTTGGTTCATTATTTCCACTGCAGCGGGTAGCTCGCTTTAAGCGTGCCGAGCCGTGTGGGGCCCGTTTTTGGTTGCGTTTCCACTTGGCCTAGTTTTGGCCCGGGGCTACTTTTTCACCTTTTTTCTGGCCCGACTAAATCGTGGTTCTAGGGCCAGGAACAACCAGGCTGAATCGGGCTGAGTATGCTAAACTAGAGAGAGAATCGCTGGCAAGCGGGCTACAACTACAACAAGATGAACATATTTGACCGTGATTTAATTGTAATACACGTTTCAAAATGATGCTGAAGTAACAACATACTGATACCGGTTAGTAAAAACCATGAATTAATGCTTTGATAAGTCTGCAGACAGACAGCAGCCGAAAAAACCCTTCTAAAATGCGTGTTTTCTAAATGTAGCTTGGCTAAGCTAACGTTATATATGCTCCGACCGTCCACACTCACAACAACGGCCTACAGACATAAATAACCAGCGACTGTATTCTCCATGACACAGGCAGTCTGTGGTTTGTACTTGTTTCACTTCTGTCTAGTTTCTGAACAGATCTGAGGAGCTGTGAGCTCTGAGTGCTAACAGCTAACGGCTGTGTTGTTTTTCTGGGGCTGTCATTGAAGATGACGTCACGGCTCCGCCTACACTGCGTTACTATAGTAACTGCCCCAGTTCCTAAACTGTAATGGAAGCGCAGCATTAAAGTGAGCCGGGCCTAATAAGGGCTAACCAAACTGAGCGAGGCCGAGCGAGGCCTGCAGTGGAAACGCACCATTATATTTGTGATTGTGTCTGTGCTCCTGAATCAGCCTCTCCTGTCTCCCTCCTCTCCCCCTGCTCCTCTTTGAGGCAGCAGCAAAGACTAGTTTTAGCTCTCAATAAGTTTTAAAAGTCTATCTTACCTTTTTTTTCCCCTAGTTAACTTTTTTTTTAAATTGTATTCATGCATATTTTACTAATCACTCCCCCTCAAATGGAAATATGTGTTTACATAAATGGTGACCAAACCGTTTGAGACCCAGTGAGAACTTAGACTAAGTTAACTATCTAAACGCTCAGAGTCCTTCACCTTACCTCACCTGAGCTGAGCTGAGCTTATCCCGAGCTTGAATGGCACACAGAGACCAATCAAGGGCTTTGATTTATGATCTGTATGACAGTGGCCATGTCGGCAGGCCACATCATGTGGACAGCCAGTCCCCCTGTGTGAGGCAGGCCACTTAACAGGCCTGGCCATCGGGAAACCCCCCGGTCCTCCCGATGGCCAGTCTCCATATTTTCTCAAATCCTATGGAGAAATCTCGTTGCTTTTTTGTGGAGGGAAGCCATGCACAGCTTACTTCCTGGTTTTATGACGCCTCACTGCAGCTCTCTCTCCTCCTCTTCACACACCACACTTTTCGCGGCACACGTACTTACAGCCAATCAGCTCTGAATGATGTGAGATGACGTATGGTGGGGATGGCAGCACTTTGCCCCTATGGTCATTATTTTTTGCCACACACATTAAATAGGAAAATACTCTGAGCATGCGCAGTGTAGTTTTTCCAGTCACCGTTCACTTAGACAGTCAGAGGGAGGGGCAGGATCGGGTTTTGTCCCACATGGCTCTAAACAGCTCAATAGGCACACACTGTAGATACTAATTAGAAGAACAGACTACAACAGCAATGTACAGACGAATCAGATGATTAAACATGATCTTAAAATATATTTTATATCTTTTTTAATTTAATTTGTTGTAATAATTATTTGTAATACTTTCTGCTGACACTGAACACAGCGCACAGAAAAATACCTACAAATCAAACGTTTGGCAACACTTCGGATTGTTCAAGAAAGACGGTCAACTTGAAAAATCGTTCGCAAATTGTAAACGATGCCGAGCCGCTTTAAAGTTCACAAGTAGTACGAGGAACTTAGCGACGCACACAAAGAGGCGCCATGGGGTCTGCGGCTGCAAAGGCGTTCTGTCAGAGAGAGGTGTTTAGTGTACAGCAGCCTGTGACGGCCAATAGCAGCTTAATGTCTTCCTCACTGTGAGCAGTTATGAAAGAGCTGTTTGTGAAAGAGGTTGTTTCTTTATTGTTCCCATAGAAACCACTGCTTCCTGCTCACTGGCGAGTCAGCCTCTGGATGAGTGTTCAGCACGTCAGGCAGCAGCTGTATGGCCGTTGCTCTGTGGTAGCTGCTATCAGCACATTGTTAATCAGGCAATGCGTCCTTACATAGTTTCACTGTGAGGTGTTATACATTGCACTTTCCTCTGCAGGCAGAAGAGCAGAACTACACGTGTGAAAAGGCCAGTCTGTGAAAGGTTGTTTAGTTTAAGGTCAAACAGAAACCGCATGATGGGATGCACTCGTAGAGAGAACCACATATGTGAAGCACTTTCTTGTTGATTTATGATTAGCTGCATCTGAGGAATAAAACGAAGGCCTCTGTCGAACAAATTGAAGTATCATTATTTTGCATCGTGTTGAATCGTATCGAGCTGTATCGCAACAGGGGTGAATCGTATCGCATCGCCTGGTGTTTCAAATGTATCGTTGATGTATCGTATCGTTGGCAGCGTCTCGAGATGCGCCTCGGTGATGGAGACGCACATCCCTAGTATATATGCACACAAACTGACAACTGTTATAGCTCTTCTTTGATGTCGTCTTTACCCGGTCATTGTATCAACATTACTGATAATATTCATCACACATGTTATATTATATAGTAAAATTAAACATTGGTTTTAGTCTCCTTTGGTTTCTTGAGCAGGAAATGTTCCCTTTTCTTTTGTCTTTTCTATTTCCTGACAAAGCTGTTGGTTGGTTAATAAGTCATTGTAATGGTGGGTTTGTGTGCCTGTGACATGCTGTCCTTTGAAAGGCACTCCTTCTTTTCTCCGTCAGTGTTTCCTGTGAATTGGTCATGTTGAGGGACATTGGGGAAATGCATTAGTGCGAGGGTGGGAGGGGTTACAGAGACCCCGCCTAGAGGCCAACACACTGCACCCACACAGTGTGGACCACATAGCTGAGGAAGGAAGTGCTTCCACACAGTCTGCAGCACACACTCACACAGTACATGCTCTGAGAGGTCCTTTTAAGGGAACGGCCCGGCTCATGGACGAGCGCTGAGTGGAGCACAGGGAGCGCCTTTAAATACATGTACACATTGTTGTATCTGCATGTCGACTAATAAGTACAGTCGTCCACCACATGTGCTCTCTGTTGGAGGATGAAACCCTCTGTAAGGTCACACAGCACAGTGACCTGCGACCTCTGCATTTAGCCCATCCCAGGACTAGGAGCAGTGAACGTGATGCTGCTACTACTCATTTAACATGCTGTGTTTACTGTAAAACATTGGTTTAAGCGAACATGTAGTCTGCCGGATAGTACATGTATGGTGCCCTTACTTTACAGCAATTAACCGCTAAATGTTTTCTATGAATTCTGTCGAGGAACTTGACTTCTGGTCTCAAGCACGTTCAGCATTTCTACATGTTTGAGACTTAGGTCCAGCTAAATTGGAAACTGTCTCACATCTCTATTTTCTATTTTCTCCCTCTCTGTTCCATTTCTTTCTCTATCTGCCCCCCAGGCCGAGGCCAGGCTGGCAGCGAAGAGGGCGGCCCGGGCAGAGGCCAGAGAGATCCGCATGAAGGAGCTGGAGAGACAACAGAAAGAGGTACAGGTCACATGTAGAATACAGGAGACCAGTATGTCTACCTGCAGAAGCCATCAGTCATTTAGCTGAGTAGTACATGTTGGCATGAGTTGTATCCATCCATCACTCCATGTCTGGAGTTTTCTATGTGTCTGCATATTACAGCTTACATTGAGGGAGGGCCGCTGATCATCCATCCTTTAATATGCCACACAGGTCCTGATGTGTGCATGATGCGCTTCCCTAAAGAGCCAGAAGAGTTCACCAGACCTGTTGGTACGGTGTTGATGGCCGTTCAGACCAAAAGCATTTCCTGTCAGCAGGGCTCCATGCTGTTAAACATCCCGGGGTCATGTGTCACTCGTAAACAGGCTGCTGTCACTGCAGCTCTGGGAGAACTGCTGCTGGGGACTGGAGTTGTTCATAGAAAGTGCCGGAAATAAGCGAGGAAAATCAAATGAAAAGTCTACAAAATGAATAGATATTTTCTGTCTTTCGTGTTATTCTCGGAGGAAAATGCCTATTTTAAGGTTCATTTGGCCGTTAAAATGCGTTTTGATGTCATTGTATGCGAGTAATGAGTTTTATTTCTGATTATTTGTGCAGTACATGTACATGATGTTTAGTTTGCTAGTTATGATGAAGATTACCTTAAGTTCTTTTCAAAATAACACACTGTTATTTACTCACCAATAACACACAATTATCCTTGCTTTTATTTATTGGTTTAATTCCATAATCTCTGTCTTTTTTGGCGTCCGTCAGGAACTGAATTTCAAAATAAAAATAACCGGAAACAGACGTAGGCCTGTAAGGGACATTTCGAGCATCATTGCGATTGTCAAAATGTTTGAGTTTACCACACTACCCAGAATCCCCAGCTATCGTTTAGGACTACAGTCCCCGTGATTACTCTTCAAGGTCTGGGATTGGATGTTGGAGTGGCAGTGCGCCAAGGTTACAGCGTCAAACAGCTGTTTGAAATGGAACGAAACCACGCCAGACTATCCAAAACTAGAATCGAACACCCCTCCAGAACTACACATGCTGGCTATTGTGTTTCGCAAAATGTTCTATGGGACGTCTCTACTGAACGTTTTCGTTTATCCCCACAATTAGAAGTTGCCATTATTAAACACATTGGTGTTATCAAATGTAAAACATATAATTAATAAATGGGTGAAAATCACTTGTGTCCATAATGCGCAGCATTATATTAATGCCGTATATCCACATGACAGCTCATTGCTACTTTGTAATTCTACTCCACTACAATTCAGAGGTTAACCTGGTATGTTTTACTCCACTGCATTTATTTGAGTTACTTCGCAGATTCTGATTAATGATGTGAAATATAAACAACCCTTAAATCAGACTTTAGTTACACCTGAGTAAAATTCAGGTAAGGTGATTGTCAAGTGCCAACAATCAGGAGAGATATTTGATAGTTGGTGCTTGAGAAGACTAGACATGTATCTGCAGATCTCTATAAAGTATATTCATTACTCGTTATTCTCTACTAATAGTTAATTAAAAACTGTATATTATGGCTATTTTGTACATCCCTTTCAAGATTTCAAGATTTCCAAAGGTGTATTGACATATCATACACAGCTACGGTGTTTATGCAATGAATGAAAAACTTGGGTCACAGGTTCCTCAACAGTGCATTACAAGACATCTATCAATATGTGTGTACCTCCACCATTAAACTGTCATATTCTGCACATTTCTTATTCTATCTACATACATAAGAGTATAATTAATGTGTATAATATCAGTTAAAATAAGTGCTTCAACATAGTTAACATTGCAGGAAAGCAATATATTAGACGTTAATAATAATAATAATTCCTTACATTTATTATAGCGCTTTTTCGAGTGCTCAAAGCGCTTTACAAATACACATCACACACATGCAATGGTCACTGTGGACAATACCCACAGGAGCAAGTTCAGGTGAAGTGTCTTGCCCAAGGACACACCGGCTTTACAGACGCAGCAGTGGCGGGTTTCACCCCTTAATCTGATGATCATTGCACAGCGCCACACCGGCCATCTTCACGCCTCGAAGTCATCGAGGCGCTTTTATTTTTACATAAATATCATACATGTACTGTGGACAATACCCACAGGAGCAAATCCGGGTGAAGTGTCTTGCCCAAGGACACAGCGGCCTGACGCAGTGGAGGCAGGAGCGGGTTTCGAACTGGAGTTCCCCAGCACCCCCCTTGATCTAAAGATCAGATGCACAGTCCACTGCGCCACCCGTCCCCGTTAAGTACTTTGTATTTATCTGTACATACCCCCAACGTTTTTTTCTTATTTAGAAGAAGACCGTAATCTGTTATTTAATGTTTAAATAAAGGTTAATTCGTTTTCTGTTTTGCACCTCCTCCTATTAATATCTTTGTACATCCTGCACTAAACTGTTTTATTGAAGAGATCACTTATAGTATCTTCTTGATTTTTTATATTCTATATTTCTATCACAGACCTTCTACTTTCCCCCTATGAAAGTATATGTACTGTATATGTATATTTTTTTAATCAAATATAACACATAAAAACAATAATTCAATAACGTGCTTTAACCACTAGGCGGTGCACACAGACACTTGTATGTACAACATCTGAAGATGTGTAGTTTTATTCATGCTTTCACATAATTTTACAGCATATTGCTATACTATTTCAGACTCAGTATTTACATTCAAAATTCAATCCAATTCAAATCAGTAATATCTTTAAAAACTACAGTCCTTTTCTATCAGCTGTGCACCGTTATGGTGTAAATATAACCTATCTATGAATTATATCAAATGTAAAAGTCAGCCGAATTAGTGTTGATACTGCAAGGAGACGTATTGTGTGAAGAGAAATTGAGAAGTTTTTTAATTGTTGATATATTTATGATCCACGTCATGTATTCAGTTTCGGTGCCATTTCTTCCAGTTTTTCCAAAGGTCTTCTCATCGGGGCTCTATAAATAAAGAACTACGGCAGATATGTAATATGTAATGCAGCCGAACCGTGTATTACAATGCCGTTATGTGATGACTTTCAAAGAGAAAATCAAGAGCACTCGGAATTAAGTATTATTTTAGTCTTTTCAAATGTTTTCCGGATTTCATATAATATAAACACCAAATCCCAGCATGCATTGCGGCTAAAACATCCAATCAGCGTAGCTGAGAAACTTGGGTAATCGCTCGAAATGCCCACGTCTGTTTCCGGTTATTTTTATTTTTAAATTCAGTTCCTGACGAACGCCAAAAAAGACCGAGATTATGGAATTAAACCAATAAATAAAAGCAAGGATGATTGTGTGTTATTGGTGAGTAAATAACAGTGTGTTATTTTGAAAAGAATAACAAATTAGAAGGAAAAAAAGATTTTAAAAATACGAGGCTCTCCCCCATGTATTTTCCTCACAGACGTAAGGTAATCTTCGTCATAACTAGCAAACTAAACATCATGTACATGTACTGCACAAATAATCAGAAATAAAAAGTCATTACTCGCATACAATGACATCAAAACGCATTTTAATGGCCAAATTAACCTTAAAATAGGCATTTTCCACCGAGAATAACACGAAGGACAGCCATTGTTGTTGATCACGTGGTCTGGGAGCTGTTGCAGCGTCCATAGCAACCACCTTAGCAACCATGAATGTGTACACATTCATGAAGTAATCTTCGTCATAAGTAGCAAACTAAACATCATGTACATGTACTGCACAAATAATCAGAAATAACAACTCATTACTCGCATAAAATGAGATCAAAACGCATTTTAATGGCCAAATGAACCTTAGAATAGGCATTATGAAGGTCCATGGGACGCCCTGCCCGTAGAAGCCTGATGGGCAAGGGGTCCGCCGTGTCCGCAATGAAGGTCTATGGGACGCCCTGCCCGTAGAAGCCTGATGGGCAAGGGGTCCGCTGTGTCCGCAATGAAGGTCTATGGGACGCCCTGCCGGTAGAAAAATGACGGGAAAGGGGTACCCTGTGTGTGTGTGTGTGTGTGTGTGTGTGTGTGTGTGTGTGTGGTGTGTGTGTGTGTGTGTGTGTGTGTGTGTGTGTGTGTGTGTGTGTGTGTGTGTGTGTGTGTGTGTGTGTGTGTGTGTGTGTGTGTGTGTGTGTGTGTGTGGTGTGTGTGTGTGTGTGTGTGTGTGTGTGTGTGTGTGTGTGTGTGTGTGTGTGTGTGTGTGTGTGTGTGTGTGTGTGTGTGTGTGTGTGTGTGTGTGTGTGTGTGTGTGTGTGTGTGTGTGTGTGTGTGTGTGTGTGTGTGTGTGTGTCACACACATCAGCGACTTCATCAAATGTTTTCTCACCGTCCCTGTTCCCCCGGTCCTTAAAGATGACTGCTTTAGGTGTCGTCATGGCAAACGCCTTTTCCCATTAAGCTATTCTGGGATATTCATTACTCCTCAGCACTCAATTATTCAGCAATCAAAACACAGGTGGGGAGACAAACACAACATTCTCACGCGCACACAGACAACACGTGCACACACAAATACGCACAGGATTAGGGCTCACTGTTAAGTAGAGTCTGGTCGGGGTCAGTGTGTGCGCCTTAAACCCTTTAGCCGGGTTCTAAAGTAGCTTAGCAGGTTGTCCTCCTCAGTGCAGCCTACAGCGAGACGTTGTTGTTGCCGTGCGGTCTTCATGAGCGATGGGTTGCTGCACTCACACCCACCTTCAGGGCCGCAGGATGTCTTCTCCCAGGCTGAAGACTGCTAACGGGGGACTACTGGCTGTCTAGCAGCAACCGAGAGGCGTGTGGGTCCCTCCATTGTGCTGCTCAGACCTTTATGCATGGCTGTGGTGTTACCTGCTGACTGCTGAAGGATGCAACCTTTCCTTATACCCTGAAGGCAGCAGGACGGCTGGGCGTCGGCTGGCAGGGAGGGGGCATAGGGCCGCCCTCAGCGGGCGCCCAGGGACCCCTCCCTTCACTAAGGGCAGCTCGGTGAGTGTAAAGGAAAGGGTGCAAACTGTGAACTTGGCTCTCCTGCTGATTGGTCGTCCAGACACGTAATTGGAGGAAAGTAAGCGGACACGAGTCCTCCGTTTATTATCTGTTCTCACGGTGCAAGGTTTGACACATCATGCCCTTTTACATGTTAGATTGTCATTAGAAGTGGAAAACAACAAATGTAGATTTCGGATTATGGCATCTGTTCCAGGTCAAAGGTCGTAACGGAGTCAGAGCCATGCTTTGGTGTGTGTGTACTGCTCGTGCACAGATAGCGTGTGGCTTTAATAATGCAACAGGAAGGATATCGTAAGCAGAAATAACGTGACTCTGGTGCACGCAGCGTTCATTGCATGTTATTTAAAATAAGTCTGTCCTCTACAAGTCGTGAACTCTGCCTGAAGATGGCGACTTCATGCACTCTCATCTCCACTGAAGTATACAGGCCGTCCTCACACGGGGCATGGAGGAGTTGTGTTGTTCCCAAAGTGATGCAGTGGACGCAGAGGGCAGTGGGGGTCCATTTTGGGAAGACGGAATGACACGGCAGGCAGTCCGTGCTCTGGGCGAGCTTAGAGGGAGCCGGTGGTAGTAGCTCTGGATTAGAGCGCTGAACCCGTGTGGTGGGAAGGGCAGCAGGAGGCTGGGGCGCGTTAGATTTGCTCGCCGGAGGTATCGGGACAAGGTCAAAGAGGCGTTGCCCTCTTTCTAAATAAACGGGTGTGTTTAGTCATCGGCGTAAGGCTGTGGCACATCCTGCTCAGCCAGACGGGGTGTGAATAGGGAGCGCACACACTGCAGCTGAAGGGCAGAGGGTTCACAGTGCGGACATTTAATGTTTCCATGTCTCTTAACAGCATGAGTAGGATTACCTGTATGACAACGACTATATATATCCTTTATTTAACCAGGTAAAAGACTCATTGAGACTAAAACCTCTTTTCCAAGAGCGACCTGGCCAAGAAGGGCAGCATGTACAAAGTTACAACAGATACAACACAGACATGACAGGCAGACAAACACAGCTGTAAAACACAAATACAATGGCACATTAGCCGGTCAATATGCAAAATAAAACAAACTATTAAAATCATTCAAAGGATAAGGATTTAGGATATACGAGCACTCACATCGACCAATGGTGTCGTGTCCTTTAGGATGGACCTGAATTCCCCCATAGTGATGAAGTCTGAGAGTTTCAGCTCCTTCTGTTCCAAGCTGTGGGGCCGCATGTCTAAAAGCTGTTTGACCCAGTTCTGTTCTCACTGTAGGAACCAGCATCTGAACCACATCTTGGGAGCGCAGGCCATATGGACTTTCTCTTTGACACATATATGTGCAAATGTAGGAGGGAACCAACCCAAGCAGAGATTTATAAATAAAACCCAACCAATGGGAAAGTCTGCGAGCAGACAAAGATGGCCAATTAGCAGCAGCATATAAAGTGCAATGGTGTACTCGATATCCACATCCAGTGATACATCGTAAGGCTCAAATGGTACACAGTATCCAAGCTCTTTAGGCACTGGTCAGAGGCATGTTTAGCAGGTCACCATCATCTAATACAGGTAACAGCGCTGCAGATATCAGATGTTTCCTTGTTTCTGAAAAGAGAAACAGGATGTGTTCCTGTAAAAGAAACCTATGGTGAATAACCTTCTGTATGCAAATAAATCTAGCACATCCCCACATGAGACAGCTCCGTGCTGACTGGCTGACTCGCAGTGACACTGCCCTCCCTGGGTCCAGTCCTCAGACCTCTGCTTACAGCTAACACTGTGGTGATTGGAGTTTAGAATCACCGCTCAATTTTACACGCACTACTGATGCGGAAATGTTTAAAATAATACACAAGAAGAATATAATTGAAAATGTGATATAATGTTGGAGCGAAAACGTCTCTTTGAATCTGAATATTTCACGGAATACAATTGTGCTCCAGCTCTGCATCTGTAACGTAAATGCAAAGAGTAGTCAAGTGCTTGGTGGCCACAAAGTGCCCAACCAAGAAATGCTCCGGCTCATAGCCGTCCCTCTGCTGAGCTAACGGGCTGCTGGTTGTAGCGTCATACTGCTCAGTAGGATTCATTTTCCCCAAATGTATATATGTTCCGTCTTTTAGAATCAGCACGGCATCCTGGGAAATCCTGACGACTGTACTTTCAGTTCTAGCTTTAGGCAGTCAAACACATTGTCGTGAAGCAACACTAAATACAGTCGCTGGTCTATTTCTGTCTGTAGGCCGTTGTTGTGAGTGTGGACGGTCGGAGAATACACTGCGTTAGCTTAGCCGATCTCCATTCAGAAAACACGCATGTTAAAAGGTGTTTCTCTGCCGTCTGTCTGCAGACAAAGCGTTAATTCATGGTTTTTACTAACCGGTATCAACATGTTGTTACTTCGGAATCATTTTGAAACGTGTATTACAATTACATCACGGTCAAATATGTTAATGTTGTTGTAGTTGCCAGCGATTCTCTCTCTAGTTTAGCATTCTCAGCCCGGTTGTTGGCCCGGAAAGAACCTCGATTTTGGAGAGCCAGAAAAACTATGAGAAAGTACCCGCTAGCCGGAACTACGCCTAGCGGAAACGCAACCAAACACGGGCCGGGCACGGCACGCTTAAACCGCGCTGTAGTGGAAATGCGCCATAACACTCGGCAGCAAAGGCAATCGGTGTAGTACCCAACGATTAAAAACACGTTTGGGTTTCCTCTGTTCACTTTGTCTGAATGTAAGCTCAGCGCACCTCCTTATTCTGTTCTGCCACTGATCCACACCTAAAGAACCATGGGAACCGCCTGGTGACCCAGTCTGCAGATCTCCAGTGACCTCCAGGTGTTCTGGGGTCACTTTCTGTTGGGCCTGATGTGCAGTGGGTACTGAACGTTCCTGAGCTCCTCTCAAGAGCAGGACCCTTCCTCTGTGCTTTTCATGCATGCCATCTGTCTTCATCCGCCACATACTGCAGCTGCCTGCTTTCTGTTTGGATTTCATATCTTTCTTCATCAAATATTATTTCTAAAGCTGATTTATCATTTCTTTCCCCTTTTTTCATGTTCCATATCCCCGATCTTTCTCCTCTACGTCTCGTCGGTGTGTAGATCTTTCAGGTGCAGAAGGTAGGCCTCCTCCCGCTCAGTCCCACCTCGGACATCATTGTGGCGAAGCAAAGGAAGTGTGTTACCTGTGTTCTGAGCTGTCCTCCCTCATGTCCTGTCCTCCCTCATGTCCTGTCTTCCCTCATCTCCTGTCTCTCAGAAATATTATGGCCTGAACACCAAAGTAGACGACCGATCGGACAGCAAATGGGGAGATATTGAACAATGGATGGTACAGTTACTGTGCGCTGACGACATCACTAACACTACGCATGCTTTCTTTATGCCCGGCTGACGGAGGCTTCTGTAGTGTGCAGTCTGCGGCTGAGTTTCAGATCATTCCTGTTGAGCCTTTTTACAAAATATGGGATTATAAAGAGTCAGAGCTCGGCCAGTAATGATAATCCACTTATTCAAAGAAGCGGGGTGCCTGTGTGGCTCAGTCAGTCTGACCATCTGCCCTCTGCTGTGACGCTGCATGGGATTTACTGAGTCAATGCCCCCTTCAGACCCTGCCCCAGACCCTGCCCCAGACCCTGCCCCAGACCCTGCCCCAGACCCTGCCCCAGACCCTGCCCCAGACCCTGCCCCAGACCCTGCCCCAGACCCTGCCCCAGACCCTGCCCCAGACCCTGCCCCAGACCCTGCCCCAGACCCTGTCCCAGACCCTCAGGGGTTACACACGGGAGAGTGTGACCTGTAGGTTCACTAACTGCATTGTGTGGACTTGTTGTTGTTTACTAAAGGAGCTCACTGAGTGCATGTTGCAATGGGAGGTTTGTTTGTGAGTGGCTGGCTCAGTGGGGTTTCAGGGGCGTGCACGTGTGACTGTGTGTGCTCCATCATCATGTACACAGTGATGTTGATTTGTTTAATGCAGGGGTTGTGCACATCTGTTGAAAGGACCAAGCAGGTGATGTATGCTGGCGTCTGCTCACATTGGTGTGTGTGGTCTGGTCTGCGATGCCGTACACACACACATTAGGGCTGTAGTAAATGGACACACAGCTTTTCTCATAATGTTGACATTTGAAATGAACATGTCTATGCTGCAATGGTCCTTTTCTTTGAGGTATTATTCAGATATATTCTATTAAGTTGTGTTTAGGAAGTAGTTTCACTGGAAACATGTATTTGATCTGAAGAAACCCTTCATTAAACTGAGATAGTTTTTTACTTGTTGGGGAAATCTTCAATAGAAGCTGAACACGTGTTCCTTCTATGTGAGGATGGAGACTGATCCGGGCCGTAGAGAACCCGCTGTCACAACGCCAGGTCCTAGAGGACCTAGAGAAGCCATGTTTGGGCTGCTTGAAAGCATGCTACTTTGTTATGGAGTGAACTCTGGACCTGCCTGACCTCAGAGTCATGGACCCTCATTGATCTCTGACATCTCTCTCCTCTTCTTCACCCTTCATCTCTCCCCCCTCGTCCAGGAGGACAGTGAGAGATGCTCACGTTCTTCACGGGTACACACGGTTTGTAGCACTCCCTCTCGTTCCATCTCCTCGTGTGTGTGTGTGTGTGTGTGTGTGTGTGTGTGTGTGTGTGTGTGTGTGTGTGTGTGTGTGTGTGTGTGTGTGTGTGTGTGTGTGTGTGTGTGTGTGTGTGTGTGTGTGTGTGTGTGGTGTGTGTGTGTGTGTGTGTGTGTGTGTGTGTGTGTGTGTGTGTGTGTGTGTGTGTGTGTGTGTGTGTGTGTGTGTGTGTGTGTGTGTGTGTGTGTGTGTGTGTGTGTGTGTGTGTGTGTGTGTGTGTGTGTGTGTGTGTGTGTGTGTGTGTGTGTGGAGAGATGAAATGATTCATGTTCTCCTTAAAAAGCTTCTTGTATTTGGTTTAGTGAGAAGTTCCCACTGCATTGGAACCATGTGTCATTGCAGCAGGAGACGTCCTGTCACACTCCACTCAGCACTGTCCCCTAATGTCACCCTGCCACGGGACCCTTTGCCTGGACCCTAACCCTCCTCTCGTTGTGTCCCCTCTCACAGCTGTCTGACGACGATGAGCGGATGTCAGTGGGCAGCCGGAGCAGTGCCAAGGTCAGCATCACTCAAACTGCATCGGGATCCAAACACTTAATTTAGATCTGTCTGTACTGTGTCACTTCACCTGGACCTGCCCGCGTGGGTGGCGCCGTGTACTGATCCTGACGTTGTCTTCCGCACAGTCGGACCTTGATTCCGTCGGGGCTTATGGTGCAGGGGTAAGGGGTGGATGTGCTTGGATGAGATTGTTAACCCACTACCTGAGGATGCGTTGTGTTGCCGAGTGGCTGTTGGACTAACTGTTGTGTGAAGGACTCAAAGCATGGAGCGCATGTGTGGTGTCCTTGTGAGGAGACATGGGGTTCACATACAAGGAGTGAGCCAGCATTGTCTTTGTTACGATGACGGCATGTTTGAGGTGCATGCTTTCTTTGGTTTATGTTCCGTCCATTGTATGCAGGATGAGAGTGTGACTGGATTGTGTATGTATTAAAGGACACGATGCCTGTGTGTGTTGTTGCTGTTGTGAAGGAACATGTTGCAGTCAGATTAGATCTGACAGCAGAACACTTGTTCAGATACCAGGCTCCACCCAAAGCACAGGCCACGCCCTTTAGGCCTGGTCAAGTCTCACAGCGCCAGGAGCCGTTTGTTCTCTGCTATGTCGTGTATGATTCACGCCCTGAGCAGCCAGGAGCTTTGGTCCAGTGAGTGCTGGCTGGATCAGTGCGTCAGATAGCTTCATGTTCATACATGGTGGCTGTTGTTATGCTCCTGCCGTCTGTCGGGGCAGTGCAAGACTTCATTGCGCATGTATGTGTTGGGTGTTTGTTTGTTATTAGTTACAGAGGACAAGATACACATGTTTCTACCGACGCATGATGCGTAAACTGAAAGTGTGTGAAGCTCACAGCAAGCACCCTGTTTCTTCCCTGATGCTATCGTGAACAACACATTCAACCCTGTTGGAATTGGCAGGAGGTGACCATGGTAACATTAGCTATTAGCTGTTAGCTAGCGGTGGGAAACAGTTCCGCTAGCTTGAGGTTCCATGTAGTTCCATTACGATGCATTCAATCTTAATTTAGCAAAGATGAATATTATATCTGTTGGAATGTTGCTTAAATACATACAGTTGTCAAGGCAATATTAAATGGATTTAAGAGAGGACATAATGACCCGTTTAACCACATAACAACAAGTGTTTGCTAACAAAAATAAATGGTGTTTAGGAACATGGTATATTGGCATATTGTTTTATTTGAGTTTCTCCTCGGGGTATTGATAAGAGTGGATTGTCACCAGTTATGGTATGCTTCATTTGACTTACGGTGACATCCCTGGTTCAGATGCTTCCCCCCCCCACTGCTCACTCTCTTCTCTCACTCCAAGGACTCCTCCTCACTAACGAAGTCAAAGAGAAAGAAGAAACATAAGCACAAAGACGTAGGTAGAAGCTCAGTGTCCTGTACATCCACACAGACATGACTCTAAGTGTCTCACTCGCGTTCTGTGTCCACAGAGGAACGGGCCTGATGACGATCACAGTGTCCTGTCCAGCAGGGTCAGTGTGTGTGTGTGTGTGTGTGTGTGTGTGTGTGTGTGTGTGTGTGTGTGTGTGTGTGTGTGTGTGTGTGTGTGTGTGTGTGTGTGTGTGTGTGTGTGTGTGTGTGTGTGTGTGTGTGTGTGTGTGTGTGTGTGTGTGTGTGTGTGTGTGTGTGTGTGTGTGTGTGTGTGTGTGTGTGTGTGTGTGTGTGTGTGTGTGTGTGTGTGTGTGTGTGTGTGTGTGTGTGTGTGTGTGTGTGTGTGTGTGTGTGTGTGTGTGTGTGTGTGTTCGGTCTGTTGGAGCCTTCTAGACCATGTGAGCGTGTCCTCATGCTGCTCCTGTGTGTCCTCCTGCGTGTCCTCATGCTGCTCCTGCGTGTCCTCATGCTGCTCCTGCGTGTCCTCATGCTGCTCCTGCGTGTCCTCATGCTGCTCCTGCGTGTCCTCATGCTGCTGCTGCGTGTCCTCATGCTGCTCCTGTGTGTCCTCATGCTGCTCCTGTGTGTCCTGCTGTCAGAGCTCCAGACTGAGTGATGAGAGCAGAGTGTCCCGCTCCTCCAGGCTGGACCTCACGGTGCGTGTTGGGCCTCTTGTCTTAATCTCTGAACAGCGGTACAGTGATTGCACAAAACATTTCATATGTTAACGTTGGTATATTTGAACCTGGACCCTATTTTCCTTTGTTGTTGTATCTAATTGAGCAACAGGGAGAACCACTTTGAAACTGGTCTAGTCTGGTTCTGTAGACAGAAGCCACAGAAACAGCTGTAATGTAATCTAGTAAAGCTGTTCTTGTCTAACCTGGTTCTTTGATGTGGCATACATATTAAAGTAAACTAAATCAGTGACGAGCTAACAGAGTTAAAGCGGAGGGCAAAGAGCTAAAGCCATGCCGTGAGTTATTCGCTTTTGGCCAAAGACCTCAAACCCTATTGGGAAATGACTGCATGTAGTTCAGATGCATGTTGTTTCTAAATGTATGTTCAATTAGTTTTATAATGTCAAAAATATAAATAGTTCATCTCTCAATGTAAGAATTTAACAAAGAAATTGACACGGGCTGGTCAATAATAAATCAGAGAAAGGGAAAAGTCCAACAAGTACATATACAGATCACAATCATACCTACTATTACCCTTGTATAGCTATTATTACAAACAAAGACCATGAGTCAGATGTGTATTCTAGATGCATGTTACACGTTACTGAAGGATTGGAAGTAGTGGCATTATGACTTAACGCATGTTCTGTGTGAGATGTATGAAGAAGGGCCTTTTAGTTTTGAGGTGTCGGTGTTTGATGCTTTCTGTGACCAACCCCAGAGCTCCAGACTGAGTGATGACCCCCGGGGGTCTCGGGGCTCCAGATTAGACCTGCAGCCGGTGGGTGGCTCTGCACTCAGACTGTGTGTTTCTCACAACACTAATGGCTTTGGGTGCACACTGCTCATTAACACTTGAACTGCTTAAGACCTGGGAACGTTCTCATTGTTTTGATTAAAGTATGGTATTCATTGAGGCCTGTCGTGCACTTCTAAACATCTCTCATCAATCCGTGGTAAGAACACATCTGGGTGCATGTGTCCCCTTTGCTGTGGAGTGTGTGCTGTATACCCCAGAGACTCAGGACTTCTGGAATACTTCTGTGGTGAACTGTTAGCAAAACACTTCTTTGTCAGTTCAGCCATGTGTCAAGCATGTGGGTTCCTTTCCTTTGCTTCCTGTTAAAGGCAGCAGAATGTCGGGGCATGGTGTCCGGCAGTGGGGGCTTGGACTGTGAGCCATGGCGTCGCCGGTTCAAGTCCCCGTCCAGACCTAAATATGGAGTGTGGACTGGTACTTGGAGAGGTCCCAGTTCACCTCCTGCCCTGCCGTGGTGCCCTTGAGCAAGGCACCGGATATCCCCCTTCCCCCCCACTCCCATAGTTCCCCGGGCGCTGCACAATAGCTGCCCACTGCTCCTAGTGCTAGGATGGGTTAGATGAGGCCAAATGTCACTGTGTGCTGTGCTCTGCATGTGTGACCATCATCCCTCCAATTCTATCTGTTACACTTTGCTAAGAATTGGATATGTTTAAAAATATGTTTCTGAACTTCCCGTCTGTTTTCCCACTCCCTTCTGCCTCCTTCTGTTGGCTCGCTTCTTCCTCTTTCCTCATTTCAGACCTCTTACTCTTCCTCTGACCTGTACAGCTACAATGGTCTGTCCTCTGCCAGAAACCCCGGCTCCACTTACAATGGTTACCAGGTCTGTAGACTGCTCTGCGGCTGCTAGCTGACCGTCCACCTCTCTGTGTAAATCACTTGAATCATGTTTCATACTTGAGTTATCTCAACCCGTGTCAAGCCTCCAGACCTGATCCTCGTCTCTGTTCAGTTCTACAGGTCAATAGTTGAATAGCACTTGCTGTTAGCATTCCCTCACCAGCGTGCTTAAGAACACATGAGACTAAGCTTGTTTTAATCCAGAACAGGATGTAATGATGAAGCGGCCTGAGCTTTCTCACGTTTTAAATGCACTGCGTGTGATGTCCCTGACTTTGAGAGTATCCTGGCGGGCTGTGTGTGTAAGAGTGTGTGCTCACACTGTGCAGCATGACCCCTGAGTGTGTGTAAGAGTGTGTGCTCACACTGTGCAGCATGACCCCTGACTGTGTGCAGAGCTCCCTGTAGGAAGACAGCGGGTTGCAGCGCGGCAGCAGCTCCTGCTCACTCGTAACATTCTCTGAGGATCGTGGCCTTGTTGTTTTGTGTGAGGAGTGTCAACCGTCACAAGAACAGTGCATATAACCAGGCGGTCGCCGAGGGCGCCAGATCTAGAAGGGCGCTGCGCTGGGAGAAACACCTTTTTTTAATTAATTTTTTTCTTTTTTATTCTGCCTAATTTTCTGTCCTTGATGTAATACATGTACATTAATCATTGAATACAGTAAACACCCTTTGCACCCCGGGTCGGCAACATTTTGCATTTGCCCTGTATGATGATGTAAGTGATGAAAGTGGGGGATATGGACTTATCAGGCGCCCGCAGCTGAGAGAGAGAGAATCAGTACCGCGGATTGTTGTTGGATTGAGGCTGATAACTACAGCTCAGTGAGCTAAAGGACTCCGAGTGTTTAGATAGTTCACTTTAGTCGAAGTTATCTCAGTGGGTCTCAAACGGTTTGGTCACAATTGATGTAAACAAATATTTCCAAGGCACTCCTTTATAATTATTAGGTTTGAAATCATTCCAATGTATACTATAGGACAGTAAACCTCAAATATCAAACCAAATCATAATCTCGCCCCTAGGGCACCAAAATGTCTAGGACCGGCCCTGCATATAACTCAATGTGGACGTGACTCTAGTGTGGAATAAGAAACCAGGCCATGTGTGAAGCGTTCTTCCTTTTCTCACATGAGCAAGACCGTCACAGTATTTTGAGTGATTTGGTTCAGATTGTATTTATTTGTTGCTGCTGCATGGGAGTTGGAATGTAAGGTTAAATACTTCCCCATCATAATGACCTTTTATTATATCAATTTAGCACCACGTGTTCTTTTTGTATATAACAAAGAAGATAACGCTGCATTATTTTCAAATGTCAAGGTAACTCGGGGTGAGTAATCGATAAAGGGATATTTTGTGGGTGGAGTGTTGATTTTTCAGTGACTTGATGAAATGGTATGTAGATTTGACATTGAGTGGACGGTGTTCAGTACTCTGCATCATGGTTCTGGTTCTGTGGGGGTCTGTGCATGCGTGTGTGTGTGTGTTTCCTACGGCTGTACACAAGAACATAACGCAGTGTTCTCTCTCAGCCTGTAGAGTACAGTAGTTGTCGCAGCTCCGGCTCCAGGGTCTCCTCCAGGGCCGGGTCAGCTCGCACCAGCCCAGTGGTGAGCTTACACCCTGGTAGCGACAAGAGTTTACTTGGCATCAGTGCTTTGTTACCACATGGTCTATGACCAGCTTAAAGAAACTGTTCACATGGGAACATGATGTACTGCACCACAAACAGACATAGATCAGTTGAGTGCAACATGTGATGGTGCTGTATACATTTTAAACGTTAATATAAAGTAGAACAAATACATACAAAAATATGAAACAATTATACAAGTAGGTAAAATTACAATACCAATGGCAATAATATTGTAAGAAATATGTAGAATATAGCTTTGCACATAAAGAAGTTGTGGTGTTTTGCTGAATGTTCAAATTGTCTGGCCCTATTTGACTATTCTTTGAGGATGTTGTGCTGACTCCGACGAGGCCTGGCTTCCACAATCTGGAAATGTGCATTTATTGTTCTGTGCCCCCTGGTGGACGTTTGCAGGACCACTGTGGCTCTGTGGCCAGTTATCTGAGGAGTGCAGCGGGCGGCAGCAGCCTCCCCCGAGACCTGGATGATGTCACTATTCCTGACCTTCCTGATGTGCGTGGCTTTGCCCCCGCAGGAGGCCGCCGCCGTGATGTGAGCTGACTTCCTGCTTCGTTGCTTTTTCTGCAACCGTGTTCCCTCCTCGTGCAACCGTGTTCCCTCGTGCAACCGTGTTCCCTCCTCGTGCAACCGTGTTCCCTCGTGCAACCGTGTTCCCTCCTCGTGCGACCGTGTTCCCTCCTCGTGCGACCGTGTTCCCTCCTCGTGCGACCGTGTTCCCTCCTCGTGCGACCGTGTTCCCTCCTCGTGCGACCGTGTTCCCTCCTCGTGCGACCGTGTTCCCTCCTCGTGCGACCGTGTTCCCTCCTCGTGCGACGTGTTCCCTCCTCGTGCGACCGTGTTCCCTCCTCGTGCGACCGTGTTCCCTCCTCGTGCGACCGTGTTCCCTCCTCGTGCGACCGTGTTCCCTCCTCGTGCGACCGTGTTCCCTCCTCGTGCGACCGTGTTCCCTCCTCGTGCGACCGTGTTCCCTCCTCGTGCGACCGTGTTCCCTCCTCGTGCGACCGTGTTCCCTCCTCGTGCGACCGTGTTCCCTCCTCGTGCGACCGTGTTCCCTCCTCGTGCGACCGTGTTCCCTCCTCGTGCGACCGTGTTCCCTCCTCGTGCGACCGTGTTCCCTCCTCGTGCGACCGTGTTCCCTCCTCGTGCGACCGTGTTCCCTCCTCGTGCGACCGTGTTCCCTCCTCGTGCGACCGTGTTCCCTCCTCGTGCAACCGTGTTCCCTCCTCGTGCAACCGTGTTCCCTCCTCGTGCAACCGTGTTCCCTCCTCGTGCAACCGTGTTCCCTCCTCGTGCAACCGTGTTCCCTCCTCCTGCAACCGTGTTCCCTCCTCGTGCAACCGTGTTCCCTCCTTGTGCAACCGTGTTCCCTCCTCGTGCAACCGTGTTCCCTCCTCGTGCACTCTGCCCTGCAAGGAGGGCTACTTGAGTCTGTGCCCCAGGTGCAGCTGTGTGTTGACTGTGGGGCTGTGGCAGGAGGCCAACCTGAAGATGAGCTGTTTGAAACACATGGTCTGAAAGGAACACTGTCAGACTCAGACATGTGGTGATTGGATGATATCTGACAGAGTGGTGTCTCCTCCTGTACTAACACAATGCACGGTGTGGTTTAGTGGACTTGTCTGTTCTGGAAATGCAAGTGAAGGAGCAGATTGAACATGTCGAGGTGTTGTGTGGTTTGTTTCACGAGATGTCCGGTGAATGGTGTCCCTGCAGGGAGCATGGTCTGACTTCTGTTTGTCTCCACAGGTGGAGGACAGAGATTATCTTGAGAAGGTGAGTAGATCACATGACCTCTGTGTGTTTACTAAGGATGCATAAAGTGACATCGGATAAAGAAGAATAATGATGGGGGGTCTTGTAATGTGTTTGGTTGTATTTGTTCTTTCTAGACTATTGTTGCTCGTATCATTCTGATCAATCCTAATACAAGCTCTCCTGAAAGGTTCATTTTGTGAAATTACATTTTTAGAATTCTGAGATTATAATGTTTGGAAAAACAGTTGATATGTTTTTTCTCTATGATGCTGCTGTCATTCTGAGATAGATGTTCATTCTCTAAGCATGTGTCCCTCTTCCTCAGGGATCTCGAGCAGCTTCTGCCCTGACCGCAGCGAGCCTCACCTCGTTGGGCGGGACTTCCTCTCGCAGAGGAAGTGGTGAGACGGCTATAACTGTAGATGCAGAGACATCTATACGGGAAATTAAGGTAAAGTCAAATGGAGCGGGCCAGGTGACGCTTACAGATGCCAATACATCTACTGTGTGCATTCAATATTATAATAACATTTCAAACTGCTTCATGTTGAACAATACGCATTTGTTAATTCCTTATTGGACCAAACATAATGAAAACCTTATGGAAGACTTCCAGCATTTGGAATTGTGGTCCCGTTTTGATAATAGAAACGTTTCTGCTGTTGTCAGAGTTTAGGGTTTATACTGACAAAACGAGACTTTTCTGGGATGGGCATTTTCACTATCATCACTATCATTTTAAAGGATTGTGAAGTAAATGGGGAAATTAATTGCTTATGTAAATAATTGTAAGTTGCAGCTCTTGTCAAACTGAGACTGTCACTGTAGAGCAGTGCTTCTCAAAGTGTGGTCCGTGAGCGCCCCCTAGTGGTCCTTGAGTATATTAGTACAATTTCACATTTTAAATAAATAAATTAATTAAAGTTTTCCGCACTCTTGCGGGAATATCTCCGCATTGGAGCGAGCTTAAGTTTCACTTTCGATTGCATGATATAGCCTAGATAAACACCTTCATCACACATATTGCTACTTGTTTGTACCATTTTCAGACGATTTGTAAAAAAAGATGTGTTTTTGGATATTTGTGGAGTTAGGTGGTCTGCGAGTGTTTTTTTATTGGTTAAGTGGTCCTTGGTATGAAAAGGTTTGAGAAACACTGCTGGAGAGAGTAATAGTAATGTATCCCCCAGACCAGAAGACATAAGGGGCATCTGTCCAAACTGGGTGTTTCAATTTCATATTGAAAGGGATGTGCAACTCACACACTCACTTTCATTTTCTCTGATGTAAAAAGTGCTTCCATAAAGTTCCCAGCTGTCATGCTTTTCCCATTCTCCCTGCAAACACTGGTACTGATGTTCTGCCCCCCTCTGGACTCTGTCCTCCTCTCTGCTGCCCCCTCTGGACTCTGTCCTCCTCTCTGCTGCCCCCTCTGGACTCTGTCCTCCTCTCTGCTGCCCCCTCTGGACTCTGTCCTCCTCTCTGCTGCCCCCTCTGGACTCTGTCCTCCTCTCTGCTGCCCCCTCTGGACTCTGTCCTCCTCTCTGCTGCCCCCTCTGGACTCTGTCCTCCTCTCTGCTGCCCCCTCTGGACTCTGTCCTCTCTGCTGCCCCCTCTGGACTCTGTCCTCCTCTCTGCTGCCCCCTCTGGACTCTGTCCTCCTCTCTGCTGCCCCCTCTGGACTCTGTCCTCCTCTCTGCTGCCCCCTCTGGACTCTGTCCTCCTCTCTGCTGCCCCCTCTGGACTCTGTCCTCCTCTCTGCTGCCCCCCTCTGGACTCTGTCCTCCTCTCTGCTGCCCCCCTCTGGACTCTGTCCTCCTCTCTGCTGCCCCCTCTGGACTCTGTCCTCCTCTCTGCTGCCCCCTCTGGACTCTGTCCTCCTCTCTGCTGCCCCCCTCTGGACTCTGTCCTCCTCTCTGCTGCCCCCCTCTGGACTCTGTCCTCCTCTCTGCTGCCCCCTCTGGACTCTGTCCTCCTCTCTGCTGCCCCCTCTGGACTCTGTCCTCCTCTCTGCTGCCCCCTCTGGACTCTGTCCTCCTCTCTGCTGCCCCCCTCTGGACTCTGTCCTCCTCTCTGCTGCCCCCTCTGGACTCTGTCCTCCTCTCTGCTGCCCCCCTCTGGACTCTGTCCTCCTCTCTGCTGCCCCCCTCTGGACTCTGTCCTCCTCTCTGCTGCCCCCTCTGGACTCTGTCCTCCTCTCTGCTGCCCCCCTCTGGACTCTGTCCTCCTCTCTGCTGCCCCCCTCTGGACTCTGTCCTCCTCTCTGCTGCCCCCCTCCGGACGCTGTCCTCCTCTCTGCTGTCACTCATCCTCGCTCACTGCTGCCCCCCTCTGGACTCTGTCCTCCTCTCTGCTGCCCCCTCTGGACTCTGTCCTCCTCTCTGCTGCCCCCCTCTGGACTCTGTCCTCCTCTCTGCTGCCCCCCTCTGGACTCTGTCCTCCTCTCTGCTGCCCCCTCTGGACTCTGTCCTCCTCTCTGCTGCCCCCCTCTGGACTCTGTCCTCCTCTCTGCTGCCCCCCTCTGGACGCTGTCCTCCTCTCTGCTGTCACTCATCCTCGCTCACTGCTGCAATACACCAGGAGATCCATGAACTCAAGGATCAGATTCAAGATGTGGAGAGCAAGTACATGCGGAACCTGAAAGAAGTCAAGGTATCAGCCTGTGACACCCCTACCCCTACCCCACTCACTATTAACTGAGCCGTTGATGTCCTAACTCCCACTGATCATGTTAGACGTGCGGTGATATGTGCAACCAAATGACTGTTATATGACCCATGGCCTTTTCATCTACCAACATTTTAATAAAAAAGCTGAAGGCTCTTGAAGTTGAAAAAAATAGTATTTTAGTGAAGGGGTAATTTAGGATCAATATGCATGCTCCGCAATAGGACTGTGACCATAGGAAAGCTTCATGTCACAATTGTCCTGGCCAAAACCCTTGGGATTCACGATTTGATCCCAATAATCATTAGAACATTAATACTCTCAAAATGGCACGAAGACATACTGAAATCACTTAAAGGTGGGGTATGTAATTTCCTTCAGAAACACTTGTTATATTCCATGGAATGCTCTTAGCATCCCGATAGCAATGAATATCTGAAGTGCTTTGACAACAAATCCATAAAAAATATCACCTCTGGAAGCCGTGGCGCTGTAAGAAGCACGACCAATCATCTGAGCCGGCCCGGCTAAAGTAGCTGGATGGCCTACCTGCCTGTCAGCCTTCCATCGGGGCACAAACTTATCTCGTGCCCTCATTGGTCATGTGCGCGTTCGTGTGTGTTGGAGGAGGGGCTCTGTGAGGAAGTGGCAGATTTTTTCCGGTTGTGTATTTTCAAATTCTCGCGCACTCGAGCTGGTTTCTCAAACTTACCTACCCCACCTTTAACCTTGATTAACCGGATGTTGTTGCATGTCTTTCATGTGTGGTTTTGTTTGTTGTTTGTTTGTGTTTGCCTGTACTTCTTCACGAGTGGTTGACAGTTGTGAGATACAGATAAGTATACGGCTTATAGGCAATTCCGTTTTCTGTTTGTTTTTAACTCCAATCAAAGGTACGTCTCTTATTACATGTTCTATTTGTTGCTTTCGGGCAGTGCTCAACGGAGGGCTATCACTTTGAAAACAATAGAAATCAATTAAAAAAAATTCTATGAACCTCTTGATCTAACTATATTTTAAAAAACTTGACCTAAGTTATACATAAACATTTTATTTGTGCTAAAGATAATACAATTAACTTCAGAAAATGCAACTCTGTAATTGTTATAGCTCTAAGTAAAACAGTAAATAAAAAGGCTATTTTAAATGTTACATTTGACATAGAAGTTGGTCTCAAAGAAGGGAAGAGAAAAGGGCCATTTTCAGGCCAGCATGTGTAATATTCTCCCGCTGTCTATCTGTCCTTAGGATGCATTAGTAGGAGTGGAGGAGAAGTACCGTAAGGCCATGGTGTCCAACGCTCAGCTGGACAACGAGAAGAACAACCTGATGTACCAGGTGGACACGCTGAAGGACTCGCTCATGGAGCTGGAGGAGCTGCTGTCCGAGTCCCGCCGCGGCTTCCAGGACAAAGTCAAGGTACGCAGCACACTTAACACTGCTGTTCTCTAACATAAAGTGCATGTGAAGATAGTGGGATGCCTCCTTTCCTCCTCAGTGGAAACTAGCACAGACCTGACCATCAGTGAGAAATAGTGTGTGCTTCAGTTCTGCTGCACACTTTGAACATGTCCTCTCTTCCTCCTGGTGTCATGACAACATGCCCAGACAGTGTTCAGTATTCCTGCTGACAGACACACCTGAAAACAAAACCTCCTTTGCGCTGTCGTTAATACGGTGAAGCTGTACAAGGGTTCAGTATACGGGAGTGTTATTGTTGATGGAAGAAGTACTAGGATCCTAAAGTTTAGTCAAAGTAATAATACTGCAGTGTAGAAATACTCGGTTACAAGTAAAAGCTCTGCATTCAGAAATCTCCATCCATAGGAGTACATTTAAGTGTATTCGTGTTTTTATTTTCGTATTCATAAATGTTACCAGCAAAAGTAACTAGCAACACATTTTTTCAAGCAAATTTAGTGAGTAGAAAGGTACAATATTTGCTTGTAAAATGTAGTGGAATAGAAATATAAAGTAGCCGAGTACAGTACTCAAGTAAATGTACTTAGTTACTTTCCACCAGTGGAATTACAGCAGAGTAGAGCTTACTCAAGATGTAGCTGACTCAGCTCATTTTGGATCAAACAGTTACTGCTTCATGTGCTGTACATCAGTGGTTCTCTAATGGGGGTACTCGGACCCCTAGGGGTACGTTGGAGTACTGCAGGGGGTACGTGAGATTTATTTTATGTTAATGAAAAGAACAACATAAGTAGGCTAATGCATTTAAACAAAGTACTAATAGTAGATGAACTACTTTATTCAAAGGTTTACAGAAGCTCTGGATAATAACATGGGAACAACAAACGGGGTGCTCTATTTTCCTCTCCCTCTCTATTTTCCTCTCCCTCTCTCTATTTTCCTCTCCCTCTCTCTCTTTTCCTCCCTCTCTCTCTTTTCCTCCCTCTCTCTCTTTTCCTCCCCCCCTCTCTCTTTTTCCTCTCCCTCTCTATCTTTTCCTCTCCCTCTCTCTCTTTTCCTCCCTCTCTCTCTTTTCCTCTCCCCCTCTCTCTTTTCCTCTCCCCCTCTCTCTTTTCCTCTCCCTCTCTCTCTTTTCCTCTCCCTCTCTATCTTTTCCTCCCTCTCTCTCTTTTCCTCTCCCCCTCTCTCTTTTCCTCTCCCTCTCTCTCTTTTCCTCTCCCCCTCTCTCTTTTCTTCTCCCTCTCTCTCTTTTCCTCTCCCTCTCCTGACAGCCCGTCAGGCTCGTGCAGCTCGCTGAACTTGTAATGAGTGACCCGACAGTAAAGAATACACATATTTATAACTAGTTTAGCTAGTTCCAGAGTAGATGAACTCGCTAAGTGTGTTAGGTCTAACTCTTAGTGTATTTAATGTTGCTCCACTCAGTGGTCCGTCACAGCGCGGAGCTGTGATCATGCAGAGCTGCGTGTTCTCCGTCAGCAGCAGCTGATCTGATCTCTCTCTCTCTCTCTCTCTCTCGCCCGGTTAGACTTCCAAATCTATCAGATCTAGATCTTCGAGCTAATTATACGACTGCCTGCTTATCAAAGGTCCTAAACAATAAGCGTTGCTTGGCAACGGCGGCCACTAAGCCGCATTATGCATATGTTTATATGAGGGGTCAAAATCCCATGCTCATAAAATGCTCATATATGTTTTTCTCTTCGTTCCCCACGCCCCAAAATAAACAAATAAATAAATATACCAATTTTAGGAAAGGTAAGGAAGTTTGAGCAGTGTGGGTTTTATATGAACAGTTACACATATTTCAAAACGTGAAGTGTAATAGCTGCAGTTTGCCTCATGACCCTCAGTGTAGCTCGAGCCCATGTTTCACTACAAGTACAACTTATTAAATGCAATGCAGATAATGTCGTCTCAGTGTTATTGCATGATGTTAAAATTGGTTTGCCATGAATTTAGCAAACATTTGAAATGTAGCATTTAAGTGTTTCTCAGTTACAAGCTTGTTGCTTTAATAAATCAGACACTGATGGCGCAGCGCTGTACTGTGCCTCTTTATATATAGGCTTTTTTCCCTAACAAATGGTGTTTTGCGCTGATCAGGGGGTACTTGGCTGAACCTTTTTTTCAATGGGAGTACATTATTGAAAAAGGTTTGAGAACCACTGCTCTACATTATAACGCAGCTCTCAGTGATTCAACATCTCCCCTGTCAGGTTTCAGGGCTTCATGTGTTTCTGTGTTCAGATGGATTCTCTTCTCTTCTTCCTCACAGGAATGTGAGCGAGAGAAACATGCCCACACTGTGCTCCAGTTCCAGTTCAGTGAAATGAAAGAGACGCTAAAACAAAGTGAAGAGCTGCTCAATGTGAGTATCTGTGTCACTGAGACGAGTGAGATGGAGCCTTCCATTGGGTCAGAAAGACGGCTGTCTTTTGCTCCGTTAGTCCCGCAGAACGGCTGCACGTGGAACATTTCACAGCTTGCTCCTTTCCCCACACTGTATATGCATGCATCCTTTTTCAGCTTTCTCTCTCTGCATCTGAAACCTGATTTCCTTTCCCTGCTGTTTAGGACATCCATCAGCTGCATATCAAACAGGAAGCTTTGAATAGAGAGATATGTGACCTGCAGGAGACGGTGGAGTGGAAGGATAAAAAGATTGGGGTACGGCCTATGAGCCCTGGTCTAGCAGCTCTGTGTTTGCCAACATGAATTCAGCATTTCCTTTGCATTCAACTTAATGTCAGCTTTTACTTTCACTTCTTTCCACCTCTTGTGCACTTTTCCTTCTTCCCTTTCTTTGACACTCTGCCACCTGGCGCTCCGCTCAGGCCTTAGAGCGACAGAAAGAATACTCGGATGCAATCCGGATGGAGCGAGATGAGCTCAGAGAGGAGGTGGTGAACCTGAAAGACATTCTGAAGGTACTCCGTGTGAGAGGGCTTATTCCGCTTCATGTGTCCACATTCTGGGAAGCACATTTCAAAACTCTTTTGAAACGTTTTGCAATTGTTGTTGCAGAAACTAAGGCCCTGGCGACACGAGGACGAAAACGGCTAAACGCAGAGGATTAACGCAATCGCAAAAAAGCTTTCGTCCACACGCAATATTCACCGGATAGTGTCTGTCCACACGAGACCACTGCGTTTAGCTCCAACCACTGGAGAAGCTGCAGTACACGTAGGAGCCTGTACGTGGCGCTGTAACTTCCTCCACAAAAGCAGAAGAAGCATGGTTGTCATGGTTGCCCTTCTGTTTATTCCCCGCGGTGGGGGCCGAGGGAACCGGGCAGAGTTTTTCACCAGTCTGGATCTGGATCTGGCTTAATACTGAGCAGAACCCAGAGGTATCACGCTCAGTGGGGGATGGATGATCCCCGCTAAATGTCTCTTAAAATTTGCCGGAAGCACTCCACGGTTTCTGCGATGACAGCTTCTTCTGGTAGCAAATTCCACTCTCTGATTGTTCTTGGAAAGAAGGAGTATTTAAGAGTGTCACTATTTGCGAAAATGTGCTCAAAGTTCAAAGAGTTGGCGTTGCGGGTTGCACTTCTTCTAACTGGCTCTAGGTAGGCTACATTGATGCATCAATGGCTGAGATGTTATGGACAATCTTGAAGAAGAGAACCAAACGAGCCAATCGCCGCCTTGCACTTAATTCCACCCAGTTCAACCGCTTGAGCATTTCTGTGACACTGCTGTCCCATTCATAATCTCCAAAAATGGATCTTGCCCCTCTTCTTTGTACTGATTCCAGGGCATCACAGTCAACGTGTATTGAAGTTTAAATCTTCCGACAAAATGATAAAAGTGCCGGTCAAAGGTCTTCTTTGTTATTTATTGAGCTTTAAAACAAATGAATAACGACTCTATATAATATAATAATAAAATACATGGAGCCTCTCTTTTTCCTCCCTCTCTTCGGACAGCGTCAGTGTCTGTCTCGTGCAGCAGCTGATCCAGTAACGAGTGACCTGGCTAGTTTAGGTAGTTTGAGAGGTGTCTCCGTCCTGTCAGATTAGACTTCACTCGCCTTTAGGTCCATATCGAGAGAAAGATAAATAATCTGAATTCAGGGTGCAGTTTACTTTGACGCGGGGTGAGCAGCAGAGGTGGGGAGAGGCGGGGCTATTGCCTCATCATCATCAGAAAATGATCGTATAGGGCGTACACACGGAGCCGTTGGACCCCCAGAGCGTTGCGTATGCCGTTCTCTCCACCTTGGGACCCGTTATCGTTTCCGCAGTCGTTTAGTGCCGTATTCGGTCGTCCTCGTATGGCCGAACGGTCTGTATGACACTAAACAGTAACGCAAACGACCGTTTTCGTCCTCGTGTGGCCGGGCCTAAAGGTTGACATGTAAATGTTGTTCATTCAAGGTAGAAAAGAGTGACAAGTGCAGATGTGTTGAAGGTGTCCCTCCGCTCAGGCTGGAGGTGTGTGATGTGCGGAGCTCATGTTTGACTTTTCCTTTCTCTAGAAACATGGTATAGTGTTGGGACCTGATCTAAGCATCAATGGAGAAGTTGGTGAGACAGAAGCTGACGGGACCCCCTGTACAGACCCTGCTTCCCCCCTGGCTCAGGATTGTCAGACCCCCCCCAACAGAGGGGAACAGCATGCTCGGTAAAACACACTACCCAATAAAAACTGCTCACTGCATGGCACGGCACGGCACTGTCTGAAGAGTGATACAAAACAATAATGACACCATGAATACCAAGATGACACCCTTTCTATCTGAATACTTGTGAGTGCGCTCTTCAGGTACAGTGCTGTGCTGCTCTGTCCTGAAAGGAGGCGTCTGGTCATATTCTGTGTTTCCTTTCCTCACATGAACCTGAGAAAAGACGGATAAGAGAATCTCCTCCAAATTCAACTCTGTTCTGGAACTTCTAATCTCAAGTATTGCTCAGAACAATAGAGACGTGTTTCCACCTACCAGGGAAGAAGTCTGCTGAGAAAGTGTTCTTCTGAGCCACTAAACGGACATTGTTTTTGTCATTGTAAATACCAGATCAGCAACGACTTGAGCCTACTGGCCTGCGTGTCAGCCTGATATATCTCCTACCTCACATGTGCAAAGCATCAGAGTCAGTCCTGAACATGTGAATAGCTAGTGGAGCACCACATGTGTGTGCGTCTGCAGCAGAACATAGTACCGTTAGGTCCCGTGTGAGTGTATTGAGTTGCTCAACACTCCAGAGACTGGCCGTATTGAACATCATTGTGCCTGGTATGTCTCTATAAGGAGCCATGGGCCTTGGAAGCAGTGAGAGATGGACTCATTGATTATTTAACTTTATATAGTCTGTTTATCAAGAAAAGGTTTCTACAGAATTGCCAGACGTACCCTTCAAACATCATCTATCTGACCTCGTGCGTTCCTGTACTAACTAACCCTCCACTCACTAACTCGGCAACACCCTGTTTTGTCATCGTTACTAATGTCTTTGCTTGTAATCGTTTCTGCTGCAGCTTATTTTCTCAGCTAATGCTTATTCCTCTGAGTCACAACTCCTCTGTTAATGCAGGTCATTTCTGCAAGGACTAAAGGGCTGATGGTCCAAATCATTTAAGAGCTCTTTTTAGCAAAAAGTACATGTAAGGAACATACTTATGTATCTGCCGTACTGCATTCCCTGATCTGTTGGCTTCAGACTTCTTTTCTTGTCGCATTGACGTGCTGCGGATCGAGGTCTTCATTTCGGTGACCCTCCTGCCTCTTCTCTTCTCCGCTCCTCTTGGCCACTTTGGCTCTGTGCTTCTCTTCTTGAATCAATCAGGCGTGCTGCCTTACGTTGACTTCTGCTCATGCACTTCCTCGTGAAGATTACACTTCAAAAATAATGTTTTACTTCACCGTATACTCTTCATTAACTCTCAGGCAACACAGAGGAGACACTGTTGAGAAGTAGCGAGGAGGAAGAGGTGGATCCAGAGCAGCAACAAGAACATGTTGAGGAAGCCAAAGAGAATCTCGTTAGCTCTGAAGCACTCTGTAATGTGTCTGGCACTATGCAAGCATCTGGGGAGGAACAGCCAACACAAGGACAACAGAAGGCCACAGAAGAAGAAGATGGTGTTGAAGAACCTGGCCGTAGGAAGGACTTGCATGTTGACATTAATGACCAGTGGGTCACAGAGTCCAAAGATATAATCATGTGTAGCCCTGACCTTCAGGGCATTGTCACAAGTTCTGAGGGAAGTGTCACAGAGACGGTGATGCCTGAGGGCAAAGAATCAGAATCACGTCCTGAGCCAGAGGTTGGGACGGAGAGGTCCGTACCAGCTGAGTCAAAGACAGGAGCTCACCCAGAGCCGGAGAACTCTGAAGAGGCAGAGCACATAGACACTGAGGAGGTATCAGGTAACTCTGCTGCTGCTCCAAGGAGAAAGAAGAAGAGGAAGAGGAAAGGCAAAAAGAAAGGGGGGACGCAAGAAGATGGGAACCAACAAAGGGATGGAGCAAATACAGAAAGGGGCAAAACAGAGGTGAAAACTGAATTAGCTACAAAAGATAATGAGCTAACGGCAGAACCTGACATTCTTAGTTCTGTCGCTGAAGACCTCGAAGACTCAGGGATCCATCAAGTAAAGAATGTGCAGGACAGGCAAACAGTAGAAGAAGTGGAACCTGTTGAAAGCCTTTCTCCCAATGACACTCAAAGAGATTCAAGAAGCGATCATGTTACAGATGAGTGTGACGAGGAAGAAGAAGCAACGACTGAAACCTTTTCTCACGTCACAACGCCTGATCACGCTAAACATCAACAGAACAAGGAACAGTGCTTGGAACCCGTAAAAGCAGCAGAGGCAGTGGCACCCGCCGAAACCTTTTCTCACGTTGAAACTCTCAAGGAGTCCAGAACAGATTCCATCTCCGAGGACGAGCCTTTAGAAACACAGAGAGTAGAAGCAGTGGGATCTGTCCCAGAGACCGACCTCGGCACTGAGAGCCCCTGCATAGATGCCTCTAAAAGTGGCATCTCAACTAATGACAGTGTCACCCAGGCTGAGTCAGAAGTAGTTGATAGTGCGGAGAATAGGGTTAGGCCTAGTGACGGGATGAAGTCAGAATGCACACCTAATGTCCCAGAAAACACGTTTGAAAGCATCGTCAAGGAAAACGCCGAAGCTGGATCGCACAATCCAATCAATGGTGACATGGCTGCTGAGGAACCTCAACCCACAAGCAAAGCTGAGAGTAATGATGAAACATCCGCGTCCCCATCTTCTGCCAACGGCTTTGCTGACTCTCTCAGGAGCTCGCCTGGCTTCGAGCTGTCTGCAGGCGTGAACTCGGCCAGCGAGGACAAGGACTCTGATGGAGGTCCAGAAGACGTTGCTGAGACAATCGAAGATGAGGACCCAGGAATACAAACTGAACAAGACAAAGCACACGCATCTCCCAGTGTCCTGTTTCCCAGTGAGGAAGAGGCAGAGCTGAACAGAGGCTTGAGCGGATCTGAAGGTTTAGTCCAAACAGACCCATTGCATGACCAGAAGAAAGAAAGTCTAAGCAGTCCACCATGTGTAACAAACATGGATGCAATCGACACTGTTCAGAGTCTGTTGGAGGCTGTAGTGCAAGCAGAACAGCTGGATGATGGAGAAAGCCAGACAGCACAATGTGAGGTTCACGTTGACAAATCCAATGCTGACCTGACCCCTGAATCAGAGATCAACACCACTGAGACGGTAAATACACCAGATGTTCCAAAAGAAGCTCCTGAAAGCGGGTCGACTACGGAGCAGGATCCCAGATCTGAAGAATTCACCTTGGCAGGAGATCCAGAGCATAATAACAATCCAACTGATCAGCAAAGCGAGACACAGCAACGGCATGAACCCATGGAAGACATTCCATCTCAGCTAACACTGCAGGTGTGCGACGAAGAGGACGGTGAAAAGGATGAAGCTCATTCTTTTGATTTTGATGACGTGGATTTGGAGCCGGCTGAAGGTGAAAGTCTCCCTAGGAACCCCCATCCGGAAGAAGAAGTGGAGGAGGGAGTTGAAGCTGTTCCAGATGAAAGCGGCAGCTCAGGCGTCCAGACTCCGCCACCAAACTGTTCGGCCCAGGAGGATGGCGCTTTGGGAAAGGGGGAATACTTGTTGGAAGAGGAGGAAGTAAGTGTAGCCAACGAGCCCAGGGGCATTGCAGAGGAAGCAAAGGTTCCGAGTGTTGGAGAGGTGGGGGGTGTTGCAGAGGACGTTCAGCAGGCGGTGTCCCTGCCTGTAGAGGAAGGGTTAGAGGCCATTAAGCAGGTCCGGGGGGAACATGTGGATTTACCAAAGAGTTCAGAACAAGTGGGCAGCAATACAGAGCCCCAGCAGGCAGGGAAGGATGTGAGGAAGAACAGCAAGAAAGGCAAAGGCAAGGGCAAAGAGGAGTGCAAGATGTCTTAGCTTATAGATGGTATGTATTATGAAAATGTACCATGGATCTGCCCTATAGTAGTCTCTGCTTAGCTGCTTACAAAGTACATGTGTGCAGAACATTACAGCGTTTTGTCTGTTTCCAAACAAATATTGTAAGTTTTATTTTTAATTAAACAGACCAACGTTTTCTTTGAGGTCATGTGTGCAAAACAAAGTGTGTGGAGGTGAGACTGTAAACTGCTTTGTAACCGTAGATCTGCTGTCGCTAAATACTGCACTTGATACATGGGGTAACATTATGTAGTTGTTAACAGTTGTCGTGCTGCTTGTTGTGTGTAATGGTTCATGGAGCTGTGCGTCTGCATCACACATCACTTCATCCCGTACTGTTCCAGAAACCCAGCATGTCTTCATTCCATCGGGGAACAATAACAACAGATGTTAGCTGGTCCTTTTAGGAGAGTATCTTCTGGAAGGGCACACGTGAACCTGCAGACGGCTGCTTCCGTCTGCATGAAGGAACAATGTATCGTACAGATGTTTGCAATGTGTTGCACTGAATGGAGAAGATGATGCCCTTTCTGATATGCCAATAAATACCCTGCTGTTACCAACTTAAAACGTGATTTTTATGCATTTTGTAGGACAATGACTTTACTGACAATATGAAAAATATTAGTAACTATACTTGGATGTCCATGTTGTATTTGATCTTATAATGTGCTCATAGTGTGACTGGCCATCTGTGTGCTGTTGCATTGACCTTCTACTCCACAGTATGTGCATGCTAACCCCCACCCACACACTCGCTCCGTCACTCCCCCATGGATGCTGCACTGTTGCATGCATCAACCTCCCACCCTGACCCCACCATCTCCTTGGCTCCTCCCACCCCTGGTATGTTGACTTCCTTTGTTTTCTGAAGATGGATCCTAACAGTTGATATTGTGGTCTGAAGCGATGTTGTAGTCTGGCTGTGTGACGCTAAACGTTCCATTGGAAATACAAGTTGTGTAATCCATGTTTTGATATGAAATGTTCAACATGTGTTCCGTTGCAGAGATCCGCCTGAGGAAGCTGGTGGATGAGCGTGAGAAGATGATCGAGCAGGTGGGTCTGTGGCAGCGCTGTGGCTCCTCATGTTTCTCCTGTTTGAACTTAGTTTCAATGGGAACGCTTTTTATAAACCAGAAGCAACAAACCAAGTCCCTCACTCAAAGAAGAAGATCCACTTCGAACAGACCACCTCCCATAACACATAATAACCAGAGATGGAGGAAGTACTTATTTGCTTAAGTAAAAAGTAGCAATACTACATTGTAAGAGTACCTAAATTCAAGTAAAAGTCTTACATGCTAAATGTAGGCCACTTAAGTAAAAGTGCATGTATAAGCATCACAGTGTACTTTAAGTACCGAAAGTAAAAGTATTCATTATGGGGAATGGGCAATGTAAGCATCATTTATATTAAGTTATTGATGAATGAATGTGTTCATCACATCAGTGTTGCAGTAAGTTAAAGGAATTTAGTTAAGGGTTTATTAAAATTAGTTTATATACTACTGGGTAACTTCATAATATTAAGTAATAATTAGGGATGCACGATAATTATCGGCCCGATAATTATCGGTCCGATATTAGGAATTATGACGTCATCCCGATAAACCGATAACAGTATTAATAGCCCCGATAATATACAATATATTTTTTGGGTAAAAAAAGAAAAAAATACTGCGGTGTGGGTGGATTGTTTTTCACTCGGCTCCTCCCGTTTTGCCAGTACTGTGGTGTTAGTGGTTTAGGAAGAGGGGAGTTCTTCACAAATCCAGCGCTCCCTAATACTTCGAACCTGATCAGTCACCTGAAATATCGCCATCGCTACGATGGTGTGTTAAAAGCGTACGAAGACAATAATACAATACAGTGTGTGTGTGTGTGTGTGTGTGTGTGTCTGCGCGCGCGCGCGTTGGAGCTACGTGCAACTCAAGGCATATGCTCGAACCGGAGCTGCCTGGACGCTGCAATCATGTTGCTGAGTGTGCTGACTTCTCGTACAATGTCCCGCTGTCTGCTTCCTGCATCAAGTCAAGTGCTCGGCGCAGTTGTGTGGATAGAGCGCTCCTCTGTTTTCATTTAAACAGCTCCTTATATCCGTTAGCGCAGCTAGCTAGCCCCAGATGCTAACAACAACAATGGACGTAACGTCTCTCTCTTGCTCGCTCGGACCACACGTACACACACCCTCCCGGTCCTCCCGATGGCCAGTCGGTGCCTGCCGGTGAGCGTGGAAGTGTGGTCTGCCACAAGCGGGCGGCAGGAGCGGGGCTGTCAGCATCAGCTTGTAGATGGTATTTTAAACTCGATGCGCTCTGAAGCTACGGGGCGGCCGAGGAAAAAAAATACACATGCGTTAGTCGCATTAAAATAATTAGTGGCGTAATTTTTATTTTTATTATCGGTTATCGTATCGGTATCGGTCTTGAGAAGCAGGAAGTTATCGGTATCGGTTTCAAAAAAACAATATCGTGCATCCCTAGTGATAATGCATATTATAATAATAATGCATTTGTTTTTTTTTATTTTGTATTAATGATCTAAATATGCAAAGTAGTAAGTAACTATTATGGTTAAATAAATGTAGTGAGAAAATAATTCAGCATGTTCCTACATAATGTAGTAGAGTAAAAGTATCAAGTAGGATAATGTACAAATACTTGATTAAATAACAAGTACCTATATTTATTACTTAAGTACAGTACTTGAGTTAATCTACTTAGTTACATTCCACGACTGATAATAACAACAATAATACATTTTATTTGTAAGCGTCTTTCAGGACACCCAAGGACATGTTACAATTCATCAAATAAATACTTGAACAGATAAAAGCAAAAAAGGGACATTTGGGAGCAGACTGTGACGGAGCGGGTCAGAGAGTGACTGACTGACAGCCGACACACACACACACACACACACACACACACACACACCAAACATTGCCTGCTCTCCTCCGTCAAATGAACCATGCAATTTCTTATTTTTACTTTTGATAATTATGGGGAATGATTGTGTTAAGAGGTGGTTAACCTGTTTATGTTTGGGTCGGATTTGTATGTTGAAATGTGGTTTTGAGTTGATTGTGTCACCTGTTGACTGTGAGCCTGTGGGAGGGGCCATGGGTTCAAAAGGGACGGTGTTGGTTCCTTGTTTTTCTTTGGACTGTGTCACTCTGAAGAATGTTGCAGTGAAGGCAACAGCTGGGACGTGTTCGGGGTTTGTTGCAGAGAAGGCAACAGCCAGAACACGTTTACTCTGAATGAGTGATGGACGGCCTGTTTTTGTCTTTTATTCTGTTTGTTTAAGGTGCGCTGGTTCGTATATTTTTGTTGCTGATATAAATAAAGTTGTTTTGGAGCTTAAACAACCGACTAAGCCATGTATCGAATGGACGAATTGAACCCCGTCACACAGACACATGAGGATAAGAGCAGCAACCTTCACAGAATGATTGGCAGTATGCTGCTCACCAGGAGCCAGGGGAAGGAGGAAGATGAATAACAGGAGTGGACCCAGTACTGACCCCTGGGGGACCCGAACAACTACAGTAGATTAAAGTCAACATGTTGGTCTCATTGAAATGGGTACAGTGTAACATTTATTTGTGAAACAGATTTTTAGTGTGAAATCTACAAATGCCTTCTTATAAATGTTCTCATTACCAACCAATCAAATCACACCAATGAGCTCAAAACCAACAAGGAACTGATTCTACTTGCACTTGGTGTGTGTTTCCGTTTCCTTTCTGCCATAAGGCGCGTTCACACCGGAGTACTTTTCCCACAATAGTTCATCAGAACTCAGATATATTTGTGTTCACACCAAAAAGCCCCCTGAACTAAATTAGTTCATCAGAACCTTTTTACCCCCTTTTCAGTCCTCGTGGGAGAAAAAGGTTCCTATGTCTGATTGGCTGGGCGGATTGCAAACCACGCCCCGTAAAACTCCCAAAAAGTGTTGTGAAGCCACCATTTTATTATCCTCGCATTGCATTATTAGCATTGGCATTAGCCCAGCGCAGAAACGCAGAGAGACTAACTTATGGCAACACAAGGTGTTGGCGTTCTGGTGATTTATTCGGAACTGAAGCCAGTCCCCAACTCCGGGGACTTCCGGCCGGGGACTTTGGGCGGCAGTATACGCTGTGAAGTGGTTTGCAGCCTGCCAGTAAACCCAAAGCAGAAGAAGAAGAAGTGACGTCAGCGGCTTCATTTGCCTAATCCTCCCCCAGGGACTCATTCCGGTGTGAACGCGATCTGCTTTAGTTAATCAGAACTAAAAGAGTTCTCATGAACTATTGTGGGAAAAGAACTTGGTGTGAACGCCCATATCGAGCGCCATTGTTGTCCATCAACACATCAATGCACCACATGCTCCTTCATTGCCATAAACAGATGACGTTTCTGTTGATTTGATCCTATACACTGTCCTGCTGATGGACATAAGCACACCACATGTACACCCTGAGGGAAGTAGTATGCTAGTATGATCCAGTGAGCAACTAAAAGGGGTGAGGTGGCTGGCATTAGTGTTGACAATCTTGTAGACTCAGAAACTGGCAGCTGGTAAGTGGGTCTTGTGTCATGCATCAGCTGACGAGTGCATCTCCTCTGCAGGTGAAGAAGCTGAAGGCCCAGCTGGAGCAGAAGACCCCGAGGAACGGCACCGAGAACACTCTGAGCCCGGACGGAGAAATACTTGAAAACGGCAACGACCCGAACGTAATGGAGCTGCAGCGTGAGTACACGTGCATGGAAACACAATGTTGCTATGTATTCCCTCTCCAACCACTCATACATATGTTTGATCCTTCCAGGAGATTCAAACAGGCAAATAAGCGACTTCAAGTTCAAACTGGTGAAGGCAGAGCAGGAAGTCACCGCTTTAGAACAGAATGTAAGCTGAGAAGAACGATGACCTCGGAGTATACCTGATGCATGAATATTCTCTCCAACAAGGCTATGTTTTTCTCCAGGTGACCAGGCTGGAGGGTCAGGTGACGCGCTACAAGTCGGCATCAGAGAACGCAGAGAAGGTGGAGGATGAGCTGAAGGCAGAGAAGAGGAAGCTCCAGAGAGAGGTACGGAGTGCTTAAAGGGCCAGTGTGGAGCATTTAGCATGAAGGGGAAATATGATCAGGAATAGAATCAAGTATTCATAGCTGTGTTGTCATTGGTGTAAAGTCGCCCCACAGTCTTTAGTCTGCTGAGATGCACCACCGTGTTTCTCCACTAGCCTGGTCTCCAGAGTTCTCTCCCTCTTCTGTTACCTGAAGGTCACTCGTTATTTGTCTGCTAGCGATCAGCTGCTGTCTGAATTCATTGCTCCTATGGACGGCCTGAGAGACTCCACCGCCTCAGCATATTTCATTTAGAACAGGTTTTATAGAGCTTTGTATTTCTTACAACTTGGAGAAAGTGGATACTTTGCCGGTTTGACAGTATTTTCTGATTTATGAACTGATGCAAAGAGATCCAAAATCCCCTCTGTAAAAACATTTAACACGTCAACATATTTAACATGTAATCAAAGTTGTAAACTATGTGTCTACAGCTGCGCTCAGCACTGGACAAGGTGGATGAGGTGGAGTCCAACAACAGCCACCTGTCTAAACGCCTGGAGAAGATGAAGTCTACTCGTGGAATGGCACAGACTCCATAGAGCACATCCTCCATGTTGGAGAAGTCACCCTGCATCCTGTCGTCTGCCTGGTAGCAACCTTTAAGAAAAAGAACCAAAAGAAATCTTAGTTATCTTACTCCCAGAATAGAAACGCCAACCAGCTACGTGCCATTTCTTTGTCTGTCTTGTGTGTGATGAGAACTATTTGCAGTGTTGCACACACTCTCACAGAGCATGAGGACTTGGACAGACCCTCTATGTCCAGTGGAGCGAGAGACGAGAGCTGCTCTCTCTCTCAGAGTCCAGGATCTGCCTGCGGAGAGACACGAGTGCTTTGCGTGTGTCCTGAATGAAAGGGCAACTTTAAGTGTATTTTTCCTCATTTGCATCCAAAGCCAAACTATTTTTAAAGATGTAAATGTTTAGGTGTGTTTGTCACTTGGATGAAACGGTTTGAAAAGAAAATGTTTATAACCCCCACGCTCAGAAATGTTTCGGTTGTAGTTCTTTGTGCAGGCAGCAGACTCACTTGTGAGACCCGCCCCCCCCCCTCTCTGCTTCACAGCCGCGCACTGCTTGGCCTCCGTCACACACTGAGACTGTGTGAGGAAGTGTGGCCCGGGGTTACCCGGAGGCCCTGAACACATCGGGGAGACAGGCGCGGCTTCACTGTTTACAAAGCTTTCAAATGTTTGTAAGGAAACATAAAGAACTGTAATCTTTGTGCAATAAAGGTTCAAACCATATTGGTATCTGCACACGTGCATTTCAGTCCTGGACTTCTCCTTTGTGCTGTGGTTGTTCCAGCCTGAGCGAAGCTAACCCTTTATTGTGCACCTTTGAGACTGCAGGAGCTCAGGAAGGAGAGAACCCTGAGCTGACTCTCAGCCTTTCCTTCACTCAGTGTCAGAGTACAGCAGCGTGTCGCCGACCCCGTGTGAAGGAAACATATTCGCTCACTTTCTCAAGTCACAAATACGTTTGAATGTTGGAACAAGAGGTTTCACATATTTTGACACATTTCCAAAAACTGCTAGAAAGTGATCCGTTTATACATCAAATGTAACTCATTAAGTGGAACATTTAAATAGTTTGCAACAAAAACGTACAACAATGAAAGGCATCAACATCTCGCAGTAGTAGTGCTATAGACATGGAAAAACTAAATCACACTTTTTAAAATGAACTTTATGTTGTTTTTGAAAAGATCGTTTGAATGTCTTGTCTGGTTTCCACTCACTGGGCGGATCCATTTGTAGCGTCATCACAAAGGGCCTCGGAAGTACCTCTGGTCAGGAACCATCTGCATACCCAGATGCAGCAGCAGCAGCATCTGGGTAATAAAGATTGGCAAATGGCCCAAGACGTATGCAACATGAACCGCATGAAACACTTCCTGTTTTACCAATAGACTCTAGTTTCAACTTTTATCATTTGTGGTTTTGATATTTTTACATTGCATTATTAAACATGATCTATTGTCATTATTATGGGCATTTGTTTTTGTTGATATAATCTATTCGTGTTTTTATATCAATCATGATATGCATTTTATATTTTTCAAACTTTATTTGTATTGTATTTTATTTTCCATGAATGTATTGTCCCATGTCCCACTACTGTCCTTCAGTCCCTTTCTCCGGGATCTGGGAGCTACTCTTTCCTGAACTTGGTTTGAAAGGTCAAAGAACCGTTCTGCCAGTGGGATGGAAGATAAGAAGGTGGGAGGACTAACATGTCTGCTTAATGTAACAGAGTTCCTGCTCTTCTTCACCGGGATGAAGAGCAGGGCTCCAGCACACACTCGTGTCTGTGCCTTCACAAAGTCAGGGAAGCGGTTCAGGTCGGGGGAGGACTTCTGATTGATCACCTGATGTGATTAAAATGATAAAAGGCATTTTAATCACACTTAGCTAATGACATCTCTAACAAAAAAATCATAGTTCAATACAATCAAATACCAGATGAAATTGATGCAGATAATTGTGAGCGTTTAAACTCGGTTCCTTCCTTAGCCACTTAGCTGACAGGTCCAGGTAGCCAAAGTTGGAACGATATTGGCAGATTCGGATTTCATGGATCAATAACTTAGGAACAAAACGTTATTCAGACACAAATGACGTCTCCTAAGTACCGTGGTAAGGTTGACAACGAACTACAATCATATTTTGATCCAAAAAAAGCTAATTACATTGGTCTCTGCAGCCGGAGAAGAAACGAGTGCTCAGGGACCGTCTGCAAAGTGCAACTCCAAAAAAAGAGAATAGGCTACAATAATATTCAATGCATACAGCTTATTACTACCAAACTCACTCCACACATCAATAGTCTCCTGTGTGTCATACTACAGCAGAGAGTTTGGTGAATATTTATGTATGTGTAAAATCTTCAATAAACATAGCATCATCTTCAATAACTTTACCATTATACAGTGTATTTCTACCAAACTCACTACACACATCAATGTATTCATGTGGACCGGAGGGAGAGGGTGACGAGCAGAAGTTTCACTTTGCTTTTTTATTTCAGTTCCAGCTTTGGTCCTGAAGCATATGTTTCTCTGTTGTCCACGTTCATAAAGCAAAGCGGCAGCATCAGAGCACGGAGCAGAGTCTCTAGATGAGTTCACATCAGTCCCTCGTTCTTATTAAACATCCATGTTGTAGTCCGCTGTATAGAAAACTGTGGTTTCCATGGTTTCCCCACAGCAGCAGACTGACATTCATGACGTCCGCTGGCGCATCATAAACACGTCGGATAGTGAAAGTGCAGTCGGATTCTCTAAAGTACCACAGTCTCTTCTCCTAAGTCCTTTTGAATTCTCCTATCCACTATCCCTTAACCCCGTGACGTTTCACTCAGAGGTCAAGGAATAGACTATAGGGTTAGACGTTAGGAGCTGATTTTTGGATTATCCGACCGCAACCCACAGCTGCTGGAAGTAAACAGCTCCTGGAGGGAAACGGTGTCACATCGTTACTCTTCCCCAAATAAACCAAACATGACTACAGAGTTGACTCCAAAAATAAACAATATCACATCATACATACATACAAGGTTTTTGTTCTGCAAATAGTGAACATTGTGGATATTATCAGAATTTGGATGTGATTATTGTCTGTATTTTTATATTGGCAATTTGTTCCTCACCGGAAGATGCAAGAGCACGGACAAGAAGGCTCCCGGGGGCACAAAGATGGCGCTGCCCGTGCTGAGAGGGTGTCACAGGGTTTCATCAACACTGAAAATTACTCGTCTGTTTTTGAATGAGAGTCCCGTCCTGAACCGGGGTGGGAGACCGCGGCTGCCCCCCCCTCCCGCGCAGCGGCCGTTCAGCTCGCCCGCAGGCGGGCAGCAGAACCAGAAGGTGGTGGTGTTCGGCATCCCGAACCCCTTCATCTGGGTCCGAACCCGGATGTACTACTTCCTGATCCGAGCCTACTTTGATAAAGAGTTCAGGATCGAAGAGTTCTCAGAGGGAGCCAAGCAGGTAAACCCGTGAGAAGAGATGGGGCTGAAGTAATGCCATCCATTTGAGACGATCCTTTTATACAGTCAGTGGTGTAAAGTAACTCAGTGCATTCACTCAAGTACTGCACCTCAGTATTTTCCTGGTATGCTACTCTGTACTTCTACTTCACTGCAAATGAGAGAACAAGTGTGTACTTTTCCTCCACTACATGTATTTAATACCTTTATTTACTTCACAGATGAATGATGTGAAATATAATCAAGTGTTGAATCAGCCATTAGTTCCACCTGGAGTAAATCCACCAGCTACCCTGCAGTCTACAAAGTACTTCAGACTAGCTGCACCTTAACCAGCTACCCTGCAGTCTACAAAGTCCTTCAGACAAGCTGCACCTTCACCAGCTACCCTGCAGTCTACAAAGTACTTCAGACTAGCTGCACCTTCACCAGCTTTGAGAACACTTTAAAGGTCCCATGTCACGGCCATTTCTACTGATCCTAATTCCATTGTTGAGGTCTACTAGAATAGATTTACATTGTTCAATGTTGCAAACTCACATTGGTTTCACACAGCATCTCTGTATAGTCTGTGTATGTGCCCCCCCCCTCTCTCTCCCACCAGTAATGACAAGCAGATGAGGATGCTGCGTGGGGTCTGGGTGCCGTGTTGGCTATCCTAGTAGACCTCACCAGTGGCATTATGATCAAGGCAAGGCAAGGCAAGGCAAGTTTATTTATATAGCACTTTTCGACACAGGGTAATTCAAAGTGCTTTACAAAAAAGGAATGAAAGACATTAAGCATTAAAAAAAAGAAAAGGTAATAAAATAAACATTAAGGAAAAATACATGGATAAAAGTTACAGTGCAGTTTAAAATATGAATAGTTCAATTAAACATTACAAGAAAAAGTACATGGATAAAAGTTACAGTGCTAATAAAATATGAATATTTTCCATATATTTAATTTTGACAGACTTTCTTCACCATATTTTGCTCGCATGACATCCACAATCGGACCCTCAGGAGGCTGTACGCACCCCCTCCCCTGCTTTGCTTCCATAACAAAGTCTTTAAAGTGTTACCAAAACACTCCGTGTTACCAAAACACTATTTTTCATCCGTCGATGCCAGATATTCCAAATATCTCTTTCGAGCAGTCCCTCTCATAAATGTCATGGAGTTTAATTACGTTTAAACATTACAAGAAAAAGTACATGGATAAAAGTTACAGTGCAGTTTAAGATATGAAAAGTTCAATTAAAAGCAGCGACAAAAAGAAAAGCCTTCAGCCTGGATTTGAAAGTAGTCAGAGTTGCAGCGGACCTGCAGGTTTCTGGGAGTTTGTTCCAGATGTCTGGAGCATAATAACTGAACGCTGCTTCTCCATGTTTAGTTCTGACTCTGGGGACAGAAAGCTGACCAGTCCCTGAAGACCTGAGAGATCTGGATGGTTCATCATTTAGCAGGAGGTCAGACATGTATTTTGGGCCTAAACCATTCAGTGCTTTATAAACCAGCAGCAGTATTTTGAAATCTATTCTTTGACACACAGGAAGCCAGTGTAAAGACTTCAGAACAGGAGTGATGTGATCCACTTTCTTAGTGTCAGTGAGGACTCGAGCAGCGGCGTTCTGAATCAGCTGCAGCTTCCTAATACATTTTTTAGTGAGACCTGTGAAGACACCATTGCAGTAGTCCAGTCTACTGAAGATAAAGGCATGGACAAGTTTTTCCAAATCCTGCTGTGACATTAGTCTTTTAATCCTAGATATGTTCTTTAGGTGATAGTAGGCTGATTTAGTAACTGTTTTAATGTGACTGTTGAAACTCAGGTCAGAGTCCATGACTACACCTAGATTTCTGGCTTTATCTGTTGGTTTGAACATTGCACACTGAAGCTCAGCGCTAACTTTTATACGTTCTGCCTTGGCTCCAAAAACCATTACCTCAGTTTTATCTTTGTTTAATTGGAGAAAGTTCTGACACATCCAGTCATTGATGTGTTCAATGCACTTACTCAGTGTTTGAATTGGAGCATAGTCTCCTGGTGAAATTGTTACGTACATTTGTGTGTCATCTGCATAGCTATGGTAACTTATTTTGTTGTTCTTCATTATCTTCATTATCTGAGCCAGTGGTAGCATGTAGATGTTAAAGAGAAGAGGCCCCAGGATGGAGCCACATGTCATATTTGTCAACTCAGATGTGTATGTACCTATATAAACAAAGTTGTTTCTGTCCTCTATGTAGGATTCAAACCAATTTAGAACTGTTTCCGAAAGTCCCACCCAGTTTTCCAGTCGGTCTAGTAATATGCTGTGGTCAACAGTGTCAAACGCAGCACTGAGATCTAATAATACTAACACTGAAGTTCTGCCACTGTCTGTGTTTAAGTGGATTTCATTGAAGACCTTTAGAAGAGCAGTCTCAGTGCTGTGGTTTGGACGAAAGCCTGACTGGAACACATCGAAACAGTCATTTAAATGCAAGAAATTACTCAACTGTTGAAAAACCACTTTTTCAATGATCTTACCTAGAAATGGCAGGTTTGATATGAGCCTGTAATTGTTCATTACTGAAGCATCTAGATTATTCTTTTTTAAGAGCGGTTTAATGACTGCAGTTTTCAGGGCCTGTGGAAAAATACCTGAGTGAAGAGATTTGTTTACTATATGAAGTAGTTCTGAGGCCATGCAAGGAAAAACATCTTTGAAAAATCCTGTTGGAATAATATCAAGGTAGCAGGAGGAGGACTTCAGAAGTTGTATAATGTCCTCTAGGTTTTTATCATTAATCTGATGGAACTGTGTCATGATGTTTGAATTGATGTTAAGTGGACACAGAGACAACACATTTGCTGTTCCTGATGCAGAGGCACTGACTGCTTGTCTGATTTTCTGAATTTTGTCAGTGAAAAAGGCAAAATCATTGCACGCCCTGGTGGATAGAAATTCAGAGGCTACTGACACTGGGGGGTTAGTTAGTCTGTCGACGGTAGCAAACAAGGCACGTGCGTTGTTTTTGTTTTTGGTAATGATGTCAGAGAAGAATGATTGTCGTGCGTTTTTCAATTGCAAATTATAAAGGCCAAGTCTCTCTTTATAGATTTCAAAGTGAACCTGGAGATTTGTTTTTCGCCACCTGCGTTCAGCTTTTCGACATTCTCTTTTTTCTGTTTTAATGGTCATGGCCTTTCTCCATGGAGATATTTTCTTGCCAGACACTTCCTTTACCTTAATTGGAGCAATGGCATCTATAACATTTTTAATTTTTGAATTAAAATGATCTACTAGCTCATCTACTGAGATGTTAGCAGGGGCAAGTGTGGAAGAAAAATTCTAAGTAAACATTTCCCTAGTATTTTCAGTTAAATATCGCTTTGTGGTTATCTCTTTCTGAACACGTGTGTGAACAGAAATAGAGCTCTCAAAGAAAACACAGGAATGGTCAGACAGTGCAACATCAGTCACCACAACCTCAGAGATATTCAGACCCTTTGAGATAATTAAGTCCAGAGTGTGCCCCTTATTGTGCGTGGGCTCCGTCACATGCTGAGTCAGTCCATAGCTATCAAGAACACAAAACAGTTCTTTAGCCCCTCTGTCCTGGGGGTTGTCAACATGGATGTTAAAATCACCAACAATGACTAGACGGTCAAAGTCAATACACACTACAGACAGCAGTTCAGTAAAGTCATCAAAAAAGCTTGCACAGTATTTGGGTGGTCTATAGATATTTAGGAACAGAGCTTGAGAGGAGCATTTAAGCTGAAGGGCCACATATTCAAAAGAATCAAAGTTTCCATACGATGTCTTCCTGCATTGAAGGGAGTCATTGAACAGAATAACAACTCCACCTCCTTTCTTATGCATTCTTTCCTGACTCATAAAACTAAAGTTGGGAGGGGTTGATTCGATAAGAACAGCTGCACTGTTATTTTGTTCAATCCAAGTTTCTGTTGAAAACATAAAATCAAGATTGTGCTCAGTGATAAAATCATTGATTAAAAATGTTTTTCCTGCCAAAGACCTGACATTTAATAAAGCTAGTATACGTTTGTTAAACACACTATCAGTCATGTTTTTTGTAACAAGCTGTGGCTGACATGGAATCACTGCTAAATTAGATAAACTCACACAAACGTTTGAGCGCTTCCTGTATCTAAGATGATTTATCTCTCTTAATCTATTACCTATCAACACAGATATCGGCACAGCTACTGGCAGGCAGGGCCCTGGCATGTCCTGGAAAGAGTTGAGAGTGCCATACGCCCTTGAGCCTGGACCCAGCAGATATCAGTTTGCAGATTGTTTTGGTTTGGATGATTGTGGTAGGCATGGTGATGAAGCCGGGAGAGATGGTGCGCATCTCTGCTTCGGTGATTTTGGTGGGCGTCGTTGAGGGGCGGGGGTAAAGGAAATGCTGCCAGCCCTGCGTAACGCCTTAGTTTGGTCTTTGAAATCCAGGAAGGAATCGGTGCCAGCCCTCTGTATCTCCTTCATGTGTTCAACGATCTCCAGGATGGTGGGTGTGGGTGAAAGGGTGAACGGAGTATTCTCAAAGGCGTTGATAGGGGGGGGGGTGACGGGCGGTGGGGACTCCTCCGTGTGTTTCATAGGTCTCCCATAATCAGTACATTCCTCAGGCGGGTGCAGTGATACTTCTTCAGGGTTTTCTGCGCGATGTGTTGTGTCTATCTTCTGTTTTGATTCCTCTTGCCGCTTGTCCTTGGCAGAGGGAACAGATTGATGACGCAGGCAGTTGAATACGTTAGAGATAAACAATTTCACTCCTGACTTGTTCAGGCAAACTCCATTTGCCTTGAAAAGATGTCTGCGATCCCATAAAAAGTTAAAATTGTCAATAAAATGCACAGAATGGTCAGTACAGGCTGTTGACAGCCAGGTGTTCAGTGCAAACAATCTGCTGAATCTCTCCACTCCTCTTCTGACTGGCAGTAGAGGGCCACTGATGAACACCTCTGCATTTAGAGAGCTGGCAGTTTCCAACAGACATTTAAAGTTTTCTTTCAGCACTTCTGACTCTTGTTTCACAACATCATCTGTTCCAATGTGCAGCACCACATTCTTCACAGTCGGATGTTCAGCCCCAATACGCAGGATCTTCTCAGCCAAGTCAGAGACCGTATCCTTGGGAAAACAGAGTACTTTGTTGTTGTTCTTATTACACAGACCTGTTTACATCTCTTACAGCAGAGTCACCCACAATCAGAGTTTCAGGCCCAGTCGTTAGCTTTCCCTCTAGCCTTTTACTTTTGGAGTAGCTATTGGTCCTTACCCTGCTATGTGAAGAGGACGGGTTATCCAGGTCATCAGAAAGAGATCTCCGGCTCTCGGTCAGCGGAGCGTATCTGTTCTGGATTGGCACACTTGGTGGTTTAGGAGGATTGTTTGTAGTTCTCCCTTTAGCAGCTGTCCACGGCTGTTTAGGGGTTGGAGAGGCGCTCTTCCTGGGTGATAACAATGCAGGCCAGCCGGTCGCATCACAGATTTCTGAGTGTTGGGCTCTGCCCGTTATCCGTCCTCCCAAATCCCATGGAAATGATTTACTCTTCGGCTTTGCACCCAGAGAGTTCCAGGGAGGACTACCACTTGTAGATTTATGACCCGGTACAAAGCCCTCCTGTTCCTTGGGATCCTTGTAGCTGCTAACTAGCTTTGAGTTAGCATACTCTTTTCCACTATTTTGCAACACTGGTAAAGTGGTGTCATTCCCACAACATAGTCCATTCACTTCCACGTTAACTTCCAACCGTTGCATTTTCATTTCCAGCACGGCCATCTTCTGTAGAAGTTTGTGGAAGTCATCTGTAGAGAACGGAGGCATTTTGCTACCAACTAGCTTCAGCTAAATAGCATGCAGTAGCCTACCAGGCTTTAGCTGTTGCTAGGCCACGCTACTGTAAGACTGGGGTCGTCGTAAAAATGTTGAAATATGGCTGAAAACCTCCGTCTATTTACGAAGATGAACTGTCCCAGTGATCGGTTAATGTCCAGGAGCCGCTGCTCGAAGTTTTCAGAGAATAAGAATAGGAAAATCAGCATAAAAAAGTAAGCAGAGGCAGGAGCAAGCAGAAAAGCGTCTGCACTGTAAGAAGCAGAGAGAGAAGACCAGTAGATCAGTAGAAATGGCCATGGCATGGGACCTTTAAGCTTAAAGTGGCTTCCCAGGTATCTGTCTCAAGGCCTCACAGAGCACTTGATCACAGAGCTGTCGTGTTTTGAATGGGCTGAGGAAGTGAAAGCATGTGTCTGTTGATTTCCTAAATGTCTGTTTACTCTTGCAGGCCTTCTCACATGTTTCCAGACTGCTGTCCAAGTGCCAGCTGGATGCTCTGGAAGGACTGGTGGCTAAAGACGTGAGTCAAGCGTTCTGATCCTCTCCTCACTCGATGTCTGATGCACTCTTCGGTACGACATGCATGTGTATACAACATGCCTGCACTCTTACGGCCGTCCACACGGTGGCGTGCGTTGGAGCTTTGACGCTTTTGCCCATTCACTTTGAAAGGGGTGACGTCACGCTTTGCCGAACTGCATTGTGGTTCCGTCGCTTTGCTCGCGTGGCTCGCTTCAAAAGTAGAGCAATGTTCAACTTTTGAAGCTTCGCCGGAAGCGTCAGCCAATCAAATCATATGCCAGTACAAGCTCTAGCCAATCAAACCGCTTCCTTGTGTGTCCGGGGCGGGAGATGCCTGTGATTGGTTGTTGGTCGAGTTTCAGACACGCCCACCGGCAAGCTTCAACACACGCCGCCGCGCGGACGTGTGTTTCTGCATGAAACCAAATAAGAGCCGTAATGCTGGTATTTCTAATGTTTCATGTCATCCTCCGATTGATTCTCATGTTTTCGCTGCAGCATCTATTTCCCTTGTGCACTAGATAGTGTGTCAGGATCCTGGACATGATCATGCAGCTCAAACATCATCACTTATTTGTCATAACCCTTTCTGGCTCTGGTCCAGGGCATGTTCTTCTTTCCGCCGGGCTTTCAGAGTGTCAGAACTGCTCGGCTGCAGTGTATTATGAGAAAAACAAAAATATATCCTAACATACCAAGACACATGTTGCTGTATGAAAGATAGGCTGTCAGTGTTCCTGTCTGGCCCTCTGTGTCTGCAGCTGATTGGGAAGCTGGAGGAGAAGCTGAACCTGATGCCATCCAACTACAAGAAGGCTCTGTCTGTGGAGCCGGAGGAGATCATGTACACCACCCCTGGAGACGTGGGGATCTACTACGGCGATGACGGTCAGCAGCAAGTCTACTTCCTCACTCTGTGCTGAAAGGATCAGGCCGAGTGCCACCTTGCTGCTCCTCAATTCGTCCATGAAAACCAACAATGCATTTATTCTATAAACAAGTATTGTCTGTAACTTTAGGCCTAAAACCCTTTATTTTCAAAAAGCCTTTGATAGTTTCTTTTTGAAATGCCTCCAGTAGCACCTTGGGATCACTCTTAGCAATGAAAGGTGCTTTACAAATCAACATTATTATTATTATTATTAAAAAAGAAAACACCTGATCATTATTTTTCTCTGTGCCAATAATGCATCTCTTCAAGCAGCTTTGGGCGACATGTTCTTGTATTACTATGAACGCACTTCCTGTAGGTTATTCAGATTGAATCTTGCACACGGGCCGTTTCTCAATGTCGAGTAAAGCTGCTTCAGAGCCACTATTGCAAGTATACTACGTCATGGAGTGGCGCCGAATGCTGGGCATTGAACATGCATTCAAACGTCCTTCGGCGCCACTCGGTGACGTGGTGTACTTGCAGGTCTCCCTTGAAGAAGAGATCTATGATCTGAAGGGACAATCTGGATGAATAAAGGCTGGACAGAGGAGCTCTGCAGCGACTCTGAGGAACCGCCTCTGTCCTGCTTCTGGAAATACAGAACATGTCCGCTGTGTTGGCGCATTGGTGAGTCTTCTCTTTGGAGGTGCATCCTCACAGAAGGGCCTCGCGTGTCAGGAGTCCAGTGGGGTCCGGAGGTGCTGTTCTCTGTATTGATGAGAGAGAGAAGTCGAGATAAGAGCCAGACTCACATTGCAGGTGTGAACGACGCTCAGCTGTCTTTGCTGATTGCGTATACATCAATCGGTAGGGCTGTATTGAATAGTCCAACACTTTGACTTCTCTAAATTGTAAATTCAGATCAACATTCTAATATATATATTTGATTCTTTCACTTGTCGTTGTACATTGTGTCTGAAGCCGAATGAAAGCTTACCAGCAACTCCACAGTTCAAAGCACTATGTGTTGAGCCAACACGGTTCCATGATGTTTCCTCTGAGCACACGTCTGCTTCCTTCTACATTCTACAAAGGAAAGGCTTCTTTAGGGTGAACTTGATATTTTAGGATTCATCTCAATAAAAGCTTTGAATGTGAAAAAAAGACATTCTGTAAAGATCTGCATTCATTTGTATGGAACTGTTTTTACAAGTAAATGTTATTTATGTTTCCCAATATCACCAATCACTCATTAGCCTAACAAGCTGTTCAGCATTCCTGTACCCTGATATGTATGTACACACATGTACATATCAGGGTGATATGTACATGTGTGTACGCATATCAGGGTGATATGTATGTACATGTGTGTACATATATATCAGGGTGATATGTATGTACATGTGTGTACATATATATCAGGGTGATATGTATGTACATGTGTGTACATATATATCAGGGTGATATATGTACATGTTGAACCATTGGAAAAGGAAAGCCCAGATGATGGTTGATCATCGGTGACGTTCTTTCTCTCCAGGGCGGAAGTTCGTCAGCATCCTGATGCGGTTCTGGTATCTGACGAGCGCGCGCCTCCCCGAGGACACCATGGAGGGAACGCGGGTGTTCCAGGTGGCGCTCGGTGAGGAGGGAGAAGCAGAAACTAAGCGACTCCTGAGTGCACACTATGAGTGAGTCCCGCCCGGAGTGTAACCACTTGGAGATGGAGATGTTGTGTTGTGTTGTGTTGAGTTGTGTTGTGTGGCTGACTCCGCCCCGTTTCCCTGGCAGGTTCCAGAGGGAGTTCACGGAAGGAGTGGCTCCAGCCTGGACTATCACCAAGATCGAGCACTCCAAGCTTCTGGACTGAGGTGCTTTGATGTGACGCAGGGTGCCGATCGAGGACATGAACCCCTCAGGATTCGCCTTCAGACGGAGTTTCTACCTTTGAACCGCACGGAGCAGGTGATGCTGCTGCTCCTCACGGGGCTGTCAGGGGGCGCACCAGGACCAGGACCAGGTGGAGTCAGACACTGTTCACTGTGGAGAAGACACATGGCAGCACACACACACACACACACACACACACATCAGAACTGGTCTGGCTTTGTATAGTTAAGAGTGTGTTCAGATTCATGTATACGTTATTTTCAAATAATTAGTAAAGGCTTGTTTTCTATTTCTGAACATTTTTTTCCATAAAACATTGTCTTTCTTTTTTCAACACAACCCATTACAGTCAACTGATTCATACATATATGCATGTACATGTACAGGTGTATATACTGTATGTACCTTGTGTATACAAAGCTGCAGCAGACCTTTGATTGTTTAATTAAAGATTTGAGAAATGAAAAATGTGCCATTTATTCCACTCAAATGTTAAACATGTTTTGCATAAAAATACATCTTATATAAATGTAGACGGTGCACAGAGCATAGTTGTCGCAATTGTTTGTGTTTGAAGAATTCCAGTTGATAGGTATTTGTATTGATGTTGATCTCATAAGCTAAGGTGTCGTAACAGCATAGCAGAGTCAAAGGAATGACTATCAAATGCTCAATAGATGGAGCATGTTGTTAGAAATACAAAAGAGTTAGTCGCAACATACGATATACTTAAGACATGCAGTAACAAGTGAAAACAAATAGTGGACGTGACTCAATGGTGCAAATAAAATTCAGGAATAAGCAATATACTGTGTATATGTCAAATAAAGTACGATGAAACAGAATATAAAATACTGTAGGCTACAGTGGAATAAAAAATACTGGTTATTGTATAAATGTGTGGACTGTAAACAGATGAATATGATATAATCAACAAATACATCTTGAAAGAAAAGTAAAAATGAAACGGAACATTTCCTGAAAGAAAATAAATGTAGCAGCTACATTTAGCAATTCCTTATGTGTAATTGTGTAACACGCTCTCTGCTCTTCCATTGGTCTATTTTCACAGATCTCTCCTCCCATTGGCCGAAAAACCTGCCAATCACTAGCGTTTCTGTTGTGTGTGGTTCCTGTTGTGAGGTGAGCGGTGGGTCTGACAGCCTTTGGTGTTACGACGAGGAGGAGTCCACAGAATGGAAATGGAAAGATGCAGGTGAAACACCTGTAGTATCTGAAACCCAGAGGCACAACTGAACCATGAAACTCGCCACTGTGGCCTTTTACGGGTTTGCTCTGGGACTTCTGGCGGTCGGCCTGCGAGAGCTGCTGACTGGCTTCGAGGAGAACAGATGCAGCATGACCTACATGTTTGAATACCCGGAGTACCGGGTGAGTAGCCAGCCAATTAGTATCCCCCCAACTCCCAGCATGACGTTCCCCTTACATTAGCTAGTAGCAAAGTGTGCCTCGTTCCTGGCCAAGGCTACATGTTTTCCTTGTACGATGTGAGGGTCTAAGGATAGAGGGTCTAAGGATAGAGGGTGTCGTTTTCTTCACACTGATATTCTGCATAATCTGTGATGTTGTATTTGCTGTAAAGTGTCTCTACTGTAGGCTATTCTTATTATATGTACAGCACTTTGGCTCCACCAAAAATCGTTTATAAATGTGCTCTATAAATCAAACTTGATTTGATTAAATCAACTGCTAAATGTTTTAATTTCAATACTGCGAAAATGGTGTTGGCATAGAAATGATTCACGTAGAGCTTCTTTAAGCTATTTCCTAAACCATGCTAATGTTACCTAGTAGAACAAGTAAACGCCAGGTGTAGTGCTGTGATGCCTTCTATTTCCTCGATGGGACACACACACACACACACACACACACACACACACACACACACAGACTTCAAGATTCATTGTCACGTGCACAGTAACTACAGTGTAGTTATGGCAATGACAATGTTAAGTCCCAGGCTCCTAGACATAAAACAATAACACAAATAAAAAATACTGTAAGAAGAAACAGATTAGAAATAAAATAATGCGAGATTAGTAATGCAGAAGAAGTGAACAATATACATGTCAAATAGAAAGCTACATGTTGCTTGGACGTTGTTGGGGATTTGGATTAGCCACAGTTAGCTATGCTCCAAAAGCATAAGTCAGTTGCTGTCCCCACACTCTTTAAGCTTCAAACAGGCTTCAAGTCAGCGACTGCTCGCTTTAGTAATGCAATGGAGCTCTCTTTCTACTGCTTTGTGCCCATGGCTCACCTGTCCAGATGTGCAGCACAGCTGGGACAAACCAAGCTATAGTCATACACTTGACTCCACACAGGACTGTAGGCTTTGTTCTAAGAGAGGTACATACATGTACACTGTATGTGTTGGCTGCTTTGATGATCACGGGCAGAGGGAAAGCTATCCGAGGTGAAAAGCACGCTCTGACACCGGTGTGAAAGCTCCATCTGAAATCACTTATTTTGACTTGTAGATCATTTAGGAAAAAAAGCATTCTGAAACTGTGTTGCTCGTGCTCTCACTCACATTATCTTCAAGATTCTTGTTTTGTTCTTGATACTATGGTGATAATAGTCTGGACATCTCTTGGACACATAAAGGGTCAGCTAAACCTGAAATGTTCCGACTCACGTAAAAGCAGAGTAGAGGGAGTTTTGGTCAGCTCCAGTAGAGTACAGTAGCTGACTACAGTAGAGTACGGTAGCTGAGTACGGTAGCTGACTACAGTAGAGTACGGTAGCTGACTCCAGTAGAGTACAGTAGCTGACTACAGTAGAGTACGGTAGCTGACTACAGTAGAGTACAGTAGCTGACTCCAGTAGAGTACAGTAGCTGACTACAGTAGAGTACGGTAGCTGACTACAGTAGAGTACAGTAGCTGACTGCAGTAGAGTACGGTAGCTGACTCCAGTAGAGTACAGTAGCTGACTACGGTTAAGGCCCAGAGTCAGCTGTGTGGGACTTCCCCTCCTGCTCTGTGTGACTGTGTGTGTCTGTGTGTGTGTGTGTGTTGTGTTGGCAGCGTGTGTCTCTGCCTCGCCGCGTGGCCCGACTGTACCCAGCGTACGGCCTCTACCTGTACGGAGAGGGTGTGTACGCCCAGGAGACCCGCACGCTCAAGCTCTCCGGGGCCCCTGTGCTCTTCCTGCCTGGAAATGCAGGCAGCTACAAACAAGGTAAGTGCAGGAAGTCAACTAGAGTGAGAAAGAAAGGCTTTGGCTTTGGAGAGCAGAGGCTTTCCGATGCAGAAGGAGGAGGTCAGTGGCTGAGGCTGTTTGAGGACCTGAGCATAGCTTCATGCTTCATGTCGATGTAACTGACGGGCGTGCACGCAAGGCGGTGGATGTTACAGTTACGCCAGGTGCGTGGGGGGGGGGATCTCTGCATCCTAACAACTGGCTTTCACACTCAATCACCCAAAAGTGGGTTGTTTTCTTTGCATGTTTCGTTTTGATAAGGTTCTTTTATCATTTTGAAGCAGTATAGATAACCTTTCCACCTTGGTGTTTCCTAAAAGAGTTGTTGGATTATGTGTGTGTGTTTCTCAGAGCACAGGACACTTCCTAAATAACTTTGAGACTTTGATAACATGCTTACTGTCATTATTCCCCAGCCATTACTTTGTGCATCAGAATTCAAGTCATGGTTTATTGCCCGTTTGAGGACATGTGTGTACACCCTTTCCCACCGAACCGGTTCAGGGCCTGCAGACGTTCAGGGCCTGAGCAGGAACCGGTTCAGGGCCTGGCAGACCGGTTCAGGGCCTGAGCAGGAACCGGTTCGTCCTGTTCCCACGGCAGCCTCTTATCTGGCACCGAAACACTGCTCTCAGGGACACGGGGTGGAGAGCCATAAGACCACGGGGTGGAGAGCCATGGAGAGCCATAAGACCACGGGGTGGAGAGCCATAAGACCACAGGGGGACACAGTGTCCTTTAGCTCTATTTGATAAAAATTAGAACATTATAAATGAATTATTTTATATATGAAATGAAGTTGTGTTGACATGATCTTCTGTCTGAATATGAAGTGAGCGTTCCCTCAGGGATGGAAGTCTTCCTGTGCTCGTGCTGTTGCTCAGTTGTGTGTAGGAGGGGAACATGTGTGCTGCCCATGCTCCCTCTGCTCTGCAGCCTGTCTGCCTAACATTAAGAGTCTCTGAGCCACTGCATTAGGACACCAGCTGTTGGTTTGATGAGCGTCCTCAGTTCACCAGGCAGACGGCTTGATGCGGCACCAGGGTTCAGTGGGTCAGGGTGTTGCTCGTTGCGTCTTCATACAGGGACGCGGTCCAGACGGTTACTATCTAACGAGCTTTATGAGCAGAAGGCTCAGCGACCTTGGGTCCCGTGAAAGGCGCTTTATACATTCCATTTATTATTATTATTATTATTAAAGAGGTCACACAACGCTGAGGCTCTTAGGAAGTGATGACTCTTCAATAACCAATCATTCAAACTGAATACAACAAGACTTAGCATATAACAATCATTGCTGCCTGTGTAGCCATTCAGTCATTTACATATCGTGTTCTCTCACCCCACCGCATAACATTTCAATTTCAATGTAAAAGTGCACATGAGGAAGTAGTATCTTTAGTATCCCATGTTTATCTTGTTTACATTGTATAAGTATAGTAGTACTAACTTATCCTCTATATTTATATTAGGTATTCAATAGCAGCGTCTTTTGTACATCCTGCTGTAACGTAACGTATCAATATCACGTGAATCACTAAGTCCTATTCTGATGAAATCTAAAGGCATAGCCGTCCACGAGCAAAACATCTGAGAACATTTCTCTCTGCTAACCTTCATCCGCCAACAAGTCATCATCATCGTTGTCGTCGTCGTCATCATCGTTGTGGGGGAAACGTCTGTGTAGCGATGCAGGAGGAGGAGTCACCGACTCAGGAAGGAGACACGAGGAGAGCAGGAGCTCTGATGTCAAACACTGATGGTTTGTTTGGAGCTTCGGCCGGAGGATTCACAAAACAAGTCCAAGAGCCAGAGGTTCTGACTTCACGGTCGAGTTGCCACGTCAACTCTGAAGATCTCTACCCCAGACCCGGGTGTTCAGCTAGTTCAGAGAGCATCATCAACACGCTGCGGAACAAGATAGAACCACAACACCTCTCTCAGCTGACGCCAGCAGGCCGGAGCAGGGAGACGGAGCACTGAGAGCACCGCAGCCAGGGGCGGACTGGGACTACATCGCCCCGGGACTCTCGACCAGCCCACTTCGGTACCGCCGGCCCACCTCAGTACCGCAAGTAAATACCGCTAGTAAATTATCGACGAGGGCTTGTGACTTATCCGACCGGCCCACATCGTCCGACCGGCCCACATCGTCCGACCGGCCCACTTCAGTACCGGCCCCTCGGGATTCGTCCCGATGGCCAGTCCGCCCCTGGAGAGTAGATATCTGCACCTCACACCTAAACTAATGACATGAACAAAGCTGTCCAGGTAATAGGGAACACATGGTTGAGCCGTTCACACTGAGCAGTTGTCATGGTTACTTGGGTTGAATCTGCTTGATGTCTCAACATGTCTGTAAAGTCCCAGCCTGGTTGCAGCGTCTGACACCATCAATGTGTTCTTCTCTCCAAAGCTCGCTCCCTGGGCTCTGTGGCCCTGAGGAAGGCTGAGGACATGGAGGGAGGTCTCCACGTCAACGTGTTCACCGTGGACTTCAACGAGGAGCTGGTGGCCCTTTACGGCGGCAGCTTGTTGAGGCAGACACACTTCCTGCACGAGAGCATTAAAGCCATCCTCAGGCTATACAAGGTCAGGCCTCAAACATCATCTAGTCGCCACACAGGGTCACTTCCTTAGTGGCAGACAGTGTGAGGGTACATATCTCCTTTCATCACACTTTGCATTTCAACTTTATAACCAACCCAGCTGACTAGCACATATCATAATGTCACTCAGACAGAAACACACCTGTCCAAAACACTTAATTATGAAGTCTAAAGGTCCCAATACGAAGTGACCCTTCAGAGCAGCAGAGGTCCCAGCTTACACACAGAGGACATGGGGAATGCGTTAGAGTTGTTGTCTACTATTGAATAACAAGCCCAGACCCAGAGCTTTAGTGAAGTGAGTGCTGTAATTACATAAACCTCTTGTTTCAACACTCGTTATTCTCCTTTTCTCTGCCTGCCAGCACCTGAAGACCCCCCCCCAGAGTGTGGTTCTCGTTGGTCACTCCATGGGGGGGGTGGTGGCCCGGGCGCTGTTCACCCTGCCCCGCTTCAACACCAATCTGGTGAGCCTCATCATCACACAGGCCTCCCCCCACCTGGCTCCGGTGCTGGCCCTGGACCCCTACCTGCTGGGTGAGGACCCCTCAGGCAGTCGTCCCGTGCTTTCCCTGCAACACAGCCACTGCTGCTTAAACTGTTATCTGAGTGGCTTTATCCAAAGGAGCACTGTGTTGGTCAGCTGCTATGAAAGCTGCATTTCTATGACTTTGGACCTTAAACTGAACTCTGTACTTACCGTCAAAGTGCTGCTTAACAATGGCTTCCTTCAGCTGTTAATAATATCATTCTATCTCAGCTTTGACTCTACCTTATCTGGAAACGTAGTCAAGACTCAAAGCTGTCGGATTGGTACTTTACATTTGACCTTTCAATACCATCTGTGTGCTATGGAATATCAGACGGAGGATAACTAAGCGTGTCTTTGTCCCTGCTCCATGTAGATTTCTACTCTGCAGTGAGACAGAAGTGGGTGAACCAGGCCAGAAAGCTCAGGAATGTCACAGTTTTGTCTGTTGGGGGTGGTTACCGTGACTACCAGGTCCGCTCCGGCCTCACATCCCTCCCTTGTCCCCCAGGAGACCCCAATAAGTTGTCACTGGTGGTAAGTGCTGTTGTAATAATACCATGTGTTCTGTCTGTCCAGGAAAGTCTGTTGAAGTCCGACAAATTCAAATCTTTACAACATTTTACTTTACACGATCTCAAGACATAACGTCCAATTCCATAATTCCATCTAAGCACAATTTGCACAAGGGTTTTGGAGGATGAGTCGGCACAAGCTGCTCTCATCGTTGCCCCAAGCAGGCCGCTGCGAGGACAGGCTGGTTCTGGAGCTCTCTGCAGAACAGAACTAAACAGACCCTGATTAAAAAAAAAGCAAAGATGTTATGAAACCTTCATTGACAGCTGACTCCTCCTGACTGCTTCTATAGCAACAAGCTGAAAACAAGCATGTTTGCCTTTTTTAGAGGTCCCGTGTCACGGCCACTTCTACTGATCATAGTTCCATTGCTGAGGTCGACTGGAATACATTTATATCGTTCAATGTTCCAAACTCACATTGTTTCTCACAGCATCTCTGTAGAGTCTGTGTATTCACTCTCTGTCCTACACGACTGGTTGAAGCTCCTGCCCCCCCCCCTATGAGCCCAGTGGCCGTCTGCGAGACAGCAAGACACAGCGAAACCCAGCCAAAACACACACACCCGCAGTCTGGCTGGGAATTTGTGTGTGTGCACACAGCCTCGTCGCGTCCCGCCGTCTCAGGGAGGAGAAATCGGCAGAGCTGCAGCTGAGAAAAGCTGTGTGTGTGTGTGTGTGTGTGTGTGTGTGTGTGTGTGTGTGTGTGTGTGTGTGTGTGTGTGTGTGTGTGTGTGTTGTGTGTGTGTGTGTGTGTGTGTGTGTGTGTGTGTGTGTGTGTGTGTGTGTGTGTGTGTGTGTGTGTGTGTGTGTGTGTGTGTGTGTGTGTGTGGTGTGTGTGTGTGTGTGTGTGTGTGTGTGTGTGGTGTGTGTGTGTGTGTGTGTGTGTGTGGTGTTGTGTGTGTGTGTGTGTGTGTGTGTGTGTGTGTGTGTGTGTGTCAATTTGGACCAATCCACGGACGTAACGGCTTTGCGGACGTAACGTAACGGCTCCACGGATTGGTCCATTTGGACTAGTGCTGCGTACCGGTACTGTACTTGTAAAAAGTTTCGGTTCAAGTCCGGTTAAAACCGGAACGTTGGGAACCGGTACTTGGACTCGCAAAAATACTAGCACTTACGTATATTCTCCTTTTTGTTCTAAACCATCTAAACCCTTCCATAGGTCGAGACATTTGCGCTGAGAAAAGATGAAAAACATCGTGTCGGCTTCTGATATGGCGGCCATTACTGAACTCAGGAAGTCTCGCAAACTATCGCAACTGCTCGCGAGATCTGTGTGACGTCAAGGGAAGCTAGCGATGTGATTGGCTTAGACATAGTGGACAGCGTGGGCTGCTGGTCGCCATATTGGATATTTGGTAGTGTAGCCAACTCCTTTGTTTGGTGAAATAAACGTTTGAACTCTGTAGTAGTTCACTGTAGCTGCTTCAGAAGTCATCTGTAGACTAAGTGGCAACAAGTGTTTTTTTACATTTGTACTTTGTAGAGAAATGTGGACACAAGTTGGAAGGGAGCACTTTAGTTACTCACACAAGCCATGGGTTCAGGTCCGGACTTATAAGTCCGGACCTGAACCCATGAACCTGAATGTGAGTCCAGGTACGCAGCACTCATTGGACCAATGGGTCCATTGGGTATGGGCACGTCACTGTACCCAGGAAGAAAGAGAGAAATGCCCACCGAGGCGTTCTGGGGCAGCAGACAGTCTGCTCTGTGTTAGAGTTGTACTCGCTACAGAGGTGGTCTCAGGTTTATCTCAGGTGGTCTCAGGTGGTCTCAGGTTTATCTCAGGTGGTCTCAGGTGGTCTCAGGTGGTCTCAGGTTTATCTCGAGCTCGAGCATCTACAGATTAATTCCATCTGCATCTGCTCCAGGTGTTCTCTTCTGCCTTCTGAGCCCCGATGAGACAATAACTGTTGGTCTTCTTTCATGTCATCTTGTTTTTGTCAAGGCAACTGCAGTTCCCAGGACCTGGGTGTCCACCGACCACCTGTCCATCGTTTGGTAAAGGACATGACCTTATGCTTGCTAGACTTTGCATTTCTTTAGAACTATATTGAAATAGTATGCAGATGATATAAGTATATATGCCCTTGTGTTCCAGGTGCAAAGAGCTTGTTCTTGCTACGGTCAGGGCATTATTCGACCTCATCAATCCTGAAACCAGACAGGTTAGTACAGCAAACCGTAATCATGGGATGCATCCATTAAAACATGGTCTGCAGAGTAACAATGGTGCCGATGTTTTACTGTAAATACTGCAATAGTAGCATAATGCAGACAAGGACAGCCTCTCCCTTTTTTAGGAGAGAGAGAGAGAGAGAGAGAGAGAGAGAGAGAGAGAGAGGAGAGAGAGAGAGAGAGAGAGAGAGAGAGAGAGAGAGAGAGAGAGAGAGAGAGAGAGAGAGAGAGAGAGAGAGAGAGAGAGAGAGAGAGAGAGAGAGAGAGAGAGAGAGAGAGAGAGAGAGAGAGGAGAGAGAGAGAGAGAGAGAGAGAGAGAGAGAGAGAGAGAGAGAGAGAGAGAGAGAGAGAGAGAGAGAGACCACTTTGAATGTTGGATTTCATTTACAGGAGACTGTACTGTACTAGAGACATTATATGTATTTGTGATAAGAATGCTTCTTCCCATCTGTCTCCAAGTTTACGTGTTTGTTCTTATTAGTTCTCAGTAAGCCCAGAGAAGAAAATGGCTGTCCTGAGCCATCACTTCATCAGACACCCGGTCAGGATGCTGGAAGAAACTCAAGAACCCTCAGTCTCCATCTCAGGTTAGGGACACACCTCACCCTGGGGAGTCGTACTCTTCACCAGTCGGGTGTTTCCAGCACCTTCATGTCCATGTGCTTTTAGAACCGTCTCTATGAATGAAGATGTGAGAGTGGCATTATTCAGGAACCACTTATTTCTGTGTCTTTTTTCCAGATTTTCCTGAATCATGGAGTGAAGTCAACACACTGCGTCTGGCTTACAGCACACCAAAGGTATAGACGTTGTTATTTATATATATTTGAGAAAACAGAAGCACTGATACTGTCAGAAAATGATTAGGATGATTGTCTTCATTGTTGCTCTGTGTCTACAGGAAGGACAAGTCAAATACTTCCTGTTTGCCCTGTCGAGCCGCAGGAAAGCCTACAGCCATTTCTACTGCCGGAGCAACAACCTGGTGAGAGTTGGCCGCGCTGGGCTAATGCTGGGCTAAAGCTGGGCTAATGCTGCGCTATTGCTGGGCTAATGCTGCGCTAATGCTGGGCTAATGCTGCGCTAATGCTGGGCTAATGCTGGCCTCGCCTCTGTGTTTAACTCGCTCACACATGCTCCCCCCTAAACACTTCATATCATCAAATAATTACTTGCTTTGCCAAAAAGATTACTAACGGCGTGCACTGACGCTTGCCGGCGGGCGTGTCTGAAACTCGACCAACAACCAATCACATGAATCTCCCGCCCCTGACACACAAGCAGCGGTTTGATTGGCTAGAGCTTGTACTGGCATATGATTCGATTGGCTGACGCCTCGCCGAGGCGTCAAAAGTTGAACATTGCTCAACTTTTGCAGCGAGCCACGCCAGCTACGCTCCACGTCGCTTCCAACGATGCATTTCGGCTAAAAGTGACGTCATCCCATTCAAAGTGAACAGGGAAGCGTCAACGCACGCCGCTGTGTGGACGGGCCGTTAGGGTTGCAAAACATTGGCTTAGTATCTCAAATTATTAGACCCTCCAGAAAAAGACGATTCTGTGATCGCAGAATTTACCGCATAATCATCAAAATGGCGCAGATTTTTAAAAGGCCGCATAATCCCGCATTTTTCCACACAAAGTTGAGGGGAAAAAAAGTTAACTTGACGCGACATCATCAGCTCCCGCATCACAGAAGGTAAACAACACCGTAGAGTGAACGTGTGGAGCTCACACGAGAGAGAAAACACCAAGATGAAACAATCTAATCTATCTCATTTACCGACGAACATTTCTGCTAAAGACCGGGCGAAGCAGTTCCTCGATGTCTTGCACGAAAGTGGGGAGAAACTATTCTGCACCCCGTGCAACTGTGACGGACGGTCAGGGCCCCTCCCCGTCAATATATTACGTACAGGGTACCCCTTGCCCGTCAGGCTTCTACGGGCAGGGCGTCCCATGGACCTTCATAATGCCTATTTTAAGGTTCATTTGGCCGTTAAAATGCGTTTTGATCTCATTGTGTGCGAGTAATGAGTTTTTATTTCTGATTATTTGTGCAGTACATGATGTTTAGTTTGCTAGTTATGACGAAGATTACTTCATGAATGTGTACACATTCATGGTTGCTAAGGTGGTTACTATGGACGCTAACCGTCCAACAGACGTAGGCCTATAAGGGACATTTCGAGCATCATTGCGATTGTCAACATTTCTGAGTTTAGGATGGCCGAAGACACTACACTACCCATAATCCCCAGCTATCGTTTAGGACTACAGTCCCGTGATTACTCTTCAAGGTCTGGGCTTGGATGTTGGAGTGGCAGTGCGCCAAGGTTACAGCGTCAAACAGCTGTTTGAAATGGACCGAAACCACGCCAGACTATCCAAAACTGGAATTGAACGCCCCCCAGAACTACACGCTACACTATTGTGTTTCGCAAAATCTTCTATGGGACGTCTCTACTGAACGTTTTCGTTTTTCCCACAATTAGAAGTTGCCATTATTAAACACATTGGTGTTATTAAATGTAAAACATATAATTTAATAAATGGGTGAAAATCGCTGTCCATAATGCGCAGCATTAATATATACCCACATGACAGCTCATTGCTACTTGAGCGTGCGTGCGCGAGAGAGAGTGTGATTTAAAATAGCCCAATTGCTTTTACAATAAATAAACATTGAATGTTTTTAATTGAATAGTGAAGGGAGATGTCACGATCACGTTATCGGAGCCGATCACGTGATTTTCAAATAGATCGGAATCGGGAGGAAAAAATCGAGGATCGGGATTTCTTTTTTTTCTTTTTTTTTATAAAATATTTTTATTTTATTTAATGTTACAAAACAAAAATGACCATGTTCACGTCTTAAAGTCATCCTGAGGCCTTCGTTTTGGTTTAAAATGACACAACATCATGTATGTGTTGCTTCTTTTGGGCTTGTTTTCAGACCTGGTTGCTTATGTCTCTGAAATCTGGCAACAGAGTGGGCGCAGTGTCTAATAGCAGCAGCAAGCTAACGAGAGGCTACGTTCAGCTGGTGACTCGGGAGTCGGGACGGAGAAAATGTCAGGAGTTTGGAAGTATTATAAAATTGAAAGCGAAGGCAGTGTAACAGCCAGGTGCAATGTTTGCAAGGCGGTGGTTCCGCGTGGTGGAAAGAACAGAGCTACGTTCAACACGACCAATCTAACACGCAACCTGAGAAACAAACACCAACAACAACACGGCGAGTACACAGCGGCCACTCAGGTAACGGCACTGAAACAACCGACACGTTCAGAGACTTTCAGAAGGAAAGAGAAACGGCCCCAGAACAGAGAAAAGGCCAAACAATAACAGCCAAGATAGCTGAACTCATCGCGTTGGATGACCAGCCGTTATCTGTTACCTTTTTTTTCTCTTAATGCATTGCATAAAGATCGGATCGGGAAAAATCGGTATCGGCAGATTGTCAAAATCAAATGATCGGATCGGGAGCAAAAAAAGGTGATCGGGACATCCCTAGGTTTAACGTTAGTGGCAGGTTGTGTGTGAAAGAGAATAAATAAATAAGACAGCCCAATATTTATTTTTTCCGCGATTTCACCGCACCAAACCCGCATGTTTAATCGCATAATCAAGGATTTTTGCCAAAGATTTGCGTTTTTCTGGAGGGTCTAAATAATGAATCGCACGGCTATGATTTCATCTAATCTTTCTTCTTTTACAGCCAGGTATGAACTTTTTTAGATGACTCTTGTTTATTGTCTGTACTCATTCTGATGGTGATTATTGCTGTTGTCCACCAGGAGCTGAGCAGCTGGGTGTACGGCTGTGTGAACGCGTCTTCATGGTGAGCATCTGATCAGGGTCATCTCCTTCCTACTGTGTGTTCTCATCAGCATCTGGATATTTTAACTGCCCTATTTTCTTCTGCACTTCATTACAACGGACGGGTCATATGAAGTCATGTGTGCTTATATTACAGCACATCCTAAATGTTTGATTTGTATATTTGACAGTGTGCAGACAGTGGATCTGTCCACAGCAACTGAGCTCCTGCCACCATACAAGGTAACTGTCCTCTGAAGAGACACCCTCCTCCAGTCTGAGCTGGTGTTGGTTGCTCATGGTTACTGTTCTCCTCTTCAGGTCCTCGTTCTGAGCCTCAGCAACTTGTCCTCAGTTACTCATCTGCTTGTGTCTGCCTCCAACCTCAACGGCAAACAGGTACAGTCATGCTCTGAGGCCTGAGAAGGCCCCGCGACAGACGGAACAAACCGTCTGTACCAACCTGCTTCAGAAAGATGACTAACTAAACAAAGTGTGTGGTCCACAGTTCACAGTGGAGTGCGAGTGGCAGAGACGAGCGTCTCAGACCCTGTCCGTCCCAGCTCCGCACGTCCTGTCCTTTGGTGAGCACCGTTTCTACGTTCATTTCCATCTGCTGGTGTTTTGCTTTTTCAAATGTAGCATACGAAACTTCAGTGGATTCTTGAATCAAATCTTTAAATAGATCTCGTGTTTGGCTGAGGTGGAAAAGTCGGTGTATGGATGAAAGCAAAATGTGACGATGTGCAGTCGAGGCACATTTAGAAATGATGCAGACGTTCTTGGATAGATATAGACTAGGAGGGAAAAGACACGTTACTTTCTGTCGGTTGTTCCAGGTTTGACTGCCAGCGATGTTTCTGTCAACTCCTCTGGACTTCTTCACATCATCCGGCTGCAGCACTTCCACCAGGTAGATCTGTGTTTGCTGATGCTCGCGGCCTCTATCACTGCTCTTCCTGTCTGACTGCATTCTGAACCCTCTGTGCCTTCAGGTCTATCAGGCTCTGAGGATTCATGTGGCAAGCCAGTGCAAAGTACACAAAGGTACCTTCTTGTTGTGATGCAGACGCATTGCCCATCTTCAAATGTAGTAATGACCACCACCTTACATGTGCCTGCAGATAGACTGCCCAGCGTGTACAGAATGCATGTCCCGTGGTTTGGAGAGGACTCCCTAACCACCGCCAGGTCAGTGTGTCTCGGAGCTCTTTCTGCTGGCACTCACGTCATATGCACTGATTGTGACGCTTGATGTTGTCTGTCTGCCAGTGTGCCGTCAGTGACGGAGATCTCAGGGATGCTACACACAAGTCGTCCAGACAACAGCTCAGGTGTCTTCCTTCTGCTTCACACTGCCCCCAACTGCCAATACAAGGTACTACTCCTCGGGCGTGGAAAGTACTCAGACCACCGCTCATCATGACAAATGTTTTCTCTAATCACCGATAAGAAGGTGAGAACATGACGTGAAATATATGGTTGTCCCCCTTAGGTATCAGTCAGGACTTCATTACCCCGGGTGTTGGGACAGGTAGGACTTTCTTTATTTCAGTTTGTTGCGTTTAAACCACTTCTACATGTATTGTTCCCCCAGGTCTGATCGGTTCTGTTCTCTCTTATTTTGCAGATACTGCGGTTCTGTGGTCCGATGGTGCCTGTGTACACGGCTGTTACCCTGCTCCTGGCCTGTAGGGGGCAGCTGTGCTCCATCCTGAAGTCCAGGCGCTCTGCAGACATGAGCCAGGCGGTGGGCAAAGGCCTGCAGCCCCATCAAGTCAATCTGCCCGTTTATATTCTGCACATGTTACTGAGGTGAGGCTTTGGAAGTTGCATTGAAGTGGAGATGGGAGAAGTACTCAGATCTGGTACTTGAGTAAAAGTAGAAGTACTCTGATCTGGTACTTGAGTAAAAGTAGAAGTACCAGAGTAGTAGGAATACTCTGTCACAGTAAAAATGTTCCTCAAGTGAAAGTAGAAAAGTATTATCATCAAAAGACAGTGAAAGTAGTCGTTGTGCAGATTTGGTCCATTTCAGAATAATATATCTGATATGTTTTATAATGATTGATCATGAAAGTGTTCTCAGAGCTGGTGAAGGTGCAGCTAGTCTGAAGTACTTTGTAGACTGCAGGGTAGCTGGTGAAGGTGCAGCTAGTCTGAAGTACTTTGTAGACTGCAGGGTAGCTGGTGAAGGTGCAGCTAGTCTGAAGTACTTTGTAGACTGCAGGGTAGCTGGTGAAGGTGCAGCTAGTCTGAAGTACTTTGTAGACTGCAGGGTAGCTGGTGAAGGTGCAGCTAGTCTGAAGTACTTTGTAGACTGCAGGGTAGCTGGTGAAGGTGCAGCTAGTCTGAAGTACTTTGTAGACTGCAGGGTAGCTGGTGAAGGTGCAGCTAGTCTGAAGTACTTTGTAGACTGCAGGGTAGCTGGTGGAGGTGCAGCTAGTCTGAAGTACTTTGTAGACTGCACAGGGTAGCTGGTGAAGGTGCAGCTAGTCTGAAGTACTTTGTAGACTGCAGGGTAGCTGGTGGATTTACTCCACGTGAAACCGGTGGCGACTCGTCATGAGGGGCAGGCTGGCACAGCCCCACCTAGTGTCAGCAGAAAGTAATGCAAATCATAATTCCCCAAATATGCAAAACAAAAAATATATAAAATATATGTTAAGATCATGTTTAATCATCCAATTCGTCTGTACATTGCTGTTTTAGTCTGCGTTCTTGTAATTAGTGTCTACCGTGTGCCTGTTGAGCCGTGTTGAGCGATGTGGGGCAAGCCCCTCTCTCTGCTGGTAAGATGAATGGGTGCTGTAAAAACTACGCTGCGCATGCTCAAATAAATAATCACCATGGGGCGCTGTGCTGCCATACCCACCAAACTCATCTCATAGCTCAGAGAGCTGATCGGTACGTGTGCCGCGGGAAGTGTAGACGTGAAGAGGAGACGAGAGAGAGCAGCGTATAGCCATTGAAATCAGTAAAAGGGAAAGAAAATGAATGAAGTCGACCGTCTACTTCAGCTTTGGTAAGTTCATTTGATGTCATCACATCGGTTGATCTTCTGCTTTTTGCCTGTAGGCTATTGCTCTGCTGGGGGGATTGATATATTGGTTTACGTGTTTCAAAAAGCACCAGAAGCTTATATATATATATATATATATATATATATATATATATATATATATAATAAATAAGCTTCTGGTGCTTTTTGATCGTTTTTATATAAACATATATATATATACACACACATCTAAGTGTTCGTGCCCCACCACTTTGGTACATGTAAAAAGGCCACTGGGTGGAACTGAAGTCTGATCTAAGACTTGATTATATTTCACATCGTTCATCCAGATCTGCAAAGTAACTAAAGGTACACAATAAATGTAGTGGAGTAGAAGTACACATGTTACCTCTGAATTGTAGTGGGGTAGAAGTACAAAGTAATAAAACATTGAAATATGACTTGTACTTGCTTCTCCCCCCTCCGATCAGCTGTAGCTGGTTTCAAGATGTCTGGTCAGTTCTCTACCTCCCCCCCATGGATGCCCTCCCCTCAACCACACATGACATGACATTCCATGAGGGTGGGGTACCAGTTGAAGAATGGCCCCACCCCCTGGCCCCTCTGTTTTACATCTGGGGGGCCGCTGTGGCGTTCTGGGGAAGTGCACTGCTGCGTCTCATCGTGAGGCTGATCTCTCTAATACTGGCTCCACTGCACAGGTAGGGTGGTATTTGGATGGTCTGTAAGCGTTTCAGTACGTGTGTTTCAGTACGTGTGTTTCAGTACGTGTGTTTCAGTACGTGTGTTTCAGTACGTGTGTTTCAGTGCGTGTGTTTCAGTACGTATGTTTCAGTACGTGCGTTTCAGTGTTTCAGTATGTGTGTTTCAGTGCGTGTGTTTCAGTGCGTGTGTTTCAGTACGTATGTTTCAGTACGTGCGTTTCAGTGTTTCAGTATGTGTGTTTCAGTGCGTGTGTTTCAGTGCGTGTGTTTCAGTACGTGTGTTTCAGTGCGTGTGTTTCAGTACGTATGTTTCAGTGCGTGTGTTTCAGTACGTGTGTTTCAGTACGTGTGTTTCAGTACGTGTGTTTCAGTACGTGTGTTTCAGTACGTGCGTTTCAGTACGTGCGTTTCAGTGTGTGTGTTTCAGTACGTGCGTCAGTATGTGTGTGTCAGTACGTGCGTTTCAGTGCGTGCGTTTCAGTACGTGTGTTTCAGTACGTCAGTACGTGTTTCAGTACGTGCGTCAGTACGTGTTTCAGTACGTGCGTCAGTACGTGTGTTTCAGTACGTGCGTCAGTACGTGTGTTTCAGTACGTGCGTTTCAGTACGTGCGTTTCAGAAACGCACGTGCGTTTCAGTACGTGCGTTTCAGAAACGCACGTGCGTTTCAGTACGTGCGTTTCAGAAACGCACGTGCGTTTCAGTACGTGCGTTTCAGAAACGCACGTGCGTTTCAGTACGTGTATTTCAGTACGTGCGTTTCAGTGCGTGCGTTTCAGTACGTGTGTTTCAGTGCGTGTGTTTCAGTACGTGCGTCAGTACGTGTGTTTCAGTACGTGCGTCAGTACGTGTGTTTCAGTACGTACGTTTCAGTACGTGCGTTTCAGAAACGCACGTGCGTTTCAGTATGTACGTTTCAGTACGTGCGTTTCAGTGCGTGTGTTTCAGTACGTGCGTCAGTACGTGTGTTTCAGTACGTGCGTCAGTGCGTGTGTTTCAGTGCGTGTGTTTCAGTGCGTGTGTTTCAGTGCGTGTGTTTCAGTGCGTGTGTTTCAGTACGTGCGTTTCAGTGCGTGCGTTTCAGTGCGTGCGTTTCAGTACGTATGTTTCAGTGCGTGTGTTTCAGTGTTTCAGTACGTGTGTTTCAGTGCGTGTGTTTCAGTACGTGCGTTTCAGTATGTGTGTTTCAGTGCGTGTGTTTCAGTACGTGTGTTTCAGTGTTTCAGTACGTGTGTTTCAGTGTTTCAGTGCGTGTGTTTCAGTACGTGTGTTTCAGTGTTTCAGTACGTGTGTTTCAGTGTTTCAGTGCGTGTGTTTCAGTACGTGTGTTTCAGTGCGTGTGTTTCAGTACGTGCGTTTCAGTGCGTGTGTTTCAGTGTTTCAGTACGTGTGTTTCAGTGTGTGTGTTTCAGTACGTGCGTTTCAGTGCGTGCGTTTCAGTGCGTGCGTTTCAGTGCGTGCGTTTCAGTACGTGTGTTTCAGTACGTGTGTTTCAGTACGTGTGTTTCAGTGTTTCAGTACGTGTGTTTCAGTACGTGTGTTTCAGTACGTGTGTTTCAGTGCGTGTGTCAGTACGTGTGTTTCAGTGCGTGTGTTTCAGTGCGTGCGTTTCAGTGCGTGCGTTTCAGTACGTGCGTTTCAGTGTTTCAGTGCGTGTGTTTCAGTACGTGTGTTTCAGTGCGTGTGTTTCAGTACGTGCGTTTCAGTACGTGTGTTTCAGTGTTTCAGTACGTGTGTTTCAGTGTTTCAGTACGTGTGTTTCAGTACGTGTGTTTCAGTGTTTCAGTACGTGTGTTTCAGTGCGTGTGTTTCAGTGCGTGTGTTCAGTACGTGTGTGTTTCAGTGCGTGTGTTTCAGTACGTGCGTTTCAGTGCGTGCGTTTCAGTGCGTGCGTTTCAGTACGTGCGTTTCAGTGCGTGCGTTTCAGTGCGTGCGTTTCAGTGCGTGCGTTTCAGTGCGTGCGTTTCAGTACGTGCGTTTCAGTGCGTGCGTTTCAGTACGTGCGTTTCAGTGCGTGCGTTTCAGTGCGTGCGTTTCAGCTGAATCAGGAGTGTTTATCTTTTCCATTTATTTTTGCCATATTTAAGGTTTTGTTTTTCCGTTATTTAGAAATGTGCGAATACCCTGATGGAAAGATGCATTATCATTTGATTTGCATGCATTTGTGAAAGTTGGAAATGTAAACATTAGATAAAGCCATATTTCATATTCTTGGTGTATTTGCTTGACTTGTTGGAGTAACTCTCACAAGCCAGAAACAAGCTGTCAATATGCTTCATGTTTTAAGGGATGTTCTGTAAATCAAGCTCCAGACGATACATGACCTGGCCCAAGGTAACGCCTGGTTGGAGTGCACATGTCTGCCACATCTCAGACTTTAGAAATATTTAGTTCAGATTGAAATCCCAGCTCATGACCTCCTCTTCTTTGCAGACCATCCGTCTCTAGAGACTGCGGCACTCTGCCACGGCGGACGCTGCTCCTCATCACCCTGAGTCTAGCTGTTTTGGGGGGGGTATCCTGCGGGGCGCTGTCTATCTTTGCTGCCTTTCTGCTCCATCTCTACAGAGTGAGTCTCAGCACATGGGCAGACACAGTAGCAGTCATTATTAAGCGATAAACGACAACATTGACTCTGCTCCCCGACTGTGTGCCTTGCAGGTGCTGAGGCTCCAGATGACGGAACGATCCTTGAGTCACATGTTAAACCTGGTGAGACCTCCAGCACCAGCTGATGCCTTTGGGGCAGTGTGAGGTTGCACTGGATGTGAATGCAGAGGCAGGGTTTAGCAGCTGTTCCACTTGGATGTGTCATAGTGTTTCCCCCCATCTGTCCAGGCCCCCCGGCAGCACAAGGAAGCAGAGAACGGCTCGGCGGAGGGAGACTCTCAGAGCAGGTCTACAGAATGCAATGGCGCCCCCCTGCTGTCGGAGTGCGCCCTGCAGGAGGTGCGGGATGACTTACAGCTCCACCTCTGCCTGTCGGCGCTCTTCACGCTGCCTGTCATGCTGATCGCACCCTCGCTCCTCCACTGGGTCCGCAACCTGAGGTAATGGGTGTGAGGGGTGGGGCGCCTGCTGGGGGGTCACCACGCCGGTGTTCATCACAATGTCTGCTCACTGCAACTGCATCATTAAGAGTGCTAGAGAGTGCTATGTATCTGTTTAAGAAAAATACAAATGTCAACATATAAAAATGGAACGACCACACCAATTTCCAGCCACAATCACACTGCAGCGCTAAGGTGGCCAGTCTATAAGGGAAGTAGTATGTCCACTTCCTGTGCCCTGACTCAGACCACACTCATCGCCACACAAGTCTTTCTCCACTCCCCTACATTCACAGACACATACTGGCACATTGTTTTGCAAGCTGCTTCATTGCTGGATCTTTAACTTCTTTGAGGAGAGCAGCTGTTGGATCTGTACCGCTCCAGAGGTGCTGTGCGTCTAATCTGACCTGGGATCTGTCTGGAACAGGGCTGAAAAGAGGACTCGCCCAACAAGCGACTTCCATGAACGATGTCCTTAGTTTTAAGTGTACTTCACAGTCGTGTGCGTGATGTGGCTGATGCCAATACACTTCATTGAAGTGATTCTTTTCCAGTCACTTTTATAGCGAGACTTTAGACTTGTATGCATACAGTAATAATTGTTGTGTGACACAATGTCGTGCTGAATGAAAGACGAACGTGTGCTGTGATCCTCTGCAGGTATTCCCCCCAGTTGGACCCTGACCCTTGTTGGCCGCTCTCGGTGCCTCTAATTATCGTGTACATGCTGCTTATAAACTGCAACACTTTAAAACTCAGCAACAGGTAAGCACATTGTCACCAGCACATGCGCTCAGACTCGCTGACGGTATAACCCTAAACAAAGTAGAGTCACACATTTAAGAGAAACATCTGGGGAAACAGCTGGGGGTTTTCCTCAAGGAGCTACACCACCACACTTAGCACATGGATCAGCCTCATCGCCCCACCAGACACTCCCGGTAAGCAGGGAACAAAACATCTTGGAACATCCTCATCCCACGGCTCCACGTTTCCGTTTTTCGTTGTTTTACTTACGATGGCTGGTATGGTCCACCGTATAAATCTTTTCTTCATCTCTTTCAGTAAACTCCTGCCTCTGACATCCTGCATCCCGCTCCCCATGTCCATCGCCATGGTGACCTTCTCTCCACTCCACCTGTACAGAGTCAGCTACTTCCTGCTGGCGGCGCTGGTCCCTCTGGCCTCGTGTGTCCTGCTCTGACGGTATCTGTCTGCTTTCAGTCCACGTCTCCACCATAACAAGCCTTTCTCTGGATCGCAGCCCGCCTCCCTGCTGCTGCTCCGGACCCATCTGTTCTGGAAACATGCGCTCCGTCTAGCTGCCGTGGAGCAGAGCCATAGACATACATAGCTTGGGGACTGTCCGCTCGATGTTGGCACTAAAAGCCCCATGGAGATTACTCCATGTTTTCCAATGGGAGGACGTAATGGCCCTGGAGCATTTGGTGCCAATACGGCTCCAAAGGAAGGACTGACCTGAAACCAAGTTTGCCTTACTCTGTATTTCTATAGCTCTGCCTTCAAGGAGCACTAACTCCACTACCAGTGAAGCTACTGATACTAGAGCCCCAACAGGGTGTTGCTGTTCAAATGTGTTGTGGTGTGTGTGTGTGTGTGTGTGTGGCTTCTACGGTCCACAGTGGCGTAGTTCACGGTGGGCCCACACTGTACACTGTACACTGCCTACTGCTTAGCGGTGACTTGTTCTCTTTACCTAACGACTGTCCGAGCACTGCCACCTAACCTGTGTACGCACTCCATAGGAAAATCCAAAGTAACCATGTTTACATCCCCCCCGTATCCACCTCTGTGCAGAACAATGACGGCCAATGTGCACCGGAGAAGGCTTTGGTGCATGTGCAGGTTCTGACGTGACTCTTTGTGTAAGCATGTCGTTGGCACCGCTGCAGGGCTTCACCCGGAGAGCCCCGTGTGAGACCGTCTGGTTTGAGGTGCCACACGTGCACACATTAGGATTAGGCCAGGAGGTAATGGAGGAATTGGGAGATTAAGATTCCAAACAGACAAATGATCAACTGGGGCTGGGACAAACGATCAACTGGGGCTGGGACAAACGATCAACTGGGGCTGGGACAAATGATTCCTATGTATTGAGTGTTATGTCAGACACACATGGTTAAATGCAGACGGTGCGTCGCGGACATTATGTCCATGTAAATCATAATGTGGTCCTTGGTGTTCTGATGCCATGCAGCTGAAGCTGCTGTTTTTGATGAAGTTTAAAAAGCAGCTTACTTACTTCCTCTAAGCCTGGGATTTGTGTCCATTGGAGGATTATGGGATGTCTGCTCAGAACTGCAGCTGATGTACAGTATGAGTGGAGCTTCACACTGCACTGGGGTGCTGAGAGAAGTGAGTTGCATCATAATGTCATGGTTACTGTAATCCCCGTGTGCAGGTGAAAACTGAAGACCAAGGAAACGCCACCGCTTTGTCTTGCTTTTTTATTTTGTTTGAAATACCTTTTTCCGAATCGCAAACCGACCGGTCTGTTTCTATCTTCTGTTTTTAAATGCTTTTACTTAATGTGTAAGAACAGAGTTATTCTTTATCTTTGTTATTGTCAACAACCAGTTTAATACTCAAGCTGAAGCCCATTGCTCCCTCCCGAGGAAAGCATGAAAGGCTTGGTTATTTCTTTCAACAGCTGCCGCTGTACTTTAAAGTGTGTGTGTGTGTGTGTGTGTGTGTGTGTGTGTGTGTGTGTGTGTGTGTGTGTGTGTGTGTGTGTGTGTGTGTGTGTGTGTGTGGTGTGTGTGTGTGTGTGTGTGTGTGTGTGTGTGTGTGTGTGTGTGTGTGTGTGTGTGTGTGTGTGTGTGTGTGTGTGTGTGGTGTGTGTGTGTGTGTGTGTGTGTGTGTGTGTGTGTGTGTGTGTGTGTGTGTGTGTGTGTGTGTGTGTGTGTGTGTGTGTGTGTGTGTGTGTGTGGTAATGAAGGACTGTGGTCAGCCATTGCAACAGTATCAGGCTGTTACACCCACACACACACAAGCACACACACACTTTCCATGGAGTTGCTTGTGCTCTTCCAATGGGATTGTTGACAGCAGGAGAAACAATGGGAGAGAATCTGACTGTGTCTGTGCTGTGAGTCTGCTTGGGGAGCGATGTCACAGGATGTCACGCTGTGGGTTTATTTGGCCTCCATTGCGTCACAACACATCATGATTGTTGGGAAGATCAGTGTCTTAGGCCTATCATTGGTTTATTACAATATGTGGGTCACATGACGGTGATTGATCTCCCACAGCTGACCCAGAGTTGGATTCGCATTGTGTGTGTGTCGTGCCTCTGTTCAGGTGTTGTGTGTTTCTGCTTTGTTTTAAGGGAGACGCTACAGGTGGACAGGGTTGACATTTTAGCATGTCCGTAATAGGGACATTTTATTTATCAAATGTGCAAATTAGGCATTTTCTCATTCAGCGCGTTCTAACTTGAATACATTTCTGGAACAGAAGTGTGACATTAGATAATGCCAGGTTTAAAATCCACTGATTGATTTGACATTTCATAGAGTGTGTAGGATGTATCTTTGTGTCACTCCATAAGTCAGAACATACTATCAACCGGTTCATCAAATAATCCATTTGGACCTTGACAGTAAGACAGGAATGACACTTGACACTTGGTGTATGTAGATCAGAGCATGAGAAACAACGTGTTTTTAAGAAACAGTTTTTAAGATATTGTACATTTCCAGCGCCTACATTTTGCAACACGGTACAGGCGATAGTGTAACACATAGACGATGCCGACATGAAGACGTGTGCTTTGTTTAACAAATGGACAGAGTTAGTCAGAGTGTGTTTTCTGGATGTTCTCTTGCCACTAGTCTGAAAGAAGACGTGAAGTATCTGGAAGTGACTTCCTGTAGTGTCTCATGTTGCTGAGCAGCTGCTGGGCCTCCCTGCGGCTGGCCCACCGTCAGGCCCCAGCAGCAGGGTCTAGTGAAAGGGTTTACTCACTGCAGCTCACTGGCAGCATGATGTCACATGGTGTGGCTCTGTGAAACTAAAGATAAGCCAGGCACCCATCCTTCTTGCCCTGCAGTCAGCACCGTCATGAGTCAGCGCTTCTGTCCCCGGTGAGAATGTCCCGGCACAGAATGTCTGTGTCTATGAATTGATTACTGGTGGCGTAAATGGTCAGCGTTACTGTGCACGTGTCTGTTGGGTGCAGTTTCACGGTCGGCCTCTTTGTAAATGGGTGGTATACACTACTAGAAGGAATGAGTTGAGATTAGATGTTTTAACTTTTTATATCAATATAAATGTGATTATATCGGTGTTCACTGTGACATGATGTTTCACATTTTTACATGATTCTAAACTGATGTACTATCACTTTGGCATTTTCTTTTTTATATTCCATCAGAAGAAAATAATCTTTCTTACTCTCAAGATCCTTTTTTAACCGTATTGCCACTGACAATTGGTCAATTTGTCAGTTCCTCACTTGATCTACGACAGGAAGTAAAGAGTAAATGCTTGTCCAATAAGTCTTTCCAGTATGATACCTCAGGCAGGCGTCTTGTTACTTTATACAACGTGCATATGTTTAACAAAGCATTTGCTTCAGACCGAGACCCCAGTTTAACTTACTGAAAAGAATGACTCCGTCAAACCAAATCCCTTTTCAGAACAGAACATTTGAACGGATACATTTTCCCTTATGAATGTATTCCAGTGTGGAGTCAGTCGTACACATGCTCTGGTGTTCTCAGCACACACATCCTGATGTAAGACGAGTACAATACCACAGTAACACGTACACACGATAATGACAGCCACCGATGAATCAGTTCTTTTCTCAACTAGCTGATGGTTTGTCTCGTACTATGGGAGTCAAAGTGATATTGTTCTGTTACTACCGTTTCTAAGTGCTTTAAAGTCCAGTAACCCTATCATGTGTCTTTATTCAGCTTCTGCCTACAGTGACTTCCAACCTGTAACCTCCTGCCAGCTCGTCCTTGTTGCGCACAATAAAGTGTCCTCTGACCTGAATAATAACCTGGCAGGTGAAGGAAGTGAAAATGTACCATATATTTTTGTGTTGAGGCTTTGGTGTGAGAGAATGTTCTTCTCAGGTTTAAGCATTCTTGTGTCAAAAGTGACTGCTTTGATGTTTTTATATTTCTCACATTTTTAATCTGATGTCATTGTAAACGGTCAAACTGTGCAATTTCTGGCACTATTGTTGTTACAATAAAACAAAAAATATATAATTGTTGTCTTGTTACTACGGTATTACCTATTGTTGTTGTTGTTAGTAAAGAAATGTTATTGAAAGAGCCTTACATTTCTATTATATATTAAGTGGAGCTGCTTAGAATAATAAAGATGTTAAATAGTCCTGCCCTAATAATGAAGTGAGTGAGATGTCAATCAAACATTAGGCGCCCACCAGGGGCGTCGCCTGGACCTGAAAACATTCAGGGCTGAGCCCAGAGGCCCTACAGTGGAATGTTCTACTGCAACACTCCCCACACGCAGACACACAATACACCTGCGACTGTTACAATGAAGGCTCGATAATCAGCTCACGGCATATAGGCAGGGGTAAAGTGCTTTTTTTTTATGAGTGGGGAGTGGACCTCACCTCCTCTAGGGGGGTCCGGGGCATGCTTCCCCGGGAAGATTTTTGTTTCAATATTGAAGATACAAGCATCAATCTGGTGCACTTTGCAGCGCCGCTGTCGGTTGATTCGCCCGCGGCGGAAACGCCGGTGGTGGAGCCGCAGCTCAGTCGGTCAGGGGCAGAGCCAACGGTTTCACGCGTGGAAAGCACACAAGCAGCCGGTACACACAGTATCACACATAAGGACACTCAGGTCACACAGGAAGCAGATAGTGAGCACACTGCAGCCAGAGTGGCTGAGTCTGTTCTAGAGGATGTGGTAATGGATGAGGATTTATTAAGGTTACCTGTTAAAGGAAAAAATGAACAAGTGAGCAAAGGAAGTGTGACTCAAAAAGGGAAGGTGTCAAAGAAGGAGTTGCTGTGTTCCTCCTCTCAGCCAGAGGGAGTCCCAGAGGACGCAGAGGACAGTGACAGCGAGTCATTCTTTGACATCGTTGAGGTAGCAAAGGGAGAGGAGTATTCTATCCAGAGGATCAGATCTTTTCTGGCGGAAACTAAGGGGTTGAGGGCGGTGAAGTTAGAGGATTTTTTTGGTGATGTGCAGATATTTCACAATGCTGCCAGGGTTCTCATGCGGCGCAAAGAAGCTTCAGGGGAACTTTTCTTCACTGGCCCAGAGAAGGCTCGTTTAAAGAAGATACTTCAGAGGATTAGAGAGGAAACTGCAAAGAATTATGAATAAGTACATTTTGGTTTTATTTTTTATTTACCTTCAGCCAGGTTTTTGATTTTGTTAGGATGCAACTATAATTTCATTATGAGTGACATAAAGCTGGGCTCTTTAAACATTAACGGTGGTCGAGGGGATGCTAAGAGAGCATCTTTATTTACTTTATTAGGAAACAAGAATTTAAATGTGACGTTTCTCCAGGAAACTCCCAGCACTGCTGAGAACGAGAGTGACTGGAGGAGGGAATGGGGGGGGAGGGCTTCTTCAGCCATAAGCGCAGCCAGGGGCGCCGTAAGGGGGTGAAAAGTTAGGACGATTCTAAGGGCCCGTGATTGACAGGGGCCCCAAACATTTTTAGAACAATAAGAAAACATATTTATGTAACCTTTCATCAATCATCAATAATTAACATTAATATAACGTCATATGGATAAAGTACTAATTAAACTTACGATTCATTTAACTTAATTTCTTCCAAAAGTTAATTATCCAAAGCATCGAACACCCCCCTCTATTTACATGTAATGGTTTGGTCCTGCCTCCAAACGCTGTGCGGCACCGGCCCTTTCTAGCAGAGTGAGAGCATGTGAGGCGGGATGCTAGTACACTTACGTGTGTACATGTCTCAACGACTCACAAAGTCAGGCTTTCAAGAAAGAAAAGAAAGGAGAGAAAGACAAGAGAGAGGGACTAAAGGGCGACAGTATGTCACCCAGTTTTTCAAAACAAAAGGTGAGTGTGGTCCATGAGTGGTGGAAATTAGTCTGTTAGCTAGTCCATTGTAAATAATAATTGTAATGTTTTGCTGACATTAAAGGTGGGGTAGGTAAGGTAAACCGGAGATACACTTTTTGTTATATTCCATGGAATGCTCTTAACATCCCGATAGCAATGAATATCTGAAGACAAAAAATCCATAAAACATGTCATGTGTGGAAGCCGTGGCGCTGTAAAAAGCACGACCAATCATCTGAGCCGGCTAAAGTAACTGGATGGCCTGTCAGCCTTCCATCTGGGCACAAACTTATCTCATTGGTCATGTGCGCATTCGTGTGTGTTGGAGGAGGGGCTCTGTGAGGAAGTGGCAGATTTGTTCTGGTTGTGTATTTTCAAATTCAAAAATTTCAAAATGACCTACCCCACCTTTAAGTACTGGTAATATCTTCACAGCAAATTCAGAGGTTTTTCATTTCACTCCTCTTTTAGCTGACATTTAATAAATGCAGGTACATTATAGCAGCTATTCATACTAAACCAGTTGTCCCTCCCCTGGTGCCAGGACCAACAGATCCATCTTTAGGCTCCGCAGCCCCCCCCCCATAAGGCTTTGCAGTCTTGCCATGCTGTCCATTGAAAGCCAGTTGGCTAGAAAGCTGGACTTCAAGGACTTGATCAGTGACTTTGCAGAAGGCTAGGTGCTGGGCTCATGGTGAGTAAGGCTGAGCCAGGGCTCGTGATAACTGTTAAAGGGCAAGGCTATGGTAACGGTATTGGATCACTACACACAAGATGCATGATGAGAAACAGACTGAGAACAGGTGACAGGCTCTGATTTAGCGCCACCATCAGGCCTTTTCACTTCCATTTCCGTTTTGTTGTCCGTTTACACTTTAATACCCGCTTATTTTGTAGTTGGTATATTTAATTAAAAAATCTGCTGTTTATGTTTTGTTTTTTTTTGTTATAGCATTTTATAAATGATAATATTGATGTTAATGTTCACTTTATTTGATCCATTCAAAAATGTTATTAAAAAGGCATGTACTCCATAAAAGATGACTATTGAGATCTATTGTCAGGAATGTTAGTGTTATATAAAATAGTGAATTCTACTGCAGCAGAATGTTGCAGTAGTGTTATATTTTCACCGCTCAGTGTCAGTACATATTGTGCAGTTAGTATTGAACTACAAGATAGATGCAAGCCTGTACAGGTAGAGTTATTGAAATGAGTGGGTTGGGTTCTGGAGGTGTGGTGACAGCATTGTGCTTGGTTGGCGTGGCCTGGGCCTGGTGGTGGGGCCCAATGTGATATCTTTTCATGGGGCCCAAAATCTCTGGCGGCGCCCCTGAGCGCAGCAATAGTGGAGGGGTTGCCATTCTCTTTGCGAGGGGCTTTACACCCTTCTCCTGTGCGGTCGATGAGGTCATCCCAGGACACTTGCTCAAAATAAATGCCGAATTTGAAAAAGTTAAAATATGTTTTATAAATATTTATGCTCCCAGTGTGGGCGCAGAGAGGCTTTTGTTCTTTGAGAAACTGAAACACACTCTTAGCACCTGTGATAGTGAGGAGTATCTGTTCCTGGGGGGTGACTTCAACTGCACAGAGAACCCTGTGCTGGATAGGAACCACCAGGAGCCGCATGCTGCCTCAAAGAGTGCCCAGCTTTGAGCTGTGTGATGTCTGGAGGCACTTCCACCCGGGCCAGCGGCAGCACACGTGGTGCCCTCTAGGGATAACCTGTTGTCTCTGGCTAGGCTGCATCAGGTCTATGTTTTTAACCATCACATGAATGTGAGCAGAAGCTGCTCCATCAGTCCAGTGGGAATCTCTGACCATTCCCTCGTACAAGTCTCACTGTTTATTAATCATGTTAAGTGTAATAGTGCGTATTGGCACTTTAATGCTTCTCTGTTGGCCGACAACCATTTTAAAAATGTTTTTAAATTCTTTTGGGAAGACTACCGTTTATGTAAGAGAGAGTACAATTCTCTTCAGCAGTGGTGGGATGTAGGGAAAGTGAAGATCAAGCAGCTTTGCCAGCAGTACACTTTCAATGTCACAAAGGACATGGCTAGATCTCTGAGAGCTCTGGAGAGAGAAGTGGTGGAGCTGCAGGGATTGGCAGACTCCACAGGAGAGCGAGAACATGTTGAAGGTTTCAAAAGTAAGAACTCAGCTCTGTCTGACCTGCTGGGTGCTCTGCTCAGGGGGCTCTGCTCAGGGTGCTCTGCTCAGGGTGCTCTGCTCAGGGTGCTCTGGTCAGATCCCGGTTTCAGAACATCGTGAAAATGGATGCTCCCTCTCACTTGTTCTTTGGTCTGGAGCGTAAGAATGGTCAGAGGAGGCTGATGCACTCGATCCAATGCTGGGCAGCTGCTTCAGGAGTCCGCCGACATTCGTCAGTGTGCTGTGGAGTTCTACAAAGAGCTCTACAGAACAGAGTTCCGGGCCGAGCCAGAGGTGGCAGTCGTTCTATGAGGGCCTTCCTAACGTCCCTGAGGAGGACCATGCTGAGCTGGAGGCGGAGCTCTCTGCCCAGGAGCTGCAGGAGGCCCTGCAGAGCATGCAGAGTGGGAAGGCTCCTGGCATAGACGGCCTGCCTGCAGACTTCTATAAGGCTCTCTGGCCAGTTATAGGTGACGACCTGCTGAGTGTGCTCAGAGACAGTCTAAGTAACGGGAGGTTGCCTCTGAGTTGCAGGAGAGCCTGCAGGAGATTAAGAACTGGCGTCCTGTGTCTCTACTCTGTACCGATTACAAGCTGCTTTCCAAAGTGTTAGCGACGAGGCTGAGGAAAGTGATGGAGCATGTCGTTCACGTAGACAGACATACTGTGTACCCAGCAGGTTGATCACTGACAACGTGACTCTGACTCCAGATGTTCTGGACCTCTCCGGTTCATTGGGCTGTGAGCCTGGTCTGATTTCTCTAGACCAAGAAAAGGCTTTTGACCGAGTTGAACAAATGGGGCGAAGCCTGCGAGCTAGTTCAGGCAGTCAACTCGAGCACTTATGCTGCATTCATACATAACGTCCCCCTTGCCGCTCTACAACCCAACCAAACAGAGTCTCCTTAATATGCCGCTCTATTTAATCTGCCAGATCGCTCACCATGCATTGCTTGCTGCTGCTATTGATGCAGCTACGTCGCTGCTGCTTGCTGCGTTCATTTGCTATTGCTGCATTCATTTGCTATTGCTGCGTTCATGTTCGTGCTGCTGTGTTTCATGTTGCTGCTGCTTGCCTGCCCCACCACCACCCCAGCTTCCACCTGTAGGCTCGGGGGTTAGTTATTTAATCATCACTCATCGTGCTATGTATATCTATGGAGTGATGATGCCCGAGCCTAGTCGCCAAACTCAACTATATGCTGCTTCTAATAAACATGTTAAAGGAACACGTGAGTTGTCTGACTGAACAGTACTTGTGGCAGACGCTGGAAGCTTCTAGGTTCAGCTCTGGTCTCAGAGCCAAGATCCAGGTCTTGTACAGGGACATTGAGAGTGTACTGAAGATAAACGGTAGTTTGTGTGCTCCTTTTGAAGCTCAGAGAGGAGTCCGACAGGGCTGCTCTCTGTCCGGATGCTCTACTCCCTGGCCATAGAGCCTTTTTTACACCGGGTCAAAGTTACAGGGTTTCTCTCTTCCTGGCTGTAGGGATGTTTTTAAATTGTCTGCGTATGCGGATGACATAATGGTCTTTGTTAAAAAACAAGATGACATCAATGTTTTAACTGAAACTGTGAGCAACTTTTGCAAAATCTCATCTGCTCGAGTCAACTGGGGGAAAAGTGAGGCCTTAGCAGGAGCCTCAGAGCTGGAAGCAGCAGCTCAGCCAGTCAGAGCTGGAAGCAGCAGCTCAGCCAATCAGAGCTGGCGCTGATCGCTGCTCACTGTAACGGACTGAAGTCTCCAAATGACAATGACTCCTTTTCCAGAGATGCGATGTTTTCCTGATCTCAGTTGTGAGGGGTTTTTTGTTAAAGTTGGACAATGTTACTGATTTTACGTTTAGCACCATGTCCAACAAAACATTTTATTATTTGGTGACAAAGGTGCTGAATCAGAGCAGACTCCAAGAGCGAGTGGACACGCGGTGGAGAGCCCACCTGGGCCTGACGGAGGCTCAGAGGCCTGAGTGGAGAGCGCTCTACAGCCTCCGCTGACTAAGAGGGATGGGGATCTCCAGTGGAGGGTCCTCGAGGGGTGGGGACCTCCAGTGGAGGGTCCCTCCAGTGGAGGGTCCTCCACGCTGCAGTAGCTGTTAATGCATTTGTTTCAGTGATCAACCCTACAGTGTCTGACGCCTGGCCTTTCTGTGAACAGAGGGAAACCATGTTTCATTGCTTTACAGAATGTGCTCGACTCCTTTGTCTTTTTCAGTTACTCACTCAGATGTTGTTTTTGTTCAATGTTCATGTTGGGTTGTCGGTACAGCCAGAAGCAAAAGTGCAAAAGTCAGCTTTTGAATGTTTTGTTGGGGCAGGCTGAACGGCCATCTACCTCAGCAGGAGGAATAAAGTTGCGGAATCTTTGGATACCGATGCAGTTTTGATTTTCAAGCGGATGGTTAAAGCAAGACTGAAAGCGGACTACGGTTACTTTTGCTTAACCAAAAATGTGGGAGAATCTGAGGCCATGTGGTGCTTTAAAAATGCTTTGTGTTCTGGGGAGAATGAGGATCTTATTTTCAGTCGTTGTCTGAACTGACAATGTGTGTCAATGTGTCTGTTTGGTCTTTGATTTGTGAATAAAAGTGGTTTGAAAAAAAATCTCTCTCTCTCTCTCTCTCTCTCTCTCTCTCTCTCTCTCTCTCTTCTCTCTCTCTCTCTCTCTCTCTCTCTCTCTCTCTCTCTCTCTCTCTCTCTCTCTCTCTCTCTCTCTCTCTCTCTCTCTCTCTCTCTCTCTCTCTCTCTCTCTCTCTCTCTCTCTCTCTCTCTCTCTCTCTCTCTCTCTCTCTCTCTCTCTCTCTCTCTCTCTCTCTCTCTCTCTCTCTCTCTCTCTCTCTCTCTCTCCTCTCTCCCTCTCTCCCTCTCTCCCTCTCTCCCTCTCTCTCTCCCTCTCCATTGTGTTGATTTACATGCCACTTAACATATCTGAAGGGAGACTGGAATACAATATATATATAATATCAAAACAAAAAGCTAACATCTCATTTCAATCACGGTATTTCCCCACATATTTATTGATTGATGCATTCATGTTGAGAATGTTCCATTCAAAAATGTTATTATTAAAAAGGCATTTCTACGATAAAAGATGGCTATTGAGATCTATTGTCAGGAATGTTAGTTGTACAGTATATGTATGGCCAGAGGGCAGGACCTATAAACACATGTACTACCCTATAGCATTGTGAGGCTGAACAAAAGCACCTTTTGACTAAATGTAGTCTTTTAAAAAAAAACTAAAACATTTACTGACTTTTTTGGATAAGTAATGCTGTAAAATTACAACCGGGGGCCTTACAGGGTTAAGGGCTATTGTTTATTGTTATTTACTTTAAGATGTTTATTCTTAACCAGTTTAGCTCTAAGCTTGTTTTTCAGGTCTCGGGCTCGAAAATGACATTCCCAGAACAAATGACCATATCTTCCCTTCTAAAAGGGTTAAATTAATAATCTTTTTTCTAATAAACCTGTGAGTTGGATGTCGAAAAGTCGGAATAAATATAGATGTTTTTTATTTTGAATCAAATTCAGATTGAACATAGTAAAAAAACTGTAAATTATAGTGTCCGTCCACGTCTACTTACAGTGAAAACTAACCTTAGATGATGGTAAGGTAGACTAAAAGCTTTAGGAATCCAAATTACAACATATAATAAGTACCCTGTATCCAGATTGATGCAAAACAAGTGACATTTAACCTTTTTAGAGAGATTTAGCAACAAAAATCCACCTCTGAAGTGATTTGGGTGGTTTTACCGTTTCTCTGGTGATTTTGGTGATTGACATCTCTTTGACCGTTAGAGCCAATAGAATCGAAGGGGATTCTCCCCGCTCACACACATGCTAAAACAAAAAGGTGGGGGCTTCGCACATGCAGTATTGCACCAGAGTGAAGCAGTAGCGTGGCGGGGGGGTCAATAACGTAACCAGATGAGTGATTACAGCGCCCGGTATCATTTTACACACATTTTTATCGTTCACATCAAAATATCAGTAGGCGTGTATGAAACACATGAATTCAAAAACAATTATGAGCAGAAACATTTGCATGCGATAGTCCACCTTCTCTTCCCTTCCCTTTCTAACACAGGGCAAATGCAGCAACAGTCCTCGTCTCTGTAATTAGTGCGAATGCTGTTTATAGTACTATATACACTATACTTTAGTACTACAAATTATTTCAGCCAATACTTTGGCTCTCCATAACTTCAGCTTATTTTCAGCTACAGAAACCATTCAAATATTAAACTATTCAGCCTGTTCAGGAATCGATGGGAAACCTTCAACATTTTCAAAATATTTCATACTTTTTGAAATATTCAGCTTTTTAAATGGAGATGCCTTCAAATCCTCTTTTCCTACACTTTGCGCCAAATGCTTCTCCTTCCACATAATTTCAGCCAGACACTTCATTCCATCTTTCAAATGATCACAATACATTCAGCTCTAAAACTGTATAAAACATTTTTGATATCTTTTCAACTTTTTGAGATATTGAACTTAGTTTGGAGTTTAGCAGAGAGGCCTTTTTCAGATTTTAACATTAGAGTGGATGGAGCAGCTCGTTAACTCTAGAGTGCTTTGATCTCAAAACAGAGAGGAGCAGTGCTTGAAATTATCCCCAAAAAATGTTTTAAACTTGCCATAGTTCTCAAACCCTACACTCCTCAGACATATGTTTTCATAAAAAACGTAGGAAAAACTCTCCTAAATAAAAAAAAATTAAGAAAAAAAATTAAACAAAATGCCTCTTGAGGGCATGAAGAGAGAAAAAGTCCAACTAGCTCCCAATTGATTCCCATGTTAAATTGTTCCGGATCTTTCTTCAGAGCAGGGAGAAGTACACTTTAGACAAACTGCTACCATCTCCACATTTTACACACAAAACCCAAAAAAACAAACATATTTCAGTTCATTGGGGTCCCTGATGTTCACGGTCTGGTCATTATTTTATAAGAGCCATAGTTTTTGAACAGGTGGCAAAATTGTCAGATATAATCCTCAATGCATTCTTATGGGACTCAGTGCTGCAGTTGGTAAGTCGTCATCATGGTAACCTTTGATCTCTGGGTTTACACACACAGGTGTTTTTAAACCTTCATTCACTACTACTTACATTTAATATCTTTATTTAACTCCTTCAGCCTAATTTCAGCTGTAGGAACCATTCAGATATCAAACTATTCAGACAGCGGAGGACCCGGAAGGGGTCTCGGGTGGACGGCCCGGGGGCAAGGCAGAATTAAAAAAGGGGGACTCGGGCGGACGGCCCGGGGGCAAGACAGAGATCAAGGATGGGGTCTTGGGTGGACGGCCCGGGGGCAAGGCAGAGTCCAAGGTGGGGCGAAGGCCACAGCGGGCAAACTCAGGGGGCAGAGCATGAGGGCGAAGGCAGCGGAAGGAAGAGTCAGGGGTCCGGACTCAAGGGCGAAGACCGCGGCTCTCAGGGGGCCGGGCTCTCAGGGGGCCGGGCTCGAGGGCGAAGACCAGACAGCTCCAGAGGCCGGGCAGGAAAGCGCTGACGGGACAGCTCCGGAGGCCGGGCAGGACCCGGAGCCTGTGGGACAGGCTTCTGCAGGATCCCCCACGGAAGAGGACCAGGAGTTCGCAGGACCCCCGGCGAGACAGGTGATGGCGGTACCTCCAACGGAACAATACATGGGATTGGCAGGACCCCCGGCAGAAGAGTCGTCGGCGGGACCCCCAACGGGACAGGACACAGGGTTGGCAGGACCCCCGGCACGAGAGTAGTCGGCGGGACCCCCAACGGGACAGGACATGGAGCTGGCAAGAACCCCAGCGGAACCTCCAACAGCACAGGACATAGGGTTGGCAGGACCCCCGGCAGAAGAGTCGTCGGCGGGACCCCCAACGGGACAGGATATAGTGTTGGCAGGACCCCCAGCGGAACCTCCAACGACACAGGACATAGGGTTGGCAGGACCTCCAGCGGAACCTCCAACGGCACAGGACATAGGGTTGGCAAGACCCTCGGCAGAGGAGTAGTCGGCGGGGCCTCCAACGGGACAGGACATGGAGTTGGCAGGACCCCAGCGGAACCTCCAATGGACCAGGACATTGGGTAGGGACTTGAGACGTGACTCGAGAGGGGACTAGAGAGGGGAACCAAGGGGGAACTGGAGGAGGGACTAGAGGTGGGACTAGGGAATTGACTAGAGGAGGGACTTGAGAAGGGAATTGAGTAGGGACTAGAGAAGGGACTTGGCTAGGGACTAGAGGAGGAATCGGGAAGGGACCAGAGAGGGGACTAGAGGAGGGACTAGAGGGGAACTCGAGAGGGGACTCGAGAAGAAACTGGAGAAGTGGCTAGAGGTGGGACTAGAGAAGGGACTAGGGAATTGACTAGAGGAGGGACTAGGGAATTCACTAGAGGAGGGACTAGGGAATTCACTAGAGGAGGGACTTGAGAAGGGAATTGAGTAGGGACTTGAGAAGGGACTTGGGAAGGGACCAGAGAGGGGACTAGAGGAGGGACTCGGGATGGAACTCGAGAGGTGACTCGAGAGGTGACACAAGAGGGAACTCGAGAGGTGACTTGAGAGGGGACTCGAAAGGAGGCTTGAGAGGGGACTCGAGAGATGACTTGAGAGGTGACTTGAGAGGGGACTCGAGGGGGGACCTGAGAGGAGACTCGAGGGGGGACTTGAGAGGAGACTCGAGAGGTGACTTGAAAGGAGACTCGAGAGGGAACTTGAGAGGGGACTCGAGAGGGAGCCGGAGATGTGGCTTGAGGGGGGACTTGAGAAGGAACTTGAGACGGTCGGTTCGCCGACAGGACACGGGGAGCTGGCGTCGGCCGGAGACGAAGGGTTGGAGTCTAAACCCTGGCTGCTGGGGCCAGGACTGAGGCCGGAACCATGGCTGCTGGGGCCAGAACTGGGGCTGGAACCATGGCTGCAGGGGCCTGTACTGGAGCCGGAACCATGGCTGCTGGGGCCAGAACTGGGGCTGAAACCGTGGCTGCTGGGGCCAGAACTGGGGCCGGAACCATGGCTGCTGGGGCTGGAACCATGGCTGCTGGGGCCTGTACTGGAGCCCAAAGCATGGCTTCTGGTGCTAGGGCTGCTAACTTGGACCTGCGACTCCTTCTCTTAAGAGCCTTTTGGAGGCTCCGTGGACCTCCAAAAGCCAGACGAGTTCCAGAGAATGGCTCCTGGACAGGAGCAGGAACTAGGGAAGAAGCAGAGGCCGACTCCAGACGGAACACACCGAGGCGTACGGCGCCAGGTTGGGAGTTGAGAGGCAGGGTGCTAGCATGCCTGGGGCTAGCAGGCCGGGAATCACACACCGAGTGGAAGTCCAAGATCCAGCCAGGTAAGAATTTCACTAAACCTGGCTTCTCCATAGCCATCTGGTGTGCCCCAGCCAGAGCAGCCTCTCGCTGCTGAACTCCAGACGCTCCCCTCCACCTATCAGAGCAGCCAGCCAAAGAAAAACAAAAACTGAGTAATTCCAACTCAAAAGGATCCGCTTGGCCCATCCTTGGTGAGTTCCTTCTGTCAGGGATGAGCGAAGCAGAAAGGACCCAAACGCAGATTTCTTAGAAAAAACACCTTTATTCCAAGGCAAAATGAAACCAAACAGAACTCCTCCCCGTGAACAACGTCAAACTACAACAAGGATCTCACAAAGACTAACAGAAAACACAGAACCTAAATGCACACAGGACTAATCAAACAAACAAGAGGCAGGTGAGGAGGGAGGAGAGAACACAGGGGCACCAGGTGAACACAATCGGGTAATCAGGGAATGAAAACAGACAGAAGGCAACAGGCAAGACAGAAGGTGAACACTTTTCAAAATAAAACAGGAAACCAAAGACAGAAAAAGACAAGACAAAACATAACACAGACAGATCGTGACACATGTGTCACCATGAAATACAACACACTCTCACTCCCTAAGCGTCCAATAGCGACGTTTGGTCAGTGTCCGTGGCGTCCAATTGTGACGCTCCTAGGCTCCTTCAGCGTCATAAAGGGACGCAAATAGCTTTCAACTGATTGCAATGTATTCCCATCTGCGTCAGGATTTGACGCTCATGGAAGCACGGCATTCGTTTATGCCGGCTGCCCTTAAAGGCAATGTGAGCGTCCATTCCCATTGGATAACGGAGAATTGTACACCCGGAAGTAAGTATTCCCCTTACTGTCGATTGATTTCACAGTGATATCTGCACTACTCATCGACTAAAAAACACCAGATTATCCTTGTTAATTACACAACATTGATTGGTTTAAATTGTGTGCAATGCTTTTGTATTTTTCCCCTTCGATTGGGAGAAACAAATATTTTTTCTGAGTAAAGGATGGCAGAAGACACTACACTACCCAGAATCCCCAGCTATCGTTTGGACTACACCAGGGGTGCCCAACCAGTCGATCGACCGGTCGATCGCGGGGAGATTCCCAGTCGATCGCGAGATGTGTCTAAAAATAGAACAACAATATTCTGTTTTATCGTTAATGTCCTATAACATAATCTTCCTGTGCCAGAATAATGCCCTTGAACGCATCAAAGTGTGTGTATATATATTAATACTGCCCATTATGGGCACGAGCAATTTTCACCCATTTATTAATTATATGTTTTAAATGTGAATGTTTCCTGTCCCCTATACCTCCAGGGATGTACACAGTTTAATACTGGCAACTTCTTATTATGGGAAATACGAAAACGTCTTTTAAAACTACAACTCCCAGTAGAGACGTGCCATAGAGAACATGTTGCGAAACAGAATAGCCAGCATGTGTAGTTCTGGGGACGGGGTGGGGGAGGGGGAACGCGGTGGACCCGTTCAAATCCAGTTTTGGACAGTCTGCCGTGGTTCCATCCCATTTCAAGTACTGTTCGAGAATCGGCTTAACCCTCGGAGCACACTCTCCAATCACAGAGCTTGAGGACTATCACGGGGTTTGTCAAAAAGAGCACATGGTGTAGTCCAAACGATAGCTGGGGATTCTGGGTAGTGTAGTGTCTTCTGCCATCCTTTACTCCTGGGAATGGATGCTCACATTACCTTTAAGGGCAGCCGACATAAACGAATGCCGTGCTTCCATGAGCGTCAAATCCCGACGCAGATGGGAATACATTGCAATCAGTTGAAAGCTATTTGCGTCCCTTTATGACGCTGAAGGAGCCTAGGAGCGTCACAATTGGACGCCACGGACACTGACTAAACGTCGCTATTGGACGCTTAGGGAGTGAGAGTGTGTTGTGAAATACGGTTTTCTCATTACTTCAGTGAAAATGCTCGAAATGGCCCAAAACATCACAGGTTTGGTAACGATGCAGCCATCACCACATCTCAGCGTATTATGGGATGTCATCAAATGCCGTTAGCATGGCGACAGATCATTCACCATCAAGTTAGTTCAAAAGTTTGCAGTTCAAATATTCTTCTGCTTTCCCAAGCCTTTTTACTTTCTTTTCTCATCTTAATACAAATTCATTCACTACTACTTATATCTGATATTTAACTCCTTCAGCCTATTTTCAGCTGCAGAAATCATTCAACTATTACATTATTCAGCTATTTCAGGACATCAAGGCTATACATGTTGTTGTTTGTACCTTTTTTTAAACCTTTTCCTTTAAATATTCAGTTTTTCTACATTTTTGTAGCTAAAAGCAGCTACCTTTCAGCTAATAACACATTCAGCTTTTTCTGCATTTTCAGCTAAATTCAGCTGTAAATGTTCACAGTTTACAGCATTCACACGCATTTTCTGCAGGAAATGCATAGTTTAACTCCTTCAGCCTAATTTCAGCTGCATGAACCATTCAAATATCAAACTATTCAGCCTTTTCAGCACATGGTGGGAAACTTTCAACTTTATAAAAATATGTTATACTTTTTAAAATATTCAGCTTTTTAAAGTCTTTTTTTAACATGGAAGTCATTGCAATGCATTTGATCTGTAACAATTAACACACACACACACACACACACACACACACACACACACACACAGAGATACACACGCTCTCTCTCTCATACACATATACACACACACACACACACTCTCTCTCTCCCTCACACACACAGACACACACACACACACACACGCACACTCTCTCTCTCTCTCAATCACACACACACACACACACACGCACGCACGCACACACACACACACACACACACACACACACACACACACGCACACACACTCTCTCTTGGAAGACCGGAAGCTGTGTGGTTCATAAAAACATGTTCTTACTCAATATCAAGCCACAGTTATTGCTTTTATTTTAAATCGTATAATGTCGGACTTTTGTTGCCGTCTGTGAGGAAAATACATGGGGCTCAGAGCCTCAGGATACTGAAATCTGTATTTTTAAATCTTTTTTTCCTTCTAATTTGTTATTCTTTTCAAAATAACACACTGTTATTTACTCACCAATAACACACAATTATCCTTGCTTTTATTTATTGGTTTAATTCCATAATCTCGGGCTTTTTTGTCATCCGTCAGGAACTGAATTTCAAAATAAATATAACAGGAAACAGACGTAGGCCTGTAAGGGACATTTCGAGCATCATTGCGATTGTCAACTGTTCTGAGTTTAGGATGGCCAAAGACACTACACTACCCATAATCCCCAGCTATCGTTTAGGACTACAGTCCCGTGATTAATCTTCAAACTCTGGGATTGGATGTTGGAGTGTGATAGAAATCAACACGTAATGTAATAAGACCCCACAGTTTGATGTTTGATAGGTGTGTGAGCTGTCTTTCATTTTGACACACAGAACAATGGGGACTATCCACCCTTATCCACAATGTAAAGTAATTCACAGCCTCTTCCCTCTTCTCTCTTACCTCATTCACACCAACGGTGTTTCACGGCCCGTCCATACTACAGCGTCGACAACTCCAATCTGCCCATTCATTTTGAATGGGGTGACGTCACGTTGCTTCGCTTTTTCGCCGAACTGAATTGTGGGTAGCAGAGCGGTCCGTCTCCGCCGGAGACACCGGAGTAGCCAGCGCCAGCTAATCAAATCCAGTTTCGGAAAATCTGACAGCTCAAGCCGTAGCCAATCAAACGGCGTCTAAGCTGGGAGAGATATCCCGCCGTTCATTTCTATATTTCAAAAAAAGTTGGAGGAGAAACTAACTATCGCCGTAGCAAATCACCCGGTTTTGTATGACCAGACCCTCTTCACCTACCGGGATACAAACCGGAGGAACCAGGCATGGAGGGAGGTGGCAGAGACAGTGGGGGAAACTGGTAGGTTTTCGCCTGTTTGGGGAGTTTATATATATATTGCTCCCATACAATCCCCGGGGGTTTTTGCTTTGTATGTCGGGGGCGGGAGATTCATGTGATTGGTTGTTGGTCGTGTTGCTTGAATAAAATCCCCAAGCTCCAGACACGCCCAGCTCCAAGCTATTTTTGAAGCTGTAGTGTGGATGCTCCGTCAGGGCCGGTTCAGAGCTGGAGCTTGAAAAGCACCGGGTTTTCCTGTTCACACCGCAGCGGAGCATGACGCAAACGATGACGCAAACGATGACGCACCAGTCGGACTCTGGGCGGTGTGAAAAGAGCCAGAGCTAAACCGAAGAACCGGTTCTGAACCTGAAAAGCTCTAGCACGGAGCTTGAACCGGAGTTGCATTGGTGTGAATGAAGTATGTGAGGAGCGCAGGTTCAGCTTTCAGAACAAAGTAACAAAAAACGGCATTCATTTTTTTAAATATGTCGTATTTGTAGTAATATAAATAGTATATATCTGTAGTAATAGATGTATTTATTTCTCTTCTCAAGAGAGTACCAGAATGTGTATTTTATGTTAGTATTTCAAGAAATCTCCTGGGGGAGAATCTCCCCAGACCCCCTGCAGGGGTTGGGTTTTCAGCATGTCACTCTTTCACCTGTGGGGAAATTGCAGGATTGGCTCCAGGTCGCCCTTTTTATGTACTACAAGACAAATGTGCCTTTTTATTTCATATTTCAGATTGAGACAGGGAAATGATCTAAACCTCACGCGTGGCGTTTCACTGTCAAGGGGAGCGTGTATGTAATTACATTGCAAATACTGACTTGAGCCCCACCGCTGTATGGGTTAGCCCTACCAGAGATTACCCAACAAAAATACTCATACCAGTATTGCGCATGCGCAGATCTAAGATCCAGTAGAAATGATAAAAAAGTAAAAGTCTGCTGCTTATTGTTCTACTTGGCCAAAATAGAGTCAAAGAGTATATGAGAGTGAGTTAATTAATATATTTGGCAGTTTGGAGTAAGTCTGTAGATTTACGTGCCAGGGGTTGCCGACCCCTGGTTTACACCTTCTGTCCATATGTGCTCACATTTCAATAAATTGTATTTGTATTTGCACTCCTTTTGTCCATTATTCTTACTGAAAATGTTAGATTACACATTCCCATCTGACTGAAGATTGGCCCCATTTATTTGTGACGTTGCAAACTCTGCGGCACAAGGCACAGGTGATGTGAAGCTCATAAAGCGAGGCAAATAGAAATAATCAGCGGATGGAGTGTAGATGTGGAAATAGCTGCATTCGATCAGCTGACTGTTTTCACAATGAAAGTAGTTTCTTAGTGAATGTCCTGTACTGGTCTTAACATCTCATAACATCAGCTTTTAATGTTCGTCTTGGATGTTCTTCTTGACCCTCAGAGAAGGAGAACATGTCGTGTCTTTCAGGCATGTCCTTTCCTAACAAAAATGACAGGAAACATAAAACACAATATTGCAGAACAAGTGTGTTATTTATGAAAGTGGTGTGTTTGTGTGTTTAGGGGCTGTAGATATCATTATTTTGTAATTGTAATGTTTTTTTTTATTTCAACAGTGAGCTACAAAGACGATCAGATTATGAATGAACAGTATGAAGTTCATCAACATTGAAATATATGTTATTATCAAAATAATATTTAACTGTTACAAAACGTAGTGCAACTGTAAAGCTTGCTCTGTTGTCTCACTGAAAGAATAACTTTTACCACGTTTTTACAGACAATATTGAGAGATAAATAGTAGCAGTTCTCACTATGTGTTAAATATCTTTTCCTTCAATACATTAAATTAGAGAGCTGACAGTCATATTGCTAAATATCTAAATGTAACTTTTTGCATGGAAAAAACCCTCAACTTAACTGATGTGGAGGTGATCTAGTATTTAGTATTGTTTAATGGAATGTATATCAGTGTATTCAAGTCAATACTTCATTCATGTAAACCAATATCTTTCTTGATTCTTTGTACAGTATGAAAAAAGAGTCTTTGTACCTGAGCTGAATTCACTGCTGTGAGGAGTCCAGTTCTGTCTCTCACTCTCTGGTCCAGCCTGTCTGCATCACCTGGACACCTTAAACAAACAGATATATATGTAAAGTACCATGTGTACAAACAATATAACTGATTCTCTTCTGTTGAACATGTTGGATCGTGTATTGTCCGAGTCAGGGTCCTTTTTATTTTACTGTAACTTTGGAAGTTGTGTTACCAATGCTTACTGTTTATTTGATACCCATTTGGTAATGCAATTAATAAAAACAACAAGGTTTGGGTTCGTTCTTCAGATGACTGTGACGTGAACGTGTAAGCTCAATAATGAACTCCAGCTCAACCAACCATATTGTAATATCTAAGTAATCATCTTGAACAAGTGAAAATTACTTTTGCGACACATTTATCGCAAGAAGTGTAGCAAAAGTCAAGACCGCAGATTCGTCGATTTATACTGCCAGAGCAGATTCGTCAAGTTGTAATGACTGATTTGAGAGGTTGTAATAACCAAGTTGCAGTTGTAATGGAAAATATATTTAAACAATATATATTTTTGTGCAAGTGAACATTTCATCACTAAGTGCATTTTGTTTCTACAAGCTACACAACTTTTTTCTTCTTCTGTGACTTCAAATTAGGTTCACAGTTCCGTGGATATGTTATACAAGTGTAAATGTATGCACACAAGCTCAGATTTCTTTTCTGCAAGTGCTCACATCAGGTTGTACACGCTCTCGCCTTTTGCACCATATCTACCTTCATACAGAGCTGGCTGCTGTCAGACGATCAGCTGTGCAGCGTCATCACAAACGGACGTTGCTTCACGTGAGGCTCCGGAGGAAAGGACGTCCCATTGCTCTTAAAACTCATTTCCCTGCTTCTCGTGGTTTCCTTGCGTCCCTCCTTGCTTCCCTGGTGGGAGGGACTAGTCGCAGGGCAACGACGCAAGTGAGGGACGCAAGGATGGAATTGAACCGAAGTGAGATGCAGCCACAGACAGAAGCAAGCAGCAGCGGTGAGTGGCAGAGCCATCTGTTTCGAAGGTAAGTCAGTTGAAAGCTGAAGCTCAGTAAACATCCCAATGCTCTATGCTGAAGTTGAAAACACACCATGCTCTTATGATCCAATCATATCAGTTTCCCAGTTACACTGGAAATGCCCGAATAATGCACTTTGTTAGATTGATGATAGCCAGCGGTCGACTGAAATCTAAACAAACATGTTACAAAAAAAGATGCACATGTCTCACAAATTAAAATGAGTCCTAAATTCATGAGAGAAACTGCTTCATAAGAAATGCTGCTGGAAGCTCCCTGCACTTCTTGTTTTAAGATGTTGAAAAGTTAATTAAACATATGCTTAAAGGCATTTCAACGAAGTTTGGAATTTGTGTTATTCTACATTTTGACACCAAGATTTTCTGATTTTACTGCAAATGTATATCGGTTCCAAATGTCGGTTATCGGTCTCCTTGATTACTAATAATCTGTATCGGTATCGCATCGCCCTTGAAAAAGCCATATCGGTCGATCCCTAGTACACATGCATACATACATACATACATACATACATACATACACTACACACACACACACACACACACACACACACACACACACACACCACACACACACACACACACACACACACACATATACATACATAGACACACACACACACCACACACACACACACATCACACACACACACCACACACACACACACACACACATACATACATACATACATACATACATACATACATACATACATACATACATACATACATACATACATACATACATACATACATACATACATACATACATACATACATACATACAGTAGATGTACCACCTTTAATCCCCCTACCTGCGCATGACCACTGAGGACAGATGGAGAGGTGGAAGAGTATTCAGATGTGTTGAATTGCAGAGCCCCCCCTCACACATAATGATGTGTTTTGTGCTCATCTACAACTAGCTCTGAAACCACTGACGTAGTATCAGTAGCTCGGTGGCTTAACACTGCTGTAAATTAACTTATGGATGAATCAGTGGAGTTATACAGGTCTCTCTCTCTCTCTTCCCCCCCCCCATCTCTCCCCCTCTCTCTCTCTCTGGTCTCCTGTCACCTCCCAGTCCACATTGATATGCACTGTGTGTGGTTTAGTATATGAAATGCGCTGAAAAACTACATATCAGTTACTCAGCCACGACATTCGTGTGAGTAAATCCCTCCGCGCCCCCCAGCGAAGAAGAGCGCTCCGCCGCAAACATCCTCACACGACGCCATCCTCCGGCAGGGACTGACAGCAGTACATGCTCAGCCCATCACATCCAGACCGTCTGCTGGGAGGAGGCGGCCGGGACTGCAGCTGCATTGCGATGCAGGGATGGAGAGTCTGAGGGAGAGGTGCGCGTGAGCCACACGGCTGAAGCACGCAGAGTGCAGGAAGCTGCTGTCTGCAGGGGGAGGCTGCTGTCTGCAGGACCTGCGCACACCTCTGGAAGCTGCCGCCGTGCAGGGCCGAGGATCTCCGCAGCGCCGCAGCGTTTCACAGGGAAACCGTCTCCATACGTGACTCGGAGCCCAACGCTGCCCTGGCTCGGGATCTGAGAGGGAGGGGGGACCTAACGCGGCACCCCGCCCGTCCCGCCTCACTTGGACTGCAGGGATAACGACCTAAACTGTGCTCAGATATCCCCGCGCAGAAAGCAGCGAGCAGGTGTTGGTGGCACGGCTGTCCTGTCCTCCATCCCGCACCTCTGCGCCAAAGGTAAGCTCCGCCAGCAGTGCGCCGTCAGGAATGGAGGCAGCGTAGGTGTCTTTCAGCAGCGATGGTGATAACCATGATGGGGATGTTGTTCAAAGCAGTCTAATCTGTCATTAAACCGCTGCAGCGTCGTCTCGTGCGTATCGTGTTCTGCTGCTGTTGTTGTGGTTTTGCACTGATGGGGATAATTGAGCGAATGTCTATGTTTCATGCATGCGTCTTGCGAAAGAGATGCATAAAAAGAAAATGACGTAGGGAATTCCCACAGTAATCCAATAGTGAGCGATGACACCTGCACATTGGTGCCGTCCCGCACGGCCTGCATGTGCGCAGAGTGGCGGCCTCGCAGCCACAGTGATTCGGAATGATTAAAGTTGGAGACTATCGGTTATGTAACGCGATTTTGCTGACGTGATGTTGCTGAAGAGGGGGTTACCTTCACGTCTCTCTAACTCTGAGGTGTGGAGATGCCCACGGTGCAGAGTGCTGTGTTTACATTAGAGCACACATGTAGGCTAACACACTGTCATGTATAATAATGATTATGTGGTGCTACTCTATGTTCCTTCGTATGGCCTACAGTTTCTGCGTAATTCTACTTTGTGTATCTTGAAGGATTTGACTGAAATCTGCAAAACGGCACATCTTTCTCAAACTGTGATACATTAGGCAAACCTGTAATCTGAGACCAACTGGAGCAAGCAGAAATAGAGTTCTGTTGGATTGTTAGAATGCAGATCATCAAAAAAAAATCCTCACTTGACAGAATTGTACAAGGGGACAACCTGTCCAGATGTAGCATGATGTCAGGGGATGTAGCCGCGGAGTATCAGCGAAGCTTCTCAGGGGTAGATGTTTCTGACAGAGCCGAGGGTGAGAATAAGTAAGAACATCCAAAATGCCCTCACGGTACAAAAGGTATGCTACACATTTCTTTTGACACCATTTCATATGTGTTTTAGAAGTATGGCTGTACACATGCACAAATGTTCCATAGAACAAGCATGTATGCTCATGTGCAGCATGTTTTAACCAATGACAGGTCTCTCCCCAGTGCCACCACTCATCAATTCATCTTCTAATCCAATAATACCTAATAAAAAACGCCTATACTATTGTTAACAAATTCATTCATATAGTCCTCTTTTCTTAACATTTTTTGTAGATGCTGTTTTTCAGCCTCTTACATGTTTCCTGCTTTTCTCTGTTTTATATTATACATAGTGAATGGATCTGGGGTTTTGATTGACAACACAAGAAATGTATAGACATTAGGCTACTTTAAATCAGGGATGGGGAACCTCCGGCCTCCTTCAAAGTCCATTCAAAGTTTAAATGGACTTTGATAATTTGGGAGGGGCATTTCTCACTGTTTTCCCACATTTTATAGACCAAAAGATGAATCTATTAATGCATAAACTGTTGCACATTTAAATCAATAAAGAACTGAGTAGCAGCTGTACTTCGTTCCACACGATGGTGATCAGAGCAGCAGATTAAAGCAGAGTTAAGGGATGAAGACCCGATGACCTGAGGTTGACTTCAGATGAGGAGACGGTTGATGTGTTGGACTGCTGAGGAAAATGAAATGAGGATGTCCTTTTATAATCCAATACAAACTGATCTTTTTGGCAAGATTTAGCATTTTAAATATCCAGCCAACTTTTCGTAGAGTTCAGAAAGCACCTGTCAGGCCTTCACTTCACAACATTTCTGCCACTAGGCGTCAGAAACAACAGATGATGGAGATTTGTTGTGAAGTATACTGTGGATCTTGTATTAGATGTGGTGTCCCTCATTGGTCATTAATAAGGACGTCTTTATTGGGAGCTACATTTTCCACATATGTCTCTTCACCTTAGAAAACAGAAACACTGATTATGCAGTTTTGCATTAAACGTGAAACTGCTTTATTAAGAGTTAAAGGTGGGGTAGGTAAGTTTGAGAAACCAACACATCCTCTCTCCCAGCTCGGCCTATGTTGACGTTATGTCAAGTCTCCTGTGTCGGCTTTTTCCAACGCAAGAGGGGGGGTGGCCGTGTCGGCTTTTTACAGCGCAGGGGGGGGGGCGTGTCGGCTTTTTCCTACGCAAGGGGGGGGGGCCCTTAGCGTACATTTTCAATGTCCATAGGCTTCTATATAGCTCACTAAACGTATGTTGTAGACGACTTGAGATCGCGAGCGAATGCTCTCCGCAGATCCATTCTCACAGCGTTTATCAACCTTTTTCTTACTCAATATCAAGCCAGACTTGTTGTTTTTACTTCTTTATTTTAATTGAATAATGTAGGACTTTTGTTGCCGTCAGTTATGGGGAGAGTAGGGGCTCAGAATACTGAAATCTGTATCTGTATTAATGGACGTGCCGTTGTGCGATTGCGTTGCCAGGCATTTTAGAAGGCCTCATGAAATACTTTAATGTAAATTAAAACTGAATGTGAAGCGATGTGTGTAATGTGGTGATTGATATTATTCACCCACGGATCTATTGTTCCCCACGGACATTTTAGTTAACTGGACTTCCTGTTGATGTGAAATACGAAAACATTTTTTAAAAATAAAATAATACTTTATTCCGAGTTTGCTTGCTTTTCTCTTTATTGGTCATCACACAACGGCATTGTAATACACGGTTCGGCTGCATTAAATATTACATATCTGACGTAGTTCTCTATGTATAGAGCCCTGATGAGAAGACTTCCAGACAAACAGGAATAACTGCCGCCGAAACTGAATATGTGACGTGGATCATAAATATATCAGTAATTAAACAACATCTTCAATTTCTCTTCACAATATAAGTCTCCTTGCAGTATCAATACTAATTCAGCTGACTTTTATATTTGATCCAATCGGTATATTGGTATATTTACACCATAACGGTGCACAGCTGATAGAAAGGGACACCTGGTGGTTAACGCACGTTATTGAAATGTATTATTTTTATTATTAGATATTAATAGGAGACACAGACAGACAAACTAATAAAGCTTTATTTAAACATTAAAGAATACTTTAGGTCTTATTTTGAATAACAAAAAAGCTTTGGGGGTATAAATATTAAGCCTGACAAAGTACTAATATATTGCTTTCCTGCAATGTTAACTACTGTATGTTTAAGCACTTATTTTAACTGATATTATACGTATTATACTCTTATAAGATGTATGTAGATAGTATAAGAAATGTGCAGAATATGACAGTTTAATGGTGGAGGTATACACACATATTGATAGATGTCTCGCTGTTGAGGAACCTGTGACCCAAGTTTTTCATCTCCGGCCTTGTCAGGTATTGAACAATCAATTAATAAAGAACACAGAATTATTAAATGTAAAACACAGAATTTGTGTGATTATACTAAATGATTTACAAATAAACACCACTGCATATTTACAATGGTTACACATGCTGATGTAACGCAAATGTTTCCAACTTAGGATCAATAAAGTATATCTTATCTTAAGATGATCGATGGCTACTGCCATATTTGCAAAATGTGCCTCTGAACCTTGACAAGTGCATGTTTCAGGCTTATCAATGATTATAATAATAATAATAATACATTTTATTTCGAGGCGCCTTTCAGGACACCCAAGGTCGCCTTACAGTGCATTTAAAAGTTAAAACAGCTAAAACAAAAACGGATCACAATTTAATCGAACCGGCAAGGCAATACAGCAGCATAAAAGGATAAAACAGGCAGGACAAGAGAGTGGAGTGACGGAGTGAGAGGGGGATCTGTAATAGCAGGTTGAATGTGTTTTAGAGTGAGAAGGCCAGTTTAAACAGGTGGGATTTGAATGTTGTGATGGAGTCAGACTGTTTGATGTGTGGAGGCAGAGAGTTCCAGAGCCCGGGTGCGGTGCAGCTAAAAGCCCGGGCTCCCATGGTGCTAAGGCGGGAGGTGGGGACAGTCAGGAGTCCGGCTGAGGATGATCGCAGGGAGCGGGAGGGGGTGTATTCCTGGAGGAGGTTTGAGAGATAGGTGGGGGTGAGGTTGTTGAGGGCTTTGTATGTAAGCAGAAGGTTTTTGTAGTCAATCCGGTGCTGAACAGGGAGCCAGTGAAGTTGGATGAGGATGGGGGTGATGTGGTCAGACGATTTGGTGCAGGTAATGATCCGGGCAGCCGAGTTTTGAATGATTTGGAGTCCGTTGAGTAGTTTTGTGGGTAGGCCAGAGCAACACATCCTCACTCCCAGGTCGGCCTATGTTGACGTTATGTCAAGTCCCCTGTGTCGGCTTTTTCCAACGCAGGGGGGGGGTACTTAGCGTCCATTTTCAACGCAAGGGGGGGGGCCCTTAGCGTCCATTTTCAGCTTTCCGGGATGTCCATATGCTTCTATGGACGCTCATGGAAGCACGGCATTCGTTTGTGTCGGCTGCCCTTAAAGGCAATGTGAGCGTCCATTCTCATTGGATAACGGAGAATTGTACACCCGGAAGTAAGTATTCCGCTTACTGTCGATTGATTTTACAGTGATATCTGCACTACTCATCGACTAAAAAACACCAGATTATCCTTGTTAATTGCACAACATTGATTGGTTTAAATTGTGTGCAATGCTTTTGTATTTTTCCCCTTCGATTCGGAGAAACAAATATTTTTTCGGAGTAAAGGATGGCAGACGACACTACACTACCCAGAATCCCCAGCTATCGTTTGGACTACACCATGTGCTCTGTTTGACAAACCCCGTGATCTTCAAATTTCTCCCTGCAGAAAAAAAAACATGGCCAAACTTCGTTTTATTCTCAGTGGAAAATACCTATTTTAAAGTTAGTTTGGCCATTAAAATGCGTTTTGATGTCATTTGATGAGAGAAATATGTGCCTCTGAACCTTGACAAGTGCATGTTTCAGGCTTATCAATTAATGTAATGTAATGTTATCACAGGGGTCACACACATAAGACCAGCTGTTAAATAAAGCTCTTCTGACCTTAGCTGGCATGTGGGTATATATATTAATACTGCCCATTATGGGCACAAGCAATTTTCACCCATTTATTAATTATATGTTTTAAATGTGAGTGTTTCTTGTCCCCTATACCTCCAGGGATGTATACAGTTTAATACTGGCAACTTCTTATTATGGGAAATACGAAAACGTCTTTTAAAACTACAACTCCCAGTAGAGACGTGCCATAGAGAACATGTTGCGAAACAGAATAGCCAGCATGTGTAGTTCTGGGGACGGAGTGGGGGAGGGGGAACGCGGTGGACCCGTTCAAATCCAGTTTTGGACAGTCTGCCGTGGTTCCATCCCATTTCAAGTGCTGTTCGAGGCTCAGTAACCCTCGCAGCACACTCTCCAATCACAGAGCTTGAGGACTATCACAGGGTTTGTCAAACAGAGCACATGGTGTAGTCCAAACGATAGCTGGGGATTCTGGGTAGTGTAGTGTCTTCTGCCATCCTTTACTCCGAAAAAATATTTGTTTCTCCGAATCGAAGAGGAAAAATACAAAAGCATTGCACACAATTTAAACCAATCAATGTTGTGTAATTAACAAGGATAATCTGGTGTTTTTTAGTCGATGAGTAGTGCAGATATCACTGTAAAATCAATCGACAGTAAGGGGAATACTTACTTCCGGGTGTACAATTCTCCGTTATCCAATGAGAGTGGACGCTCACATTGCCTTTAAGGACAGCTGACACAAACGAATGCCGTGCTTCCATGAGCGTCCATAGAAGCATATGGACATCCCAGAAAGCTGAAAATGGATGCTAAGGGCCCCCCCTTGCGTTGAAAATGAACGCTAAGGCCCCCCCCCCTGCGTTGGAAAAAGCTGACACAGGGGACTTGACATAATGTCAACATAGGCCGACCTGGGAGTGAGGATGTGTTGGCCAGAGAGGATAGCATTACAGTGGTCAATCCGGGATGTGACAAATACATTAACCAAGATTTCGGTGCTGGATTGTGAAAGGGATGGGCGGAGTCTGGAAATGTTGCGGATATGGAAGAAGGCAGTCCGGGTGATGTTTTTTATGTGGGTTGCAAACGAAAGGGTGCTGTCCAGGATGATGCCAAGACTTTTGACTTGGCTGGTGAAGGATACAGGGAAGCCGTCGATCATGATGCTTGGGGGTGGGGTGGTTAGGATTTTGGAGAGGGTGTTTTTTGAGCCGATGAGCAGGGCCTCAGTTTTACTACCATTTAGCTTCAGGAAGTTGCTGCTCATCCAGCTCCTGATATCCTGGAGGCAGGTGGTGAGGGAGGTGGGCGGTGTTGGGTTTGGTTGAGATATAGACTTGCGTGCCGTCAGCATAGCAGTGAAAGTGGATGCCATGGTGACGGAGGATTGTGCCTAGTGGGAGGAGGTAAATGATGAATAGGAGTGGACCCAATGAACAACAGGAGGGGTCACAGACATAAGACCTGCTGTTAAATAAAAGTCTTCTGACCTTAGCTGGCATGTGGGTATATATATTAATGCTGCCCATAATGGGCACAAGCAATTTTCACCCATTTATTAATTATATATTTTAAATGTGAGTGTTTCCTGTCCCCTAAACCTCCAGGGATGTACACAGTTTAATACTGGCAACTTCTTATTATGGGAAATACGAAAACGTCTTTTAAAACTACAACTCCCAGTGGAGACGTGCCATAGATAGAGAACATGTTGCGAAACAGAATAGCCAGCATGTGTAGTTCTGGGGACGGGGTGGGGGAGGGGGGGACGCGGTGGACCCGTTCAAATCCAGTTTTGGACAGTCTGCCGTGGTTCCATCCCATTTCAAGTGCTGTTCGAGGCTCGGTAACCCTCGCAGCACACTCTCCAATCACAGAGCTTGAGGACTATCACGGGGTTTGTCAAGCGAAGCGGAGAGAATACTTACTTCCGGGTGTAAAATTATCTAAAGCAAATACTATGAGCTGCTCCGACCCTCGGTCCTGACGGACTCCAACTTGTGTTTATTAATCAAACAAATAAATAAACACAAGGATAATTATGTGTTATTCTTGAGTAAATAACAGTGTGTGGTTTAGAAAATAATACAAAATTAGAAGGAAAAAACGATGAAACAATACACAGTATTCTGAGCCCCTACTCTCCCCATAACTGACGGCAACAAAAGTCCTACATTATTCAATTAAAATAAAGAAGTAAAAACAATAAGTCTGGCTGGATATTGAGTAAGAAAAAGGTTGATAAACGCTGTGAGAATGGATCTTCAGGTAGCATTCGCTCTCGATCTCAAGTCGTCTACAACAGGAGTTCCCAACCCCCTGTTGTAGACGACTTGAGGTGTTACTGCCGGGTTGCGAAATAGCTGTGAGTTTATCGTAATATTTGCAGAATTCTAAATATATAAAAATATTTTATCATATTTTTTCCAAAAGTGTTTAATGTTCGCACCTATACCAGTCATATTATTTCCTCCAGTAGCCTAGTTAATCTTTCACCAGAAAACCGTTGAAAATGGCTTTTATGATGTTCCGAGGGATTCGGCGGCTCAGCCTGGTCTCAGCCTCTCGTGCGCACGAGAAAGTTACCGGTGCGCCAAGTAGATATATTTCAAACTCGGACTTCATTTTAAGGACATGTCGGCCAGGGGTGTAGAGCTATTTGTTTAAGACCGGATTGGCAAAACAGGAGAGTAAAGCAGTCTGCCTTGATCTATGAATTCATGTCCGGGACTCTCACGGTATCTGCTGCCCGCAGCTGTTTTATAGAAGGAACACCTCCTTCACTTCATGAAATGGCTGCAGGCAGCATCAGGAGCAGAGTTGGGTAATAATATTACTTTTGTCGGTAGGAGTAGTGTAACGCGTTTGTCGGTAACAGAGTAGTGTAACGCGCTACTTTTATAATTCAGTAATCACACTACAGTTACTAACATTGCCCCGACACGCGTTACTTCGTTACTTACTAAAATCAGTCATAATTAAACCTCAACAAACACCTGCAAAGAACACATGCTAAGGTGAAGCTAATGCACAGCTATTTGTTGTTTGTTTATATCACGGAGTCTGTTCTTCTTCTCTGTTTTCCGGTTGTTGCCTGTTTTGAATGACGAATACACACTACCGCCGCCTGCTGGTAAGGAGAGTTATTGCCACTCACGCATGCGCAGTTCATACGTGCTCGGCTGAAGTCTTTGAAGTTTTATGAAGGAGATGTCCAGTCACCAAGGCGCATGATGTGTGTGTGTGTGTGCTCTGCTCAGCTCTGCTCAGCACATTCGTTATGCACGTATCTTAAAGACGTTTATTTTCTACATATCTTTGCCATTTATTGTCTTGCTTATAATAATGATAATGGTCATTTATAATAAATATCATTTTAGAGCACACATTTGAAATCTGTAGGCGAGGCTGTAATTTCTCCAGCTGTTACTCTCATGAGCGAGGCAGAACATAATAGTTTTAACATGCCAAAAAGCTGCTGTGTCATTTGTTGCACCTCAAACATTAAAACAAATCCAGAGTTACGTGTTTCTGAACTTCCTCTAAGAAGAAAGGACAGTAACAGAAGATCTCTGTGGCGGTGTTAATGCGATATGATATCCGAAAAAAAAATCAGTTTAGGATGGCCGAAGACACTACACTACCCATAATCCCCAGCTATCGTTTGGGACTACAGTCCCGTTGACAAACCCCGTGATTAATCTTCAAGCTCTGGGATTGGATGTTAGAGTGGCAGTGCGCCAAGGTTACGCCGAGCGTCAAGCTCTTTGAAATGAAACGAAACCACGGCAGACCATTCAAAATTGGACTCGAACGCCCCCCGACAACTACACATGCTGGCTATTGTGTTTCGCAACATGTTCTTTATGGCACGTCTCCACTGGGAATTGTAGTTTTAAAAGACGTTTTTGTTTTCCCCAAAATTAGAAGTTGACAGTATTAAACTGTGCACAGCCCTGGAGGTTTAGGCGATAGGAAACACATTGGTGTGTACACATTTAAAACATGTAATTACTAAATGGGTGAAAATCGCTTGTATCCATAATGGGCAGCATTAATATATACCCACATGACAGCTTATTGTTACTTTGTAATTCATATAATAATATGAATCCACTACAATTCAGAGGTTAACCTGGTATTTTTACTCCACTACATTTATTTGAGTTACTTTGCAGATTCTGATTAATGATGTGAAATATAAACAACCCTTAAATCAGACTTTAGTTACACCTGAGTACAATTCAGGTAAAGACTGTATATAATTGCTATTTTGCACATCCCAAGATGTTCTAAGGTTTATTGACATATCATATAGACAACTACAGTGTAGTTATGCAACAGTGCATTTCAAGACATCTATCAATATGTGTATACCTCCACCATTAAACTGTCATATTCTGCACATTTCTTATACTATCTACATACATAAGAGTATAATTAATGTGTATAATATCAGTTAAAATAAGTGCTTCAACATAGTTAACATGGCAGGAAAGCAATATATTAGACCTTAAGTACTTCAGGCTTAATATTTATCTGTCGATAGATACCCCCAAAGCTTTTTTCTTATTTGAAAGAAGACCTTAACCTAAAGTATTCTTTAATGTGTTAATAAAGGTTGATTCGTTTTTCTGTTTTGCACCTCCTCATATTAATATCTTTGCACATCCTGCACTAAACTGTTTTATTGTAGAGATCACTTACAGTATCTTCTTGATTTTTTATATTCTATATTTCTATCACAGACCTTCTACGTTCCCCCTATGAACGTATGTACTCACTATTTCTCATGCTTTACTTCTACACATTAATATCTGATTTGTAAAACATCACAAACAGAAAGGTATATATGTCATTTAATGGTAAGCTATTGAAATTGTGATTCCATAGATGTGTCTCCCATCACCCAAATCCCCTGACTATTCTCTCAACTCAGTATTTACATTCTTATATTCAAATAAAATCAGTAATATCTTTAAAAACTACAGTCCCTTTCTATCAGCTGTGTACCGTTATGGTGTAAATATAACCTATCTACCAATTGGATCAAATATAAAAGTCAGCCGAATTAGTATTGATACTGCAAGGAGACGTATTGTGTGAAGAGAAATGCAAGATGTTGTTTAATTGTTGATATATTTATGATCCACGTCAAGTATTCAGTTTTGGCGGCAGTTCTCCTGTTTGTCTAGAAGTCTTCTCATCAGGGCTCTATAAATAAAGAACTACGGCAGATATCTAATATTTAATGCAGCCAAAAATGCCGTTATGTGATGACTTCCAAAGAGAAAAGCAAGAACACTCGGAATAAAGTATTATTTTATTTTTTTAAATGTTTTCGGATATCATATCGCATTAACATCATATCCCAACATGCCTTGCGGCTAAAACATCCAATCAACGAGCTTCAAGCTGAGGATCTTGGGTAATCTGTTCAGTGGGTGGTTTGTGGTGTGTATCGCTCGAAATGTCCCTTATAGGCCTACGTCTGTTTCCTGTGACTTTATTTACGGCTAAAAAGCTAAGAAAGCCCAAGATTATAGAATTAAACTAATAAATAAAAGCAAGGATAATTGTGTGTTATTGTTGAGTAAATAACAGTGTGTTATTTAGAAAAGAATAACGAATTAGAAGGAAAAAAGGGTTAAAAAAAATACAGATTTCAGTATTCTGAGGCTCTGAGCCATTTCTTTTCCTCACAGAAGGCAAAAAATAATGTTTGAATAATAGAGGAGAGTAAAATCTACGTCACTTTACAGCCCCGCCCACTTTAGGTGAAACCAACGCTGTCATTTGAACAGCGATCAAGCCTGAAGGCGCAGAGCTCTTCTGTTACTGTCCTTCCTTCTTAGAGGAAGTACAGAAACACGTAACTCTGGATTTGTTTTAATGTTTGAGGTGCAATAAACGACACAGCAGCTTTTTGGCATGTTCAAACTATTATGTTCTGCCTCGCTCATGAGAGGAACAGCTGGAGAAATTACAGCCTCTCCTACTGATTTCAAATGTGTGCTCTAAAATGATATTTATAAATGACAATTATCATTATTATAAGCAAGACAATAAATGGCAAAGATATGTAGAAAATAAACGTATTTAAAATACGTTCATAAGGAACGTAACGTGGGAGAAAATATGTTTCTAGAAGATATGTAGAAAATAAACGTTTTTGAGATACGTTCATAACGAACGTAACGTGGGAGAAAGTACGTTTCTTGCTAAACGTAATTGAGAATGCAGTTTAGTTCTGTGGGAACCTAATTTTTAGGAGACAGGGTTGAATAATACACAACTCAACAAATATGTGACACAGTGGTTTAGAAATGTTAATGAGGAAATGTACTAGCAGTCCTGTTTCCCTGAATGCATTTGAGCTTTTCTTTGCAGGAATCAAACACATATAACCTGTCTCGTGCCAGCATGAACAATACCAGGACACTGAAACTGAAGCAGATCAAAGGCTATCAGCCATCATTTTACACCTCTGATTTCCCTACTTCGAGGTGTCAAAGCTTCCTCATGTTTTAGAATGTCCTGCTGAATACAACATGTGCCTTTTGTTTTTTTGGCTCATTTTTGTAAGTAATACAATACTTTGCTAAAAAGTCACCTAAAACTGTCAAAATAAGTTATGGGGAATAAGTATAATAAGGCATTGTATCAAAAACATCTCAAAGGATACAAATGACACTTTAATACTCGAGCATCCATTCTGTTTTAGTGAGGGATTTGGTACTGCTTGAGCTTTGTGGATTTTAACTGTGTTGGGATGCGGTTAGAAAAAAGATTAAAACAATAATTAATAAAAAGACGGGTTCTCTTTGAGTCATGTGGCTGCACGGACTTCAAGCTTAGATATATTTAGCGATGGGTCAGGAGTTAATATGGGAGGGGGGGAATGTGTCAACCCGCAGTGATGTCACTGTTGGCTTCTTGTCCAGGTCATTAATAATCTTTGTGGAAAGTTAACGGCACATGAATGCAGAATCTGAAGGCAAGTGACACGATTTTGGTATGGGAAGCGATCTGCTTTCCAGTTATTGTCCGAGTAGTATTGACAAATCTCGTTTGAGCCAGCATGGTAAATGGACATTTATAGTGCATTTCCACTCTTTGCGACTAGTCAAATTTCTTATAAATAAACAAGTCATCCTTCACACACATCCATACATAGGCTGCCATACAAAGTGCCACCTGCTCAGGGATACTCACATTCACACACACTCACACACTGTTGACCATGCTACGGAAGCATTTTTGTGCACAGTATCTTGCCAAAAAACACTCCAACATGTTGACTGTCAGGACTGAGGATCAACCCGCTGTCGAGCTTTTACTTGAAAATGCAGTCACTGAGGTCGCCTTTTAACTCCAACTTCCTCCTGTCTGTCTGATCCGAGGTGTTAGCGCTACACCCTGTCCCTCTACCGGGACATGTCTCCATGCTTTAATGTTCAAAAAGCTCTTTATTTTTCTCATACTGCCAGCTGCTTCACCCTCTGTTTGAAACTAGATCACAATCCGCTCTGATTGGTTAGCTGGCAGGCTCTGTTGTGATTGGTCAACCAATTAGCAATGTCCCGCCCCTTATCACGTATGAAACTCCCACTGGAGGGAACACAGGGATGTTTAGCCTTTGCAGACAATTTACATGTACAAAAACCTATAGAGTGGCGAAGTCACACCCATCTACTTCCGGTCTATGGGACCTTATTTCTGAAAAATGATGTATTGAAGTCGATGGAGAGAGAAAACGTATCTTTCGATCCCGTTTGAATTGTGCCACAAATTACACATATGATGTTTGTCAATCTAAACAAATTATTTCCATGTCAAAAAAGTCACAGTTTGTCTTAAAACTGTTGAAATATAAGACTATGAAAAATACGCAACTAGAAAGACTACAAATCCCAGAGTCGCGTAACTGATGTCACAATTGTTTTCCTCCGCTAAATATAAGAGATAGCTAAGATAAGATAACTTTAACAAGATGCCTGTGTGCTTAGTACCAGGTTGTTATCATACCAGAAATGGGTCTTGCTCGTTCTTTCGCTTCCCGTCTGATGAAAGGACCAGGAGTGGCTGGATCAAGTTAGCTACCTAGCTAGTAGCAAGCACGTTAGTTAGCTTTACAGCCTTAGCCTTGTCATTTTTATTAGCCTTAACATGAAGTAACATGAAGTAACCCAAAATGTTAAACAGTAAGAGTAGTAGTCATAGTTTGTGAACCCTTTGAAGTGTACTGTCACACCGGTGTGATCATTCTATAATACACCATTTAAGTCTGGGGGAGAAATGCTAACGCTAACGCTACATTAGCATCGGCGATCTTTTCTACTTCATGCTATCTGCACAAATGGTGGACATTAAACATTAAAAAGACCAGGCAGTTCAGAGAGAATCAAAGGAAGGCAGGCAGGCAGCTTTGCATGACATTCTTCTGGACGTGTTTCCTTGTGGTGATAGCGAGGGTAGTCAATCCTTTTGTTGACAAGACAGTAGTGACGGCCATCTTGGTGACGTGTGTTGTTGTGCTAGTCTGCGAGACCAGAGATGTAGTTCATTGAGAGTTTCACACAAACAAATGTGTTACTTCACAGTTTTACGACACATTTAAAAAAAATGTACTTGCAAAATTATCTTTTAAATTGACAAACATCATATGTGTAATTTGTGGCACAATTCAAATGGGATCGAAAGATAATCTTTCTCTCTCCATTGACTTCAATACATAATTTTCCCCCGGAAGGGCAGGGACTTCGCCTCTCTATAACACTACAGGAGAGGGAACACCCCAAAAAGCTTTTTATGAGCTGAACCCCAATTTGTCGTTTCCCCTAGAGGCTTAACGATGCGTTTTTTGAAATGCCCCATTCCATCAAATGGACATTTCTGGAGGGTTTCTTTGCCTTAAAAAGCAAAAATAGCCATGGAGACGCAGACGAAATGTTGCATTTATGTCATGCAGTGTACCCATTAAACCACCTAGGTATTCAAATGGAAATATTCTTCATATTTGTTTTATTAAAATGTGATGACACAGCCATTGCTCTAGTTAAGACCGCTTCTATATGGGTTTAAGAAGAAAACCTCCAGCATTATTAGCAGATCTTTCTAGTTTTGTAGATACAGTTGTATGCCTTTCATAAATGCATACACAACCCACTTTCTATTTATAGAAATGCCAGAGTTCCAAACCCTGGAGAGGGCGATATCAATCAGTCTTCAGGCGTAAATGGAATTTTGGACTGGACGAGGCCTGTCATTGAGGGATACCTCAGGAGGAGTGACTCATCAAGATGTGTGCTGTCAGGCGGTGTGTTTAGAGGGGGACAGGGCTGCTCTGCTGACATGTTGTCTGTGTTCTCTCAGAAGGCTTGACTCATCTTTAGGTTGGAGCTCAGTGGGGAGGTAGTTTGTGAAGGAAATGTATTTTCATCCTCTGAGTCAGAGACACGGTTTGTATAAGCATGGAGGAGCATGTGCGTGTGTGTGTGTGCGTGCGCGTGCATGCGTGTGTGTGTGTGTGTGAGCGTGCGTGTGTGTGTGTGCGTGCATGGGTGTGTGTGTGCGTGCATGCGTGTGTGTGTGTGCGCGTGTGTGTGCGTCGGTTTAATTTAGTATGCTTCTTTTTGGTTCTGTGTTGTGTTGCTCACAGTATGTGTCGGTGAGGCACAATAAGACCTCAGTGTGTGCCAGCTCCCAAGGTGCCCGTTCTGTCAGGATATAAAGTGCAGCAGTCACCTCCACAGGGGCACCGAGGGGTCTCTGTGCTGACACACACACACACACACACACACACACACACGCACGGACGCACGCACACACATACACTAGAAGGAGGAATACCTTAACTGACATCACTGCACCTACAGCTCTCGACACGTAAGCGTTTGGCCAAAACACGGGTCAAAAGGAATTTTGATTATTCTCTTTGATATTATTAACTAATAATAATATGTTTAGGTGTGTGTGTGTGTGTGTGTGTGTGTGTGTGTGTGTGTGTGTGTGTGTCTTCTCTTGTTGGCCCGAGGTATAGGGGGAGTGCAGCTGTATTTCGACGATGGTGCCTGTCTGTCACACATGGGACGCTAAACAAGACAGATATGTGTCACCTACTGTGCATTCATAAAGCAAAGTGCTGTCACATCCTATAGCTCCCAGATCCCTAGATATCTAAAAGCCCCCTTGCTGAAAGATCTTTCTCTGAAGAAAAGCTTTTTGACAAGATGTAAGACCACAACATTCCAGAACATTCTGCCAGGCTCCATCAGATGCTCTACTGCAGATGTGTTATTATTCTCAGAACAGTGATGCTCAGCACAAAGTGACTAGATCTGCAGCAAAAAGACGACATGCAGACGGTGCAGAGGCTCAAACACTTTTCAACCATATACTACTTTATACCAAACCAAACTAACTTTGAAGTCTGGAGCTTGAAGCTATTTCAAAAATCCGCTCATTTGCTGAGTTACTAGTTGATCTTCTCTAAATCAATAACTGTGACATGCAATGAAATGAAGACTATTAGTTTTTCATTTAGATTTTCAGAAATAAAATTAATTCTGAAATCTAAATTGATATTGTAAGGAGTTCAGCACGTTTCTTCCGTAGCTCAAGGGGAACGTGTATCAAAGTTTAGGAATCAAAGGAATGAAATCGCCAACTTTGTAAATAATCAACCAATCATTCAAAAAGTTCTCTTATTTTAGCATTGTCTAAGCTACACTATATAGACAACAGCATTGGGCCACCTACACATTACACCTACAGGGGCTTTTATGACATCCCATTCCAAATTCTTAGGCATTAATATGAAGTTGCCCCCCTATAACAGCTTCCACTCTTCTGGGAAGGCTGTCTACAAGATGTTAGAGTGTGTCTGTGGGAATGTTTGCCCATTCATCCAGAAGAGCATTTGTGAGGTCAGAAACTGATGTTGGACGAGAGGCTGGCTCTCCGTTCTAGTTCATCCCAAAGGTGTTCCATGGGGTGGGGGTCAGGGCTCTGTGCAGGCCAGTCATGTTCTTCCAGACCAAACTCATCCAAACGTGCCTTTATGGACCTTGCTTTGTGCACTGGGGCACAGCCATGCTGGAACAGAAAAGGGCCTTGGTTGGAAGCATAGAGTGGTCCAACATGACTTGGTAAGATGAAGCGTGAAGAATCCGCTTCACTGGAACTAAGGGGCCCAGGCCGACCCCAGAAAAACCACCCATAGCATTATCCCTCCTCCACCAAACTTCACAGACGGCACAATGCAGTCCAGCAGGTAACGTTCTCCTGGCATTCGCCAAACCCAGACTCGCCCATCAGACGGCCAGATAGAGAAGCATGATTGGTCACTCCACAGAACACGTTTCCACTGCTCCAGAGTGCAGTGGTGGTGTGCTTTACACCCCTCCATCCAACGCTTGGCATTGTGCTTGGTGATGTCAGGCTTGATGCAGCTGCTCGGCCATGAAAACCCATGACAAGTTCCGCCCGCTGTGAAACTTTTCTTGTTTCCATAGCAACAACAACTTCCTGTCAACAGCATAAACTCGCCTTCAAAATAAAAGCATGCCAAATTACACTTAAGACATACAACTGCAACGAAAGTAACAAACACAATGCAATATCCTTTTCAATTTCAAACAACACAAATGGGGTTATTTACAGGTGTTGTTTTGTGTGGTAGAGGGTCGCTTTCCTTGATGCGTTTTGCACCCCGTGCCGTTGTTTTGATATTCCGCTGAAGTATACGCTGTGACTAATAACTTTTTTTTTGAGGGAAGGGGTCAGAGGGCCTAGGTATAAAAGTCACGGCTCGCCACTGGTATTGAGTCAGCAGGGCTTTGGCCACTTTTACGCACTTTTACGCACTATACGTTCAGTGTTCCTTCTGCACTCGGAGCCGGGTGGCGATAGGTGCCAGGCCTTCACAATAAAATAAACTTGAGTCGGTTATGCTGAGTAATATTAGCGGATCTAAAATACTGCACTGCATCATTTGGTTTATGATTTATCCAGAAACAAACTAAAAAAAATGTTTGTCCTCATCCGATGCATGCTTATATTGAGTTCATTTAGATCAGGGGTCTCCAACCTTTTTTAAAATAGAACAAGTCGTGCGCTACTTTTACTCCTCTTTCTTTAGTTTTTTTCCAGTGTATATATTTAGCACATTGTAACATTATTATATGCTGACCTTTAACCTTTGTGTGCTGTTTGGGTCTGTGGGACCCGTTTGCAGTGTTTAATAAAAGAAAATGTATTCAATTGAATTATTTTAACCTGCTTTATTTGGGGGTGGACCTCATCTCCTCTAGGGGGGGTCCTCACCTCCTCTAGGGGGGTCCGGGGGCATGCACCCCTGGGCAGATTTGAAAAGTGAAATGCATCAATCTGGTGCACTTTGAGCACAACATGAATGTATGGATAGTACAGCTCTCAACACTCAGATGAAAGGGAGCTGTATACTTTTCAATAACGCAAAATAATCTTTAGAATATGATCAAAACTAATAACAAATCATTTAAACTTGTTTATTATTATCTTATGTTACCTATAGCATTCTTTCTTTTTATATATGCATATTTAACTAATCACTCCCCTTTTAAACTGTTTTTTTTGTCTGTCTTATATAGGGATGTAACGATACCCAAAACTCACGGTACGATAATATCGCGATAAAAGTCCACGGTACGATATTTAACGCGATATTGGGAAAAAAGTGATTTTTTTCCTTTTTTTTTACTTGAATTTGTTTTCTTTATTAAATAATAAATCAGATTTGTACAGCATTTTAGTAGGATAGTAGTATTTTAAAGTGTCAACAATATAATAATCAGAACCTGCAATAGAATAAATCAAGTTTCACTTTAGTTTTCAAGTAACTCAACTCTAACTCACTCACTCAGCGTCATCAAGGTTCTCTTTTAGGAATATGAGCATGTCCACATTTCCAGGTAGAAGCTGGGATGTTTGGGCGTTTACAATATCCCCTGCTGTGGAAACAACTCTCTTGCTTGGTACTGATGTTGCTGGGACAGAGAGATATGCTTTGGCCATGGGTGACAGCAGTGGGTCAAACTGTGCATTGTCTCTCCGCCACTTCAAAAACAATACAGTTTTTGCCAAGAAGGTGAGGCTTATTGACAGAGTGAGATATACATATACTGTTGGTACTTGTCAATGTCTCTAGGTATGTAAATGTAGCCCTGTGCATACGGTGTCATTTTGTGTTCTGTTGTTTTATGTTCATGCTGTAACCTACTTGCTGCCATGTTGGACAGGTCTCCCTTGAAAAAGAGATTGATGATCTCAATGGGACCATCTGGTTGAATAAAGGTTTAAAAAAAAATGAAAAAAAAATTGCGGTATATTTTGTCAGTCTCACAACGGTATTGAGACATTTATTTACCGCGATATTCAATATACATCCCTAGTCTTATAGTACACGATAGCCGCGTTCACACCACAGTACTTTTCCCACTTTAGTTGCGATATAGTTCCGAAATGTCGCGTTCACACCAAAAAGAGCCGGAACTCAAATTAGTTCATGAGAACCTTTTCACCCCCAGGTACCAGCAGGTACTTTCGTGGGAGAAAAAGGTTCCTATGTCTGATTGGCTGGGCGGATTGCAAACCACGCCCCGTAAAACTCCCAAAAAGTTTTGTGAAGCCGCCATTTTATTATCCTCGCATTAGCATTATTAGCATTAGCATTAGCCCAGCGCAGAAACGCAGAGACTAACTTATGGCAACACAAAAGAAAACATGGGAGCGGTGGAGATGAGGAGGTGTCGGCGTTCTGGCAATTTACTCGGAAAGCTTCAGCTGAAGCCAGTCCCCAACTCCAGGGAATTCCGGCCGGGGACTTTGGGTGACAGTATACGCCGTAAAGTTGTTTGCGGCCTGCCAGTAAACCCAAAGCAGAAGAAGAAGAAGTGACGTCAGTGGCTTAATTAGCCTAATCCTCCCTCAGGGACTTATTCCGGTGTGAACGCGATCTGTACTTCGTTCATGAGAACTAAAGAGTTCTCTTGAACTAAAGTGGGAAAAGTACTGCGGTGTGAAAGCGCCTATTGGAATGATTTCTTACTTTATCTTTATTAAATAGATAAAGGTGTGCTCTCTCTCCCTCTCCCTCTCTAGCTCTCTCGCTCTCTCTCTGTCTTACTCACTCACTGAGGCAGTGTGCTCCTCCGTGGCGATGACGGCTTGCTTTATAAACATATTTGTAAAGTGGGGGGACACAAACGGGATTTCCAAAAAGTGGGGGGGACATGTCCCCCCTGTCCCCAGTAGAAATTACGCCATGTGTGTGTGTGCGTCAAGTGCAATAAATAAATATGCAAGTTGCAACACACACAGAGTAAAGCTCTGCCCCTCATGTGTTGTATAGGCTGGCACAACTAGGCTGTTCAATGGGGCTGATGTGTTGTGTAGATTCTGCCAGAAGGAAAATCACGGTCAAACTCCTTATGAAGTGGTGAGCTGCCGCTCCACATTGCTTTTCTTCCAGACTGCAACGCTGGTCCCGCAAATCAAGCAAGAAAATGATTGGTCGATATTTATTGTGGGGGTGGGGGAGGAGGGGTGTTAGACAGAGTTGTAGTAGGTAGATAGAGTTCGCTATGATTGAGGTTTCGTTTATGCATAGGGTAGATTCTTTTAATTACATTTCCTTTTTTGTTTTGTGTATTTTATACATTTTGGATTTGCTTGGCGAGCTACAGTGGGGCAAAAAAGTATTTAGTCAGCCACCAATTGTGCAAGTTCTCCCACTTAAAAAGATGAGAGAGGCCTGTAATTTTCATCCTAGTTATACCTCAACTATGAGAGACAAAATGAAAAAAAAGAATTTATTTGCAAATGATGGTGGAAAATAAGTATTTGGTCAATAACAAAAGTTAATCTCAATACTTTGTTATATACCCTTTGTTGGCAATGACAGAGGTCAAACGTTTTCTGTAAGTCTTCACAAGGTTTTCACTGTTGCTGGTATGTTGGTCCATTCCTCCATGCAGATCTCCTCTAGAGCAGTGATGTTTTGGGGCTGTCACTGGGCAACATGGACTTTCAACTCCCTTCAAATATTTTCTATGGGGTTGAGATCTGGTGACTTGCTAGGCCACACCAGGACCTTGAAATTCTTCTTACGAAGCCACTCCTTCGTTGCCCGGGCGGTGTGTTTGGGATCATTGTCATGCTGAAAGACCCAGCCACGTTTCATCTTCAATGCCCTTGCTGATGGAAAGAGGTTGTCACTCAAAATCTCACGATACATGGCCCCATTCATTCTTTCCATTACACGGATCAGTCGTCCTGGTCCCTTTGCAGAAAGCCCCAAAGCATGATGTCTCCACCCCCATGTTTCACAGTAGGTATGGTGTTCTTTGGATGCAACTCAGCATTATTTCTCCTCCAAACACGTCTCGTTGAGTTTTTACCAAAAAGTTCTATTTTGGTTTCATCTGACCATATGACATTCTCCCAATCCTCTTCTGGATCATCTAAATGCTCTCTAGCAAACTTCAGACAGGCCTGGACATGTACTGGCTTAAGCAGGGGGACACGTCGAGAGGGGTCTGCCTGCAGACCTCCACTCTCAGGACAGTTCCGGTGCAGACCTCCACTCTCAGGACACCTCCACTGTCAGTACAGGAAGTGCACGCTAAGAATTCCAAAATAAAATAACCACCATCAGTACAGTGCCACTTTCCAAATAGGAAATGCATGCAAATACAAAATAAAATCGGATCGCGACGGATCGTGACACTTAATATAATACATATGTATATAGGTATATATATATCTATATATATATAGATATATACGGACATCTTGTATTGTAGTTACTATCAGTACAGCCGCAGCGCCACTTTCAGAACAGGAAATGCACGCAAATACAAAATAAAATCGTACTGACACTTATTATATACATAAAGTATCTAGATATATATAAAAATAGGGACACCTTGTATTGTTTACTCTCAGTACAGCTGCAGCACCACTTTCCGAACAGGAAATGCACGCTAATACAACATAAAATAGCACTGACACTTATTATCTATATATTATCTATATAGATATATATATATATATATTTATTTATATATATAAATACGACATCTTGTATTTTAGTTACACCCGCTAGACAACAGTGGAAGGTTCGAGAAACAACCGTGTTTGCCGGGTGCACCGCGGCGGAGGTGGAGAGGTTCCAGCTGGGAACCTCCACCCCGCTACGGGACCCGTGGGACCCCTGGACGGTGCGTCTTGGTCACGCTTCATATCGGCCGGCGTGGAGGCCCTTCGACAGTGGGTCGCGTTTGCCATTCGATCAGTGAGAGGAGAAAAATGCAACATCAATTGTCAAAATCCGTTAATATATGGATGAGTGTGGGGGGGGGGCTGGACACAGGCCGTGGGGCCGACACCCGAGACCGGGCAATGTCCCCGGTAGAAACCGGGTGAAATAACCTAAAAAATAATAATACCGGGGAAAAGTGGAAAAAAGTGTCCGAAAATAGGCACTCGTGAGGCGGGCAGAGTCCCCTGTCAACTCCCGT